>CM053030.1:117653319-118023319 GCA_028564925.1 Lithobates sylvaticus | reverse complement strand
GCATTATTTTTAAAGGGGAAATGCAGGTTTAATGGAAATCAGCCATCTGCTAACATACACTGTACTCTATGGCAAGTGGAGCTACAGTTCCAGACTTTCTTCAAGTGCCCCCTGCTGATTAAATCTGGTATCATAGATTCTTCATTCAGACATAATAGGCTTGATTTACTAGATGAAATAAATAAGAACAGAGCTTCATTGCTTTAACATGCTTGCATTGTAGGCTCCCCATGATCTCACAAATGTACCTGCACACAGTTGGCGGCATTCCCTTAACCTATTTAGCAGATCATACACTGATGTTGAATGTATACCATGTACCTGAGGTGTAACTACAACCTTCAGGGCCCAGTGCTAGAAACCACGGAGGGCCCCCTGAACCCTGGCAGGGGCCCTTTCATCCAAGGAGTGCTGCACTGTGTGCAAACTGTGTTTGACCCCCTGCTGGGTCTTACAAGGAGGCGAGCGAGCATTGCACGTGATGGTGGAAGCACTCTAATGATTGATGCAGATTTTCAGTGAAGTGCGTTGAAAAACCTGTTTTTTTTTTTTGCACTTTAGAAGATTCATCACTTATATGTCACTATTGGACTTTGTTTTGGATATTTTTGCACTTTAAAATTCTTTGCCATTATTTATTTATTAATTTATCAGCAGCGCTGTCACATTTATATATTTATACCTTGTTTTTGTTGTGGGAACACATAGGTGATAGCAGCATCAAGCTTTTAGTTTAGTTTATTAGGTGTCAGCGCGCAACTACTTTTATATGTTCAGTAGGCGGCCAGCCTTCATGGATGACGGGAGTGTTTTTACATCGGGGGACACTTTTTTTATTTAGATTTTTGTAATAAAGGAATTGTCAAATTCTGGAGGAATAGTGTCTGGTGGTATCACATGCGGTATTTGGCAAAAAACAGCGTGGTGGTCTCGGGACTCCCATGCTGTTTTTTGACAAATAACTGGCTGGTCAGGCGAGCGGCCCCTCTCCTGAACCATACCATGCCCTCAACATAGAGTGGTGGGTGCTTTGGGGTGGGGGGGTCTGCCCCCCACCCCAAAGCACCCACCCCTCCATGTTGATGGGGACAAGGGCCTCATCACCACAACCTGGCCAGTGGTTGTGGGGGTCTGCGGGCAGGGGGCTTCTTGCCCCCCTATGTGAATGAGTATGGTATGTACCCCTACCCATTCACCAAAAAAGTGTCAAAAAGGAATAAATACACAGAGACAGTTTTTGACAATTCCTTTATTACAAAAATCTAAATAAAAAAGTGTCCCCCGATGTAAATCCATGGTCAATAATGCCACCTGCCACACTGCTGACCCAAAAAAGAAAAAAAAAACACTCCTGTCATCCATGAAGGCTGGCCACCTACTGAATATATAAAAGTAGTTGCACACTGACACCTAATAAACTAAACTAAGAGCTTGCTGCTGCTATCACCTATGTGTCCCCACAACAAAAACAAGGTATAAATATATAAATTTGACGGCCCTGCTGATAAACTAATAAATAAATTAATGGCAAGGAATTTTAAAGTGCAAAAATATCCAAAATAAAGTCCATTAGTGACATATAAGTGATGAATCTTCTTCTAAAGTGCAAAAAAAAAACATTTTTTTCAACATGCTTCACAAAAAATCCACATCAATCATTAGAGTGCTTTAACCACCACGTGCAATGCTTGCTCACCTCCTTGTAAGACCCAGCAGGGGGTCAAACACACTTTACACACAGTGCAGCTCTCCTTTAGGGAATACTCCACACCGATCCTCAACAGTTCCTAGTAAGCTCTTTCGGGTAATAAACGCTCTGCAAAGAGTGCAGAATCCTCCCAATACAGCTACTTCAAGATTGACTCCACATTGTTTTCCAGCAATTCTACAGTGACATAGAAAACAAAAGTGCCTCCAATAGTGCCGTATCCAGGGTATTAAATGGACAGAACCTCACCACCCCAGCTAATGTTAAACTCACATTTATTAAGAGGGTAAAAGCATTCATAAATATTTAATTACAGATCTCACTTGTTGCAAAGGATTCCACCGCCAGGCTCCACCTCTACTAGTTACGCCACCTACCTTGTTGCTTCATCTGGAGGAATGAGCTGAGCGTCTATGGCGGGGTGCAGTTAGAGATTAAGATAAGCCTGTTTAATTATTAATCTTCACGCTTGCCACCTCCAGCAATGACACTAGTAAACAATACTCCTAGAAAATGGCAGAAAATGGAAGACATGATTTAACAATGTAGAGGTAGAGACAAGGTGGAATAGATATCTCGCCAGATATCTAATACATTATACAAATATCAAATAACACTAATAATCAAAACCAACTAATAATTAATTTAAAAAAATAAAATGACTAAAGACTGAAGATAATTAGGCAGTGTTGGTCATCTTACTTTAAAAAAGTAATTTAGTTAAGTTACAAATTACTTCTCCCAAAAAGTAATTGCGTTAGTAACTCAGTTACTACATTGGAAAAGTAATTAGTTACTCAGCAAAGTAACTGACTTTTTTTTTTAAATATTCTATACGTGTAACTAAGGGGCGGGTCTAGTATTACTGTAACCAAGGGGCGCATTTATTATTGTTATATATCGTGTAACCAAGGAGCTGCTCTATTATTACTCTAACCAAGGGGCAGATCTGTTATAGCGTGTAAGCAAGGGGCGGGTCTATTATTATTATATCGTGTAAGGGGTGGATTTCTACAGAAGAGGGTGAATGTTAAATTAATGGGCAGAGCTCGATATATATAACAATAATAATAAATGCGCCCCTTGGTTACAGTAATACTAGACTCGCCCCTTAGTTACACGATAGACGCCCCTTGCAGAGTAGCACGAGCATCATAAGGGTGCGGCATCGCCTCGTACAATTACATGTTAACTGCGCCTGCGCTGTGTAGAGTTCACTCAGAGCTGTTTAGGTTCGGCAATTTTCGGAAGCTCCGTAGTCCTTCGTACTGCGCAAGCGCTGCGCCTGCACAGTACAGGGGGTCCTTATCCGGCGGGGGGACTTTTTTGGCAGGACACCGGAATTACACTACTGCCATCTAGTGACGGTAGATGTAATTGGGGTAACTAAGCCAAAGTAATGGGAACTGAGTTACCATGAGGGGAAAAGTAATCAGTTAGATTACTAGTTACCCTCTAAAGTAACTGAGTTACGTAACTCAGTTTATTTTAACTCAGTTACTTACATCACTGTAATTAGGATATAGATAAAATAAGTTTACTGACTCATCTGATAATAAAAACAAATGGTAGTTAAAAGAGAGGGGTCAATATATAAAGTGGTGATAATGAGAACAAACCATGTAGAACAATGAATCTATGCATACTTGTGAGGGAATGAATGATAGGCATCATGAATGACTTGAAAAAATGAATAAAAAAAACTAAAAAAAAAACGAATTAGATTCACGTTGGCTGAGGGCAATAACCTTTTTGGTTCGCCTCCAATGGGGATGGTATTTTTTTATTCCCCAAAATAAGAGAGAAGAGGCATCTTTATTGTGGTGCGTAGCATAATGTTTGGAAATGTTATGTTTAGGGTAACCTTTGACAATATTTTGAACATGTTCTCGATTTATTTTCCACATTTGCCATTTGGTACAACCAATGTACTGAATGTACTGAAAAATGTCCCTCATTTGATACTCTTTTCCTGTGGCTGTAGATGTGAACTCCCTGAACTTGTCCCTTTTCGTATTCTTTCTCTTGGTTCTAATGCAAGCATGGCATTGTTTGCATGGAAAGAAACCTTTCCCAGAATTTTTTTTTAAAATGGGGGGTCTTTGGGGGGTCAACTATATTCTTTGCTATTTTATCACGTAACGTTGGAGCTCGTCTATATGTAAATTTTGGATGTGAGGGTAGTACCATTTTCAGATGTTTGTCAGCTGTTAATATAGGCCAATATTTTTTAAAAACCTTTTCTATCTTCTTGTGTTGTACTCTGTAGTTGAGAATGATGGGCATGGTATATTGGTAGGTATTCAGTTTTGGTTTGGCTTCTATTAGAATTTGTCTGTCTATCTGGTCCACTTTTTCTATCTGTTGTTTGATGTAATCTTCTTGGTAGCCTTTTTGAACAAATCTCTGGCTAATAAGATCTACCTGCTCTTTGTAATCCTTATCATCTGTGCAGTGCCTCTTCCACTCCCGCCGTCCATGAAGGCTGGCCGACTACTGCAGGCTCCATTGTTTGACAGTTCTTATATAGGTAAGGGGCGGGACCACCTGGCAACATCACCTAGTGGGCCTGCCCCGTGTGACGTCACGGACCCAGCATTGCACCGGTCTGTGACGTCACAAGGAAGCAAGGCCACCAGGTGGCATCGCCAGGTGGCTCTATCTCTTACCTATATAAGAACTGTCAAATGGCGGAGCCTGCAGTAGGCGGCCAGCCTTCATGGACAGTGGAAGCGTTTTTCTTTTTTTCTTTTTTCTTTTTCGGATTGGCGGTGTGGCAGGCAACGTGATAGACAATCGATTTACATCGGGGGTACACTGTTTTTTTACTTTTTCATAAAGGAATTGTCAACAAACTGTCTCTGTGTTTTTATTACTTTTCACACTTTTTGGTGGATGGGTAGGAGTACTATGTACCCCATACTCATTCACATGGGGGGGCAGGATCTGGGGGCCCTCTTCTTAAAGGGCCTTTCAGATTCCGATAAGCCCCCTGCCCGCAAACCCCCACAACCCCTGGCCAGGATTGTGGGGATGAGGCTTTTGTCCCCATCAACATGGTGACAAGGTGCTTTGGGGTGGGGGGGGGCAGAGTATCCCTGCCCAGGGAGGCAGATGTGCTAACGTCATTGCGGTGTAGCGTATGTGTGGACGGGTGTCTGCAAGCCGGCCGGCATTCTTTTACAAGCTTTTTACTACTATGCAAATGTGAGTGCAACTTTTACCTTTAAATAAACTGATGATATACGGAATCACACTATGGTGAGTTTTCTTTTCATCTTCCTGGGACCCTGACCACTGGCTGTTGGTTTACCTGCTGAGGTTTGATCTCCTGGCCTGTCTCCAGCGTATATAGAGTGATTTGCTACTGCTGTTGGTCTGGTGTCCAGGTGCTGAGTCTAACTACAGGCTTGCTTGCCTTCTGGTAAGCACATATTTTGTGTGGTGGAGGTCACAATTATAGGTGTTTTTTGTCTGCACAGAAGAATTCATTTTATGTACTCATTATATCACCTCACTGGACTATTTTTTTCATTATTTATTCATTATTCTTTGAGGATTTGTGTTTTTTTACAATCATTATTTTATATTGATTTGATATTTTAAGTTGGTGTAATACACAAAAATTTGTCATTACACATATTTCAATGTATTTGCACAGCTTTTTCTTTTTCTTTTACTTAGTGAATTGACCCCTTAGTTTTAATATAAACCAGTATTAAATATATCAAATGTAATTCCCAGATAGCAAGCAATGACTTGCTTTCTAAGCTATTGCTAGACTTGCCAGGCTTCTCAAGTTTGTTGCACAATTGCAAAAAGTCTGCATTGCATGACTCCTGGTCAACTGTTTTTGAAAACATTCTGTAAGTCTGCAGCAATTTCTGGTTCAGTTATGTTGTGCAATAGTCATCCCACCATAGGGGTCACTGTGGCTGAAGTTTCATCCTTGCTCCCTGCAGTATGTACGTTGTTTCTTTAATTGGTGCTGGCAGCCATTTTACAATAACTGTGGTGTGCAGAGAGGTGAGTGGTAACCATGAGATCCAATATAGAGTTCAGGTAGAAATCAAGGAGTGACTAACCCTAATATCTCATTGGTGTAGCACAATTTGGAATATTTACATTTTCCTTGTTTATTTGCTGAGATTTTGCAGAAAATTTGTGCATGTAACCAGAGGGGTAAGTAGAAACCTCAGAGACCTGGTGCAAGAAACCTGGTAGTTCCACCACTGTATAGAGGACTACAAATCCCAGCAATACAGTAACAATGCAGAATACCACCAGTCATAGGGGGTGTATATAGAGAGCCATGCATTGTACTGTAAATAGAGATCCATGTATTGTATAGAGAAAAATGAATGCAGTTTACTATATACAGAGATACTGTACATGCACTGTGTTGTAGAGAGATCCATGTACTGTAATGTATACAGAACGATTCATGCATTGTGCTGTATATGCAGATCCATGAATTGTGCCCTATATAGAGATCCATACACTGTACTGTATACAGAGAAATCCATGTACTGTACTGTATACAGAGAGATCCATGTACTGTATACAGAGATCCATGAATTGTGTTGTATATAGAGAGATCCGTGCACTGTACTGTATACAGAGATCCATGCATTGTGTTGTATATAGAGCGATCCATACATTATAATGTTGAGAAGAATGTACTGTATATGCATTGTGTTGTATATAGAGAGATCCGTGCATTGTGCTATATACAGAGATCCAAGCAATGTACTGTATATAGTGATCTGTGCATTGTGCTGTATATACAGATCCATGCATTGTGCTGTATACACAACAATCCATGTATTGTACTGTATATAGAGAGCCATGCATTGTACTGTAAATAGAGATCTAAACACTCTACTGTATATAGAAAGGTTCATACATTTTACTGTAATATGCAGATCAATGCATTGTATTGTATATAGAGATCCATACATTGTACTGTATACAGAGAGACCCCTTTCATCAGAAAGAGGAAAAGGTGGAAAGGTGGTCTATACCAGGCTCATCTCACACTACAGGGGTCTCAGGTCACATTAAATCTTTCTGGTCTAGACATGCCTTATATCCCTGACAGTAAAGCAGAGAGATGAGCGAAGGGTCCCCCCAGTACTGGTTCCTCCATTGTGCTGTATTGCTAAATTCACATTAGATCTGTGATGAGTAGAGGACGAATCAACTGGCATAAACGCTGTAAAAATCGCCTTAGTGGTTAAAATGACCTAATTTACAGACCGAAGTTCATTCCTTCGATCTAAGAACGAAATTGATTTTTTTTTTAGTCAGCTGTCAGAAGTGAGCAGAGAACGCTGCACTTTTTGCATAGAATTGGGAAATGCTGTTTTAAGATCAGGAGGGGGTAGAATCGCGATTTTGATTCTTTAACGATTAATCATGCAGCTCTAGTGCTATGCAATAATTGATTTTGTTCTTATTTTAACAGGCCAGTTCCAGATCCAAGCCCAAAGGACAGATAACGATTATATATTTTTATTGTACCATTTTAGTATTGTTTTTGTAAATGTTAGTTTTCATATTTTTATAAATACTCTTTTTCATGTTTTGTTAAATGTTTAACCTAATAAAAAAATTAACTGTTTGTAAGATGTAATACAGTGTTATGTATTGATTTTATCAAAATATTTTAATAAATGTTATTATTTAGATCAGTTTTTTTCTTAATGCGCTATTCAGAGAATTGTGGTAAATTTTCAGGGAAATTGTGAAATATAGGCCAAAAAGCTAAACTAGAAATGTTTGAATGGGAGATTTTTTTCTACTTCAGCCACTTTGGCTTATATTTTGCAATTCTCCTGACAATTCACCTCTCTCCCCTTTTTAGTGAATAGACCCTATAAAAACTGAGACTTGTATAACTCTTGCTATAGACTTGCAGGGTTCTTGCTACACACTTGCAGAGCTCTTGCTGAGACTTACCACTGCAACTTTGCTCTTGCTATAGACTTGCCACGCAAATTTGCTACAAATTGGAAAAGTGTCAACTAGAACTTGTGCTTCAAGTGCTCTGCAAGTGTACAACTTGACAGTGAAAATGTACAGCAAGTTAAGACTTACAATACAACACTGCCACAAATTTGTGGCAAGTTATCCTTGCTATTGGGTTGCTAATTGGGTTACGTTTCTTGTCCTGATTCACCCTGGAGCGTTTTGAAATGCGATTTGACATGTCAAATCCTGTTAAATCAGCGGCAATTGCCGCCAATGGCACCATCCTAATCGGTGTGACACCGCATCTGTGGACTGCGCCAATTTCAAAAAGTAGTTTCTGTACTACTTTTTGCGATTTTGGGCTGCAATTTACATTGACATCTGTGCAGAAACTTGCACAGATGTCTCTGAAATTGCGGTCGAAATCGGGACTGACATGCGGGAGTGAAATCGTGCGAGTTCAGCTGAACTTGCGTAGCTTCATTCCCGCAGCTCAGTGTGAACCTAGGCTAAACATCTGAACAAAATGAAAGCTAGTGTAGCACTGACCCCCGTAGGAGCTGCTGGGTTGATTTGGGCCTGCACTTTACCAATAACCCCACTAACTTGGCTCTATCCCCTTGGCACAGCTGTGGTGCAATGTAATACAATACAATATAATACAAATGCAAAGTACCTGTATTGTAACCTCAGGATCCACTGGCTCCATCTGGTGGGGGGAAAACAGTACGCCACACAACTGGATACTTAACCAGAAATATATTTTACTGTAGAAATATTCAAAAGGTGATTACTGTAATTGTGCTGTCATCCCAACATAGGACGACAGCACAATGAATTTCAATACAAACCACTTTTAAAACAGTATGTATATATATTTATGTGCTTATACCTGGGAGATCCCCCTACTTTATAAGCTATGCGTGAGATCTCACTTAAAGTACTTAGTCCGTGATCTTCTTTCTTCGCTAGCTAGAGTAATTCCTTATGGTTTGTAATCCACAGTTTATGGTAAGTTAAATTGAGGTGAAAATTCTCCTGGTGTGGATCCAACAAATATATAACAATGCTTGAGGTGACAGAGTAGATAGGCCTCAAGCCTGTTCAGTGTGAGTTGCTCTGTTCCTCCTCCATGGAACTACAAATTCCAGTGAGGCCTGTATGTGAGTCCAACTGTGTGTGAAAGTTAACAAACGGTGGGCCGTTACCCGCTCACCAACTGGATTGGTGTTCCGTGTAGTAATTTTGGTCCAGTGACTGCAGCTTGCTTCTCCGTCAGCTAGGGCAGTCGCTCCACTCCGGTCCGCTGGGTGAGCCCGATCCATCCTCGGATGAGTGTCTCTGGATCTTCAATCCGGTCACTGTCTCTCAGGCACCGTCAGGTCACTTATACAAACAAATGAGGTTGCGCTCCGCAATGGCTGTGAGCTGATGTCTCCGGGAAACCTCCGCACAGTACCTCACAGGCCAGCCACGAGATCCCAAGAGAGCTAAAATGGCCACTCGGGTTCCTTTTATACTCTACCCAGCATGCACTGTTAAGAGAGTGTTCATGGGTAGGTCACCAAGACTCCTGGGTAACAAGGTCAACCTTCAGATCAAAACAGTCACTTCCTGTATAAGTCTTTTGTGCTTGTTCTCAGGTAATAATCATAACAGTGCATTACCAGTGTTTGGTCACTAGATGGCTCTAAATACTGAACCATAGCAATGTCCATAGACTTTGTATTAAAGTATGCAAACACAAATCAATAGGCAAGGATGTCAGCGCTACACTAGTGTCAATAATCGTTGACACTACACGATATTGATACACAAAAAATGAATTTGTGATGTTCAATAAAGATTTATTGGAAGCGGCAATCATTTTTTTTTAGGGCTGTTACTGATTAAAATTTTTGTGTTCGATTAATCATTTTTTTTTTTTAATTGATTAATCAACTAATTTCAATTAATTGTAACGCACATACAGTTTTTACATTTTTTGTACTGTAATGTCCACATCTGCCCCCATACTGTATTATCCACATCTCCCCCATACTGTAATGTCCACATCTCCCCCATACTGTAATGTCCACATCTCCCCCATACTGTAATGTCTACATCTCCCCCATACTGTAATGTCTACATCTCGACACATCTCCCCCATACCTTAATATTCAAAATTGTCTGCTCAGCAGGCAGACCCATCCGTCCTCAGAGTAGACGGCACAAGCAGGTGGGCGATGATGACATCATCGTGCTGCTACTAAGCCGCCGCCGGGTGGACCAAGATGGCCGCAGCTCCGGAGCTAGGCTGAAGCCGTGGCCTTTCCTATGGGCGAGACCGCGGAGCTCACTCCGCGGATCGTCCTCGATCAAAATTATTTTTATCGATCAAAGAAATTAACGATTAATCGAACAATTAATCGTTAATTTCCGTAGCCCTAGTTTTTTTTATTAGTGACTGGCACAGCACCAATCAGGGCTGGCCAGACAGACACTCACACTGTAGATGGCATGCATCAGCAGAATAACAGAGGCCCCTCCCAATGATCTTTTCCTCTAGATGCCTTTAAACAGGAAAAGATCATGTAACAACAGTGGCGGCTGGTGAGGTTTTAAGATGGTGGGGCGCCAGGAATATACTGAGAGACCCCCTATTATGGGATATACTGACTGAGAGAGAATCCCCCCCAGTATTGGATATATACTGAGGGACCCCTATTATGGGATATACTGAGAGAACCCATATAATAAAATAGGGGGGTCTCTTAGTATATTCATAGTAGGGGGACTCCGTATATATCCCATAATAGGGGGCCTCTCACTCTCAGTATATCCCATATTAAGGTGTCTCTCAGTATATATCCCAAAATACGGGGTTAGGGGCCCTATTATGGGATATACTGAGAGACACCCTAAGGGGAAAGAAAAACGAAAAAAAGAAAGAAACTTTTAGTCTGTGCAGTCTATTCAAAGTGTGGCAGTCAATAGGCTGATGGCTTTTGTAGGTGTTAAAACTCTTATGTAATAAAGTTAGGAAGCATTACATTGTGGTGAACAGTGGCGGCCCGTCCATAGGGGGCGCCCGGGCGCCGCCCCCCCCTCCTTGCAGTTAAAAAAAATAAAAAATAAAATAAAAAAAAATATTCAAAAAAAAAAAAAAAATGTATTTAAACATGTCCCTTTAAGGGCTCAATAGATAGATTCATGCATTGCATGAATCTATCTATTGGTCACCTCTGCCGCCCCCTATTCAGGTGTCCGGCCCCTGATCGGGCGCCGGGCATCTGAATTACAGTGGGGGGGGTGTTGCTGGAAGCGCCCCTATTAGAGCTGTAAGCTCTAATAGGGGACCCTATTAGAGCGGTGTGCTCTAATAGGCTTCCCTAAGTGTAAACAGCGGGCGCACGGCCGTGCGTTCGCTGATTACACAGTATTGTGTTAGAGAAGCGAATACATCGCTTCCCTAACACAGACCCGCCTCTCAGCCAATCAGGTTGCCAGGTCTGTTACCTGTCACCTGATTGGCTGAAGTCACAGGCGCTGTGGTTTGTCGCGAGGCGGCCAAACAACTAGCGTCCAATCACAGCAGAAGAAGACAGGAGGAGCGCGGGAGAAGACATCCGACGGAGACACCGCTCGTTGCCTGACGCCGTCACCAGCTGCACACCGGGACAAGGTAAGTGCAGAGGGCAGGCAGGGGGCACAGTGGCAGCACTTAAGGGGCACAGTGGCAGAACTTGGGGCACAATGGAAGCACTTAAGGGGCACAATGGCAGCACTTAAGGGGCACAATGGCAGCACTTAAGGGGCACAGTGGCAGAACTTAAGGGGCACAATGGCAGCACTTAAGGGGCACAATGGCAGAACTTGGGGCACAATGGCAGAACTTGTGGCAGAACTTGGGGCACAATGGCAGCACTTAAGGGGCACAATGGCAGCACTTAAGGGGCACAATGGCAGCACTTAAGGGGCACAGTGGCAGCACTTAAGGGGCACAGTGGCAGCACTTAAGGGGCACAATGGCAGCACTTAAGGGGCACAATGGCAGCACTTAAGGGGCACAATGGCAGAACTTGGGGCACAATGGAAGCACTTAAGGGGCACAATGGCAGCACTTAAGGGGCACAATAGCAGCACTTAAGGGGCACAATGGCAGCACTTAAGGGGCACAGTGGCAGAACTTAAGGGGCACAATGGCAGCACTTAAGGGGCACAATGGCAGCACTTAAGGGGCACAATGGCAGCACTTAAGGGGCACAATGGCAGAACTTGGGGCACAATGGCAGAACTTGTGGCAGAACTTGGGGCACAATGGCAGCACTTAAGGGGCACAATGGCAGCACTTAAGGGGCACAGTGGCAGCACTTAAGGGGCACAGTGGCAGCACTTAAGGGGCACAATGGCAGCACTTAAGGGGCACAATGGCAGCACTTAAGGGGCACAATGGCAGCACTTAAGGGGCACAGTGGCAGAACTTGGGGCACAGTGGCAGAACTTGGGGCACAGTGGCAGAACTTGGGGCACAGTGGCAGCGTTTGATGGGCACAGTGGCAGCGTTTGATGGGCACAGTGGCAGCGTTTGATGGGCACAGTGGCAGCGTTTAATGGCACAGTGGCAGCGTTTGATGGCACAGTGAGGCTGTTTGTTTGCGCCCCCCCAAAAATTTTGAGCACCAGCCGCCACTGGTGGTGAATTCTAACTCGGTTGCTTATGCGCTCCTACATGCAGTTGTCCAGGGAGCTACATGCTCCCCTGAGTAGGGATGTTGATAATGCTGGGCACCTAGGGTACCCTGGGGCGAGTGCCCCTCACTTGACCATAGAAGTATAGTTCAGGTCTGACATCTTTAGGAAGAGAGCATGGTAGGAGCAAGTGCTCTGGTAAGTAAACACTGAGTGCCAATGACCCACCATGCGGGGTGTGCATTGAAAGCATTGCCACTGACCACTAATGCAGGGGGAGGGATTAAAAGCACTTTCACTGACCATCAGTGCAGGTAGGGAATAAAGGTTGGGGGCTAACAGCATTACCACTGGCCATCAATACCAGTGACCTGAAAGCACTACCACTGACCACCAATGCAGGGAAAGGGTTAAGGGGGTTAACAGCACTGCTACTGGCCATCAAGGTAGGGAGGGGAATAAAGGTGTACTGCATTGCCACTGACCACTAATTTGAGAGTTATTACTGCGGTCACTGATACCAATGCAAGGTGTTATTAGTCCAGTCTTTGGCACTGATGTTGAGGTTTATGACACCAATGTGGGGTGGTTATTATTGCCGTCAATGTTACTAATGCTGGGGGTTATTATTGCGACCAATGACACTAATGCTGGGGGATTTTATTGCAGTCACTGGCACCAAGGCTGGGGGTTATTATTGTGTCCACTGATTCCTATGCTGGAGGTTATTATTGCAGCAACTAACACCAATACTGTAGGGTATTATTGTGGCCACTGATACCTATGCTGGGGGTTATTATTGCATTTACTGACACCAAGACTGAGGATTATTATTGCAGTGACTAACATCAATGCTGGGGGGGGGGGGGGGTTATTGTGTCTACTAACATCAATGCAAGAGGTTACTATTACTGCCACTGACACCAACAATGGGGCCTATTCCCCCTGTCTCACATTAGTTATACTAAACACACACTGTTAAATGTATATTGTCCCTTCTATTTCTGTATGTGGATGATGGCACTGTAATTATTTTAATAAAAAAAACATCTAAGTACCTTTTTCCTAATTGTTATGCAGCTGTCACGTGACCCAGCTCTTTCCCAGCCTGTCTGCAGGGAAACATAAGCGGATGAGGAGGAGCTTCTAGTCCTCTGCTGCTGGTCACAAAAAAAAACAGCTTTTGGAATACAGAGAAAAAGTAAATAAATAATATCAATAAACTGTTTTAAATTGTCACACACATATATATTTTTGAAATCAAATATTTATTATTTTGTGAAAATAACATGGGGTGGGTGGATTGCCCCTCCAGCCTGTTTCTTAGAATAAGAGGGAGGGGAAGCCACCATTATTCTACATATAATATCCTGCACCTATTGTGTTTAGCTTGTTAGTGGGCATGGAGGAGGAGGGAGGGAGTGGGCTGTCATTTACCACTGTGTATACACCCAAATGTGTGACTCTATAGTCACATGGGCTGCTCAGATGTGATAAGAGGAAATGCTCAGCATGGAAACTCACTAAAAACTGAGCATGTGCAGAATTGCCACCACAAGCTGCAAAATCTCTGCATTGAATTGAATTGGGGACATAAACTGGAAGAAGCTGGAGATAGTGTGTATCAGTTATTTTGCAGAATACTGAAAACAAATCTAAAAGTGACTGCGTGAGTATGAATACCATGTAATACGGCATTTATTGATAGTTTATATGATGTGAGTTTAGTGACACTTTAAGTGTGTGTAAAGAACATAGCAGGACCAAAATATTTGAGCATTGAGGTGGGCTACCCAACTCAGCACAATATAGTTCAATGAACAAAAATTTGCTATTATTGTGTGGCCTTCTGGAAGTGTTGGGATTACACTTGGGACCCTCTATAATTTTCAAGTTGAAAACCACTGGCTTAAACCTTCAATTCTGGCTTTCTGGCCCCACCTATTTTCAGCTACTTAACAAGGTAACTAGAAACATAAAGGAGAAGAATTGCCAAAGCTTTTTAGGCCCTACTTCTCCTATGGATCACAGGAGTGCAGTTTTGCACTGAGGGTGGTCTGCGTTGATGGAGAGGGGTCTGCACTGATGGAGGGGGTCTGTGCTAATGGGGGTCTGCACTGATGGAGGGGGGGTCTGCAATGAGGGGGGTCTGCACTGATGGGGGGGTCTGCAGTGAGGGGGTCTGCACTGAGGGGGGTCTGCACTGATGGAGGGGGTCTGCACTGATGGAGGGGGTCTGCACTGAGGGGGGTTCTGCACTGGGGGGTCTATACTGATGGAGGGGGTCTATACTGATAGAGAGGGTCTGCACTGGGGGGGTCTATACTGATAGAGGAGGGTCTTCCCTGAGGGGGTCTATACTTATGGATGGGGGTCTGCACTGAGGGGGGCTATACTGATGGAGGGGGTCTGTACTTAGTGGGGGGTCTATACTGAGAGAGGGGGGCTGTACTTAATGGAGGGGGGTCTGTAATTAGTGGAGGGCGGTCTGCACTGAGTGGGGACTATAGTTGGTGGGGGGGTGACAGAACCAGGTAACACCAACCCTTGTGACGCCACTGCCTATCAGCACCCATCAGTGCCACCCATCAGTGCCCATCAGTGCTGCCTATCAGTGCCACCTATCAGTGCTCATCACTGCCGCCTATCAGTACCACCAATCAGTGCTCATCAATGCCGCTTATCAGTGCCTATATGTGCTGTCTATCAGTGCTCATCAATGCTGCCCATCAGTGCCACTTATGAGTGTCACCTATCAGTGCCCATCAGTGCAGCCTATCAAAGCTGCCTATCAGTGCCACCTATCAGTGCTCATCAATGCCGTCTATCAGTGCCGCCTATCAGTGCCCATCATTGCTGCCTATCAGTGCCACCTATTAGTGCTCATCAATGCTGCATATCAGTGCCACCTATTAGTACTCATCAGTGCCTATCAGTGCAGTCTATCAGTGCTGCCTATCAGTGCTCATCAATGCTTCTTATCAGTGTCTATCAGTGCAGTCTATCAGTGCTGCCTATTAGTGCCACCTATCAGTGCTCATCAACACCACCTATCAGTGGCCATCAATGCCACCTATCAATGCCACAGTCAGTGTGCTGGAATGTAAACTGAGCTCTGTATGTGCAATTCCAGTGTACATTCTATAGGCAATTGCGAACAGGCAGGTAACTGTATTTTATTGCAATAAAGAACATGCCTGATTACAACTTTTTTCAAGTTTAGTTCCATTTTAACTTTCCACTGGCTAAAATATAAAAAGAGGTCAAAGAGCTGAATACAAAAAATAAATAGGCAAGATAAGGAAGCCTTGTATGGTGCTGCAGTTTCCTTTTTGCTTATGAAAAAAAGCTACAAAAGGGTAAAACAAAAAAAAGCAACTTTATTTGCATAGTATAGCCAATTTGAGTCAATAAAGTTATGTTTTCATTTTAAAATTCCTGAATTTGACTTTGTATCAGCCTTTTGTAATCCCTTTTACAGGGGACTGGTAAAGGGAGAGGCTGCACTAGAAGTCAATAAGGAATGCTGCATGCACATACTGTATGCTTACAAGAAAAATACTGACATAAGGAGAGCAGAGTGAACAGAGAGTAGGTTCATCACTGTGCTAATACTCCCTAAAAGAGTACTAGGGTTACAGCATGAACTTTCATTTTATAGCATTGGTATTGTAGTAACAATACAAACATTACCGTAGTTCTTTTTGACAATCCAATATAAGCTTACTTCAAAAATGTCCTTTCGTGTTATGTGTTCAGCCTGTCTGTTAACCATCTCCTTCCACAACTTTGTGAATTCTCTACATGTTTTGCAGCTTCTCCTCTGCCTTTTACTTTCAATTTCCAAGGACTACATGTCCCATGGTACCTTGCTGCCTGAAAGTAGTGACTCCATGGAATGACTCCACCTCCTGAAACTCTTCCTCTCAGCTCCTCTGTAATTCAGAAGGCAGGCTCTGTGAATTCTATGATGCAGCAATGCCTTTTCCCAGTTCATGGAGAATATGTGTTGCAGCATTCAAGAAAGTAAATGTGGGGGATTCGTAATGTCAAGTAAATTTACAAATTTTAAGATCATTCAGGAGGAGGCTAAAACTTGACATTCAATGTGGAAATAGATAGAATACTTTTATATTTTGACAATAGCAATGCTTAAACTGACCAATTACAGACTGGGGGCAGGAAGGTGACCTAACTATACTGCTGTAATTGCAGTGGAGAAAAGTCATGTCATTATGCTGGTTGTGCAATTTGACAGACTTCTGTAAATCTAAAGGCTTGAATGGATAAAAGTGGAAATCCTTTAACAAACAAAACAGAAATATGTATTTCAACTGTGGATTTAGCTGTTTTCCTGACATTCAGCACAGTGCCAAAAATGGAGAGCAACTGAGCATGCGCCGATCAGGATGATACAGTGTATTACTGTATTTTAAACAGTATAGACACTTATTTTTAATGTTCTACATAGCTATACCTTCAAAAAGTTTAGAAGACTTAATTATAACTAAATCAAAAAAAAAAAAAAAAGAATAACATGCATTCCGAAAATTGCAGCAAAAGAAATACTTTGGACAATTGTATGAATAAACTCTTATACTAGTGAGATAATATTGATCTGAGTCAAAGAAAACCTTTAACCTGTTTACTTCACATAGATTAAAGTGGATAATTTAGCAATGCTTAATTAAATCCATACCTGAGAGATAGCTACAGAGAATACATGTTATGCACAAAGACTGAATGTTTAATAGCTCCCTGGGGCTTTCCATTCAGCACCAACTTATAGTGTATGTGAAGGTGTTGACAAAGTGCTGAGGTCGTTGAAACACAATGTAAACATGGCAAGATGATAATAAAATCATTGCAGTGCTTAAAACAAAGGAGGATCACAGAAATAGTAATATATAAAATAGAATTGGTCTTTTCTCAATTGTTTTAGAAATTATTTTTAAAGATGTTTTGGCAGAGTTTTTGATTTGTGTACATCAAATAAAAAAAATAAAGACAATCAACATTCTTAAGAGGGGGTGGGACAGGGGGGACCTTGTAGACATCATCTTATACTGGTTACCAATGTAATAATTTATTTTATCACAGGTACTTATATAGCTCTATTAGTATATGCAGTGCTTTACATACATATATATTGTACATTCACATCAATCTCTGCCCTCAAGGAGCTTATAATTCAAGGTTCATAACTCACATTCATACTTAAACTTACGAGAATCAATTTTGACAGGAGCAAATGAACCTACCAGAATGTCTTTGGAATGTTTGAGGAAACCGGAAAACCCAGAGGAAACCCAAGCTGGCACAGAGAGAACATGTAAACTCCATGCAGGTAGTGCTATGGTTGGAATTCGAACCGATGACCCTAATGCTGCCATGTGGAAACGCTAACCACTTAGGGCAGCTATACATGGATTGAAATTTTGCTGGTTTAGCAAGAACCAGATAAATTTCAAATTCATGTATGGGCAAGCTGGTTATATAGAAGTTGATCTACCGATCAACTTCTGTACAACCAACCTGTCGGTTAAAGCTAAAGCTGGCAGCACTGATCATTGTATTCTGATGGCGGGGAAGTCTCCCCATGCTGCGTGCAAAGGCGACCGCAAACACTGGTCTCATACGCATACGTAAACAGCGATCGCAGAATACATGTGAGGTATTGCCATGAACATCAGAGCAAGAGCAATAATTATAGCACCAGACCTACTGTATAATTCTAAAATGGTACCCTGTAAAGGCTTATAAAGCATCACCTATGGAGATTTTTAAATACCGTAGTTTGACACCATTCCAATTTTAAACCATGACATGTTTGGTATCTATTAACTCGGTGCAATACCATATTTTATATTTTACAGAAAAAATTGTATTGTATTGTGTTTGTGTGCATCAAAGTTCATTCAAGTGTATTTTTTCCCAAAAAATAGTGTTAAAAAAACTGCTGCACAAACACTGTGTGACATAAAAAATTGCAAAACCCATCATTTTATTCTCTAGGGCCTCTGCTAAAAAAAAATATATAGTGTTTGGGAGTTCTAAGTTATTTTTTTTAACAAAAGTACATATTTTTACTTGCAAAACAAAAAGTGTCAGAAGAAGGTCATGGATAATGCCTAAAGGTGCTCCTTGGATGTTGGGCCTCTCTATGTGGCTAGACTGTGAAAAAGTCTCACATGTGTGGTATCGCAATACTCAAGAGGAGTAGCAGAATGTGTTTTGGGGTTTAGTTGCAAGTTTGCCTATGCCATGTGTGAGAAATAACTTGTTAATATGATGTTTTTGTGAAAAGAAAAACGATTTACGTTCTTAATTTTCCAAGGAATTGTGGGACAAAAATTACAACTTAAAAAAACTCACAATGCCTCTTACAAAAATCCTTGGAATGTCTTCTTATTAAAAGGAGTAATTTAGAGGGTATTTGCACTGTCCTGGCATTATAGGGCTTCAAGAAATGAGAGGCAGTCAGTACATCAGGATTGATCAATTTTCAATTATAGGTACCATAGATTGTAGACTCTATAACTTTCACACAGGCTAAATAATATACACTGATTTGGGTTATTTTTACCAAAGAAATGTAGCAGTATAAATTTTGGTCAAAATGTATGAAGAAAAATTACTCATTTGCAAAATTTTATAACAGAGACTAAAAAAAAACGTGTTCTTTTTCAAAATGATCTTACTTTTATAATTTATAGCGCAAAAATTTTTAAACCCAGTGGCGATTAAATACCACCAAAAGAAGGCTTGTGTGGAAAAAAAAAAATTCATATGTGTACAGTGTTGCATGACTGAGTAATTGTCATTCAAAGTGTGAGAGTGCTGAAAGCTGAAAATTAGCCTGGGCAGGAAGGGGATGAAAGTGCCCAGTATTGAGAAGGTTAATGGGGAACACAATGCAAAAAAAAAAAAAGCATGGGTTCCCCCCAAAAATCCATACTAAAGCCTTATTTACGCATGCAGTCGGGCCGGCCAGGAAAGGGGGGTGCAAGTGTATGCACCCCTTCTGAATCATACCAGAACATATGCCCTCAACAAGAGAGGGTCTTGCATGGGGTCCATCTTAAAATTCATACCAGATCTGAAGGACCTGACATGAATTATGGGGGTACCTCCACATATTTTCCTTTTACCTTTCCACGGATCCTTTACCTATATGGCTGGGTATATTTGTCCTGTTTATCATTATAATTAAAAGTGAAAGTACAAGAAAATCACAAATTATGGGTTTGTCCCCACAGCAGTAATAGAGGGGGAATCTTCCAATGGGAAGTAGGCAAGAGGTACTGGTACTAAAAAGAAAAAGTTGCACTATATATTCCTGCAAGAAAAACCTATACAGTTGACCCATAAAGTGTATAGAAATATTTTAAATAAATAAATAATAATGAAAACTACTGCAGTTTAAGTAGTAATGAAAAAGAATTCAATTCAGTGCAATGATAAACTAAAATAAATTCAAATAATTCAAATGTCCAAATAATAAGTGAGCCGCACTCCAGAAGGGGTTAAACAGTTCAAATCAGTTTTCTCAAAGCCCTCCTAAGTGATGTTACACACGACACCCAAGAAGATGTGCCATAGAAAAGGGATCCTCCACCAGTAAAAGTACTGCCGCTTACCAGCTGATCAGATCCCTTGTTTAAGGGGATCTAATCGTGCCTGTGGCTTTTTCCCCTGCCAGGGTCTCTGTGTCCGATTGACAAGATCACTGTCCTCTGCTCCACTTAAAAGGTAATAAGATCCTTCAATGCATACACCATGTAGATTATTGCTCGTTTCCCATATAAAAAACAAAAGAACCGCCATAGTGTAATCCTGTAAACTTCTTTAATAAATATAAAACAACGGTATCAAACTTACATTTCTCCCGTATATAAAAAGCGCGTAGTTTAAAATGTTCAAGCCGGCCGGCTATTCTATCACTGACCATCGCTTCCGGGACTAGCGTGGATTTGTGGTGACGTCGTACGAATCCGAAATAGAAATTTTTATGCATAGGAATTCTGTACGAAATATGAAATTTCGTAATTGTTACCAAAAATTAACAAACCTAAAAGTTAAAAACCCAGGAAGTCAGCACAGCACAGGGAAGGTGGGAGCCCCTCATAATGATAAATTCATCATAACGAACTTTCATTATTTTGCAAAAAGTTTACGAATCTAATTCCGAAATACGAATAAATTTTCGTATGAAACGGAATGAAACGCAACTAATTTATTGACGGCGCACATGTCTATTAATTTGCAGAGGCCTCCTCTCACTTTCTGTTTTGGCTCAGGAACAGGGCGTGAAGGGAAATCTCCCCAATGGGATACAGATGGCAAAAAGAAAAAAGGCCAGGGGTTATAATCCTCCCTTACTCTATTTAAAGTGAAAAAAAAATGTTTTGCCTATAGTTCTACTTTAAGGACTCAGTGCTGCCTGCACCCACTGGTGTTCTTAGCAATGATTTACAGTGGGAAGCTGTCATGTATAGTCGCAGAAGTAATGGCATTATTATACATGACCAGAATACAGACTGCATAAAACAAATCAAGGGTTTTTAACCAATATCTCTATTCAACAAAACGAAAGTGTTGGCTTTAAAGAAGATCTATTATCAGAAGAACATAAAGTTTGTGCACATAGCACTTGTCCCATTGAAATCCGCGCAGGGATGCTCAGCTGTGGTGTTGAATAGCTATTTCCCCCCACCCACCCAAGTATCCAACAAGATAGATCAAAAGAGATGGGTTTCTGCATGACAGTTCAGGAAAAAAAGAGGTGTGACAGACAGTGCCCCCCCCCCCCCCAATACAATGCTTTTAAGCTGCCAGACAGACCTGCTGCAATGTGCAGTGCTGTCTCCTAACCTCTGCTGTTTAGTTTACACAGATTCTGGAGCTGCAGCCTGTTATTCAGGCACAGAGAGAGTGGAAACTGTCTACTTGTGAATGCTTGCAGCTGATCCTCAGAGTTTACAAGAGAAATAAGGAAGTGGTTGATGTCTGGCCTAGACACTCTCACTCTCTTCCTTTGCACCTCCTCTGTTTCTATAGCAGTAGTTGGCAGGCAAAATCAGAGACCAATGTACCTTACTAATTTCCAATCATTTAGGGTCCTGAAAGTGTGGAAGGCTAACACGGAAGATATTTTTTACGTTTTTTTTAGGATAAAAAATATATCCCATATGTTAAGGTTGGAGCAGTCATAATGTTTGTGCTGGTTGGGCTGTGGAGACCCAAATCCTTAAGCAAAGGATTACATTGATACTATTGCGAAAACATATACAAGTGTTTACTGTATATTATAAATATTTAAAATTAAAGTATTGTTAATGAATATGAAACTTGATTAAATGCCTTAACTATCTGTCTTGATTTCACCTCAAGAAAGGATGGACCTGCATAACAGAGAGCTTGACACTAGATTTAATGTTGGTGATGTTCAGCATGCATATCGTCAATCGTCATATTTCCCATCCTCAGTCTTCCATTGCAGGTCAGGCAAGCAGGTGAATCCTTGAACTAATGCTTATGAGCTGTTTCCTTTCTCCTAAATTCTAGCATGTAGTTTAAATGAAGTTTTCAATAAAAAAGTTAAAACAGCAAAGATAACTATTCTTCTCTTGGGAAACATTCAAGAAGTTCAAATTAAGGTACAGTGTAACCCTGTATTAACTATCATGAAAACTGCTTAGAGTTCTTGTGCATTTTACAAATCACTGCATTTTTCCAGCTCCATGGTATGTTAGAAAAATGACACAAAAGATGTGAATTGGATTAACGAGGATGTCCATTTCACCTTAATGGATGGTAAATTCATTTGAATAAATATGACCTTTCTCTTTTCTCATCATCTTATAATACACTGAGTCCACAGCCAATCATTATGATGACCACAAGTCCACTCAGAGATCCTGACAGCTGAATCAAAATCCAACTTCAAGAGATTCTGCCTGGGGCATCTGGCGGAACAGACACACATTAGTTGGTCCTCTTTATACATTACATCTATTTACAGATTTCATATTCTTTCTGTTTTTTATCCTACCCTTGTTCTCTGTAGCTGCAGATTATAATATGAAATCCTTAGATCCATTTACAGCGCATTGAACTCTACCGGTCAAATTCAACACTGTTTTCCTTTTTAATGTGTCTCTTCCTTGTGACAGAAGTGCAAGGCAGCTGTTATGGTCAGTAGTCAGCACCAAATTTATTTATTTATTTATATTTTTCAATGCTAGCATTTTGTTCTTGTTCTAATTTAAAGGAAAAGCCTGCTGTTATTTTAACAGGGCAAAATTATCGCTTAAAAAACTCAATTGTAGGACCTACCATAGCATATCAATTACAAAGGTACTGCTCAACCTAACCAGCATCATTCTGTCCAGTGCAACATAGGATGGTTGTCTGGGATATCAGGCATATATTCCAGGTAGCCTGACCAATAACTAGCCAAGCTGCCTCCAATCCATCTACCTGATGTCACAGGCACCCATCTCTTGTCAGAATAGACAAAGTCCAAGCAAAAAAAGAAGAGGGACTGGTCTTTTACATATAAATTGGAGGAACAATACATGACCTTTTCAAACTGTAAAAAAAAACTCAACTGTGTCTGTGAAATGAAATGTATTTTTGTAATAAAATTTGGTAAACATGCACAGATTTAATTCTTAGCTTCTGTAATAAGTTATTTTGTTTAGCATGTAAGCTGAGCTAATCTTAACCAGATATCTATAGACCTAGTATATGCCCCCCTTCAAGGAGCATGGGCAAAAACTTGAAATCTCAGGGCACCTTAGCAAATTGTTTAAAGGGCCTGCCCCTAAATGTAAAGCAAAAATAAAATGCTACTACCACAGTCAAGTTATTTAGTGGTTAACAGCGCTAGCCATGAATACCGTTCCACGTGATAAACAAATATAGGTACCATATGAAGGGCTTAATATTTCATAAAAAGTGTAAACAAACAATATTTTTTGGACAAAAAAAATCATAAAACAATATAAAAATATAAATGTCCCATTAATTTAGGCCCACAGTGCATGTGCAGGTGCTCCATATGAATATTCAGCTTTGGTGCTTGATCTGACTCATGCATGTAGTGCCCCACATGGATTGGCACTAACCAGATACACAGAATATGACCAACTATCGCTAGTATGGTCAAATGCGCTTGTGGGACATGTCCTCTTTAAAATCCAATGTCTCCTGTGCTGGATTTGCCCAATTCTGAAAACCCAATCATAACAGTCAGAGGGGAATGATAAAAGGGAAGCTCTTAATATAAAATTGTTTTTAAAATACGTATTAGTAGTTACACTCACTTGTCATAGTGCCAGTTAGAACCTGGCACTTGGCGTGTACACCATTGATTGTGAACGGAGCCAACCGTGTTGCTTCCGTGTCAGGAAGTGCGGCTTGGGTCCCAGTCCAAAGATGGCGTTGTGTTACAATGACGCTGGTATAGCTTCTTTAAGCTTTGTATCAATTTATATTAAGCACCCGCACATGCGCTTAAAATGAATGAAACCTTTATATTTTTATATTGTTTTATATAATTTTTTAGTCAAAAAAAATATTGTTTGTCCACAATTTTTATAAGATATTAAGCACTTTATATGGTACCTATATATGTTTATCACATGGAACGGTATTTATGGCTAGCGTGGTTAATTACTGAATAATGTCAATTATAACTGTGACCGGTATCGGTTTAGAGATCACTTGTTTTGAGTAGTTACTTTTGGCGCTGAACCAAACAACATTTTTTTACTTTGACTGTAGTATCACAGTCATGTGGCACAGAACTTCAACTAGAACATTATTTTCTACCATTATAAATGTTATATTTAACAACCTATTGCAAACCTTGACCCTAAAAACCTTAAAATCTGAAAGGAACAATGTCCCCCTTATGTTGGCGGTCAAAAATAACCCCCACCATAAGCATTGTTGGTGTCAGTGTGTACAGTCATAAGCCCCCAGAGAAGCTTACTCAATGTCAGTGTTCACAATTATAATCCCCCCTCCCCCAAATAAGCTGCATTGGTGTCAGCGTGCACAATTAGAACTCTCCTAATAAGCCACATTGGTGTCAGTGTGCACAATTGAAACCTCCCATAATAAGCTACATTGGGACAGTGCAGAATTAGAAGACCCCCAAATATGCTGAGTTTGCAAGTCAGTAAAAAAATAAAGATAAAATAGCTAGATCAAGGATTGATTAAGGTCAGCATCAGTGCCAGTGTTAGTGTCAGTGTGTTTTAGTTAGGATAAAAAAGCAAGATGCATACAATTGTTTCTGGGCCCTACTACAGGCACTAACAACAAAAATGCATACATGAGTACTGTAGCACCCTCGCCGTTGCTAAAGTAGATACATTTAGTTTGGCCCCCCTGTAAGCAGAGGAGCATGGGTTAATTTTGTTAGGAGGCTGTTCAGTGCTTCAAAGGCTGTGGCTAACTTCAATGTTCCCAAATAAACACAAAAAACAAAGCCCCTAATTCCTGTTGCCTGCCTGTGAGTGCTGTGTGGGGGGAAAAGGCCTGAATTCCAGCGGTTCTTTCAGGGGTAGCATTACAAATATGTGGTATCACCATGAACATCAGGAGTAAGAGAATTCATTTTGAGTTGTTGTTTGGTGGTGGCTCATGGTAATTGCAAGAAATATACAACGTTGTCAGAGCCAACCTCAAACAAGAACCTCATTAAAATAATAAGGGACTATTTAGTAACTAGCAACTGTTGAGACAAAGAACACCTAGAACACATGGGACCAGGAGTATGTAGGGCACAGAGTGCAGGTGTCAGGACTATGTAATGTACTGAGTGCAGGAGTCAGCAGTGCATAATGTGCAAAATTAAGATATTAGAGGTGTGTAATGAGTTTAGGGGAACAAGTATGTAACACATAGATTGCAGGGGCCAGGAGCACGTAACACACAGTGACAGGTTTCAGGGTAGGTAACGCACATAGTTCCAGGTATAGGATTGCACAGAGTGCAGGGGTCAGGGGTGGGTAACACACAGAGTGCACAGTGCAGGGGTCAGGGAGTGCAAAATCCCCCCTGCCCTGACAAGCAATACTCTCTCCCACTTCCTCTTCTCAGCAAATATTCCTTGCAAGTCAAAACTTTCCCCCAACAAAAGTACTAAAATGAACCCCTCCTCCCAGTTCAAATTGTCTCCATCTGCTGAAATCTCCCTCCCAGCCATGGGCGTCCACAGAACTTTTTTCAGGAGGGGGCATCATTTTAAGGTCACCCGTGCTTTGCCCCTTTTCGGCAATGTCATCACAATCAGAGACTGCAAACATACTACAGGAGACGGTCAGAGGCTGCAGACGTAGTACCAGGTGCGAATCCAAGGGGGTGGGCAACTGAGCAATCCCCCCCCCCCCCCCCAGAAAATAGTTATGACTCCAAGGCTTTCTCCCTCCGCCACCTCACCAGATTTTCATTACGAGGCATCATCTAAATTCAGCTGCAGGGACTTTATTTCTGCTTCCCCTGGTTCCCAGAATCCCAGGTGGCCTAAAATATATTCCCTGGGCCCCATTAGTTCATTTAGAGGAGGCCAGCGGCATCACTATGGGGGTCTGGATTGATGTGACACCGGGGCCGCTGCTAAAGGCTGGCAGAGTTACAGCAGAGCGGTGCGAGTGTCACTTCACTTCCTAGTCCCGGCTGGTGTAACGTCAGAGGCGTGCAGGATTGAAGACAAGATGGACTTGTAGCAAGAGCTCAGTGCACTGCAAGTGAGTTATCACTTAGCTAAGGCATTGTTATGTTAATGAGCTACAGCGGGCATTATTATGGTAATGAGTTAACACCTTGTCTTACATGTGAAGTGGTTAACGCTTTGGGGGAGGGGGGGGTTAAATAATTTACAATGGCAATTGTAATATGGCACATGGAGGGGATTAATGTACTCACTCATGTATTAGTGACCAGTGGCAATTAACCCCTTTGTGCTGCATTAATGACAGTGGAACCATCAGTGTTAATTAACCCCTTTTATGCTACAGCGTGAAGGGGTTTATAAACACTGCCACTAGTGCCACTAATGCAGCACAAAGGTTTTAATTAATTGCCACTGGTCAGTAATACATCAGTGAGTACATTAACCCCCTCCATGTTCCATATTACAATTGCCAATCATCATCATTCTCATGATAATCACACAGTACAGGTGCGTTGAGCCACAGCACCTGTATTGTGTGATTATCATGATAATAATGATGATATAGAATGACAGAAAAATTCATCTTTAGGCTTCATTCACACAGGGCGTGCTGCAGACATGCGTCTAACATGCAGGGCTGTCTTTTACTGGCTTGGGGATGCATAAAGTGTTACATGCATCCCAATGCCAGCATCCCATTTATTTCTACTGATAAGCACAGCCGCTATATCCCAATATGTCATGCGTGCGGATCCCAGAATGCATGCCGGGTTCATTCAAGGACCGGCACCAGTATGTCATATTGGGATATAGCTGCTGTGTGTCTCAGTAGAAATAAATGGGATGCCGGTGTTCTGTTGAGAAGTTAGGACTGTATGATATGTTAAATACAGTTCTGTAAGCTACACCTTAAGCTACTTTCACACTGAGGCGCTACATCGCTAAAAATAGCGCCTGTAAAGAGCCTCTCCTGTGTCTCCAGTGTGAAAGCCTGAGGGAACAGTGCACTTGAAGGACGGTAAAAAAAAAGTCCTGCAAGCCGCATCTTTGCAGCACTGTAGGAGCGGTGTATACACCGCTCCTAAAGCGTCCCTGCCCATTAAAAACAATGGGGCAGCGCCGCCAAACCGCTAGCATTGCGCCGCAGCCATTTTAACCCTTTTTTAGCCACTAGCGGGGGTTTAAACCGCCCCGCTAGCAGCCGAATAGCGCCACTTAACCACTTAAGCCCAGACCAATTTGCAGCCAAAGGACCAGGCCCCTTTTTGCGATTCGGCACTGCATCACTTTAACTGACAATTGCGCGGTCCTGCGGCATGGCTCCAAAACAAAATTGGTGTCCTTTTTTTCCCACAAATAGAGCTTTCTTTTGGTGGTATTTGATCACCTCTGCGGTTTTTATTTTTTGCGCTATAAACAAAAATAGAGCGACAATTTTGAAAAAAAATCAGTATTTTTAACTTTTTGCTATAATAAATATCCCCAAAAAATATATAAAAAACCTTTTTTTTCCTCAGTTTAGGCCGATACGTATTCTTCTACATATTTTTGGTAAAAAAAATCGCAATTAGTGATTTATTGATTGGTTTGCGCAAAAGTTATAATGTTTACAAAATAGGGGATATTTTTATAGCATTTTTATTAATATTTTTTTTTTTCACTAGTAATGGCGGCGATCAGTGATTTTTATTGTGACTGCGACATTATGACAGACACATCGGCCATTTTTGACACATTTTTGGGACCATTGTCATTTATTCAGCAATCAGTGCTATTTAAATGCACTGATTCCTGTGTAAATGACACTGGCAGTGAAGGAGATAACCGCTAGGGGGCGGGGAGGGGTTATGTGTGTGTGTGTGTTTTTTTTAACTGTAGGGGGGGCGTAGCTTGGCGTCTGACGTCACTGATCGTCTTTCCCTATGACAGGGAACAGACGATCGGTGACAGTGTCAGTAGGAAGCACGGGGAGAGGTTTGTTTACACAGACCTCTCCTCGTTCTTCAGCTCTGTGACCCGATCGCGGGACACCAGCGACGGAGCTCAGGAACGGTCGCAAGCGAGCCGCCGGTGGCGCGCCCGCGACCCATGGCTGGGCTCTTAAAGAGACGTGATTGTGCCCATCCGTGCCATTCTGCCGACATATATCGCGTGAGGTGGTCCTTAAGTGGTTAAACACGGCGCTAAAAATAGCGCTGCTCTACCACCGACGCACGCCTACGAAAGTAGCCTTATTTTTTGCCAGTGCCCCTCCCGAGACTAGACTCTGGATCCACCCCTGCGTGGTACAGGAGATGGTCAGAGACTGCGGACAAAGTACATATAAATTACACCCCCATACACACAGATACATTACATCCCAATACTCATAGCGCCTGTACATTACAGATACATTACAGATACATTACACCCCCATACTCACAGATTACACCCAGATACATTACACCCCCATACACACAGATACATTACACCCCCATACACACAGATACATTACACCCCAATACTCATAGCGCCTGTACATTACAGATACATTACAGATACATTACACCCCCATACTCACAGATTACACCCAGATACATTACACCCCCATACACACAGATACATTACACCCCCATACACACAGATACATTACACCCCCATTCACACAGATACATTACACCCCCATACACACAGATACATTACACCCCCATACACCCACATTCATTACACCCCCATACACACAGATACGTTACATCCCCATACACCCAGATACATTACACACAGATTAAAGGTGAAGGGCGGGGCATGAAATGTCCCTGCCCCCACCACCTGTGGGATCATGTCAGACATATATAAAAAAAATTGTAAATTAAATTTTATGTTAAAAAAAAAAAAAAAAAAATACTTACCAGAGATTGGTTGAAAAATTGACAGTTGCTCCAAAACGGTCCTCTTGCACGAGTCTCAGCCTATAAAAGAAAAGAGGATTATCATATCATTAGTGGGGCAGAAGACGACGAAGATCAGAAGAGGAGTACATCTGCACTTACCTGTCATGGAGCAGTTACTTTGCCAGATAATGGATCGGGCTGCCGCTTCTTTTCCGAGCCAGCTTTTGACTTTTCCGTCTGCATCCGCCGCCACCGCTCCTGGTGTTTTTGCCACTGATCCTCTGGTCCCCTGTAGCGGACATTCCTCCCTGCTTCCTTCTGGTCAGGTGAATGGATCTTCCTTGCCTCGGCTTCCGATTTCGTCATCTCCGCCTTCTTCGTTTCCTTCGGGCCCTCCTCCTATTCACAATGATGCTCTGCCTTTAACTTTGGCTGGGATTGCTGGTGCATGCGCAGTAAGGCCTGGAAGATCAACACAGAGAATACATAAGTGACCTTGCAGGTTCGATTACCAGGCTGATCGTGTCACTGGAAGGATTGCTAAAAAAAGGTTATTGGAAACTGTGAGTGATAAAAATGATATGAATGATTTGTTTAATGGTACTAATTATTCTGATTCTCATTTAACTCCTTGTAGTGCTGTTGCTTCGGCTGGTATGTCACAGATGACTTCTGTGGGTCCTTAAGTGACGGTGGATCCTGTTGTCATGGCGACTGGTGGTAAACATATATAGTTTGGAAAAAAGCGACTTTATAAATCTAAAGGTATTGTAATGCCTTCTACTGTTATGCTTGATCCTGAGTGTTCGAATCTTCATTTTAATCATTCTAGTTTTGTCACTCCAGCCTTTACGCAGCATACATCTCCTGCTGATCCATCTTTGATGGTGGATCACGTTACCACGGGTCATGATCGCGAATCTCCTAATTTTGAAATTTCACCAAAAACGCTGCCAGCAGGGTCGGCGAATGCTCCATCTACGATGGTATCCACTCCTGCTGGTGAGTTTCATAATTATTCTCAGTTTAAAGAATTATTATGTTTTTTTCTAAATTTATGTCTACGTTCGCTGCTTCTTTTGATGCTGTTAACCGCTTCCCGACCGGCCACTGCATATATACGTCAGCAGAATGGCACGGGCAGGCAGAATCACGTACCTGTACGTGATCGTGCATTTGCCTGCCCGTTGTTTCGGGAGCGCGCCGCCAGCGGCGCGCTCGCAACCCGGTCGGGAGCTCCGTGACCACGGCCGCGGGACCAGCGGACCCGATCGCCGCTGGTATCCCGCGATCGGGTTACGGAGCTGAAGAACGGGGAGAGGTCTATGTAAACAAACCTCTCCCCGCGCTTCCTACACTGACTGTCAGTGATCGGCGGTTCCCTGTCATCGGGAACGCCGATCAATGACGTCAGACGTACAGCCACGCCCCCCTACTGTAAAAAAAACACAACACGTCACACTGACTCTTCCCCGCCCCCTAGTGGTTAACCCCTTCACTACAACTGTCATTTACATAGGAATCAGTGCTATTTAAATAGCAGTGATTGCTGTATAAATGACAAATGTCCCAAAAATGTGTCAAAAATGTCCGATGTGTCCGCCATAATGTCGCAGTCACAATAAAAATCGCTGATCGCCGCCATTACTACTAAAAAAAAAAATATTAATAAAAATGCTATAAAACTATCCCCTATTTTGTAAATGCTATAACTTTTGCGCAAACTAATCAATAATCGCTTATTGCGATTTTTTTTACCAAAAATATGTAGAAGAATACGTATCGGCCTAAACTGAGGAAAAAAAATGTTTTTTTATATATTTTTTGGGGATATTTATTATAGCAAAAAGTTAAAAATATTGCATTTTTTTCAAAATTGTCGCTCTATTTTTGTTTATAGCGCAAAAAATAAAAACCGCAGGGGCGATCAAATACCACCAAAAGAAAGCTCTATTTGTGGGAAAAAAAGGACGCCAATTTTGTTTGGGAGCCACGTCGCACGACCGCGCAATTGTCAGTTAAAGCGACGCAGTGCCGAATCGCAAAAAGGGGCCTGGTCCTTTGGCTGCCAATTGGTCCGGGGCTGAAGTGGTTAATCAGCCTCAGTTGACTCCTTCCGCTGCTTCTGTATGGCTGGATCCTTTATCTGAGCCTAGTAGTGTCCCGGTCTCTACCTCGGTTGCTACGGCGATGGTGGTTAATGATGCCCCTAATGTGATGATTCCTCCGCCAGTCCCAGAATCTTGCTTGCGGGAGGTTTTAACATGTGAATTGTGCCCTCTGGGTTCTCATTTACCTGGAGCCCTGAAGGAGAGGATTTGGAAATGAGATTATATTGAGATTTTATCTTTGCTTCCATCCCATCATGAAAATAGATTGGATAAGAGGGAAGGTGAACGTAAGGATTATTATAAAAGAATAAGAGCACTGCGCTCTTTTAACAACTGGCTGCAACCTTTTTGCATTTACAGCAGCGTGATAGGTGAAAAACGTCCTGATTTGTGTTCTGGCTTATTCCAGCATGTTGAAATTAATCTGGAAGCCTATAAAAATATTTTCTGGTTTCTCGTGGTTTTATTAAGACGAGGCCTTTCGCCAGAAATTATCCGTGCACAAATCTATGAAGTGGGGATCAAAAGATGTTGGCCTTTGGCTCAATCTTTTGTTACCTCAGAAGCCATTGGCTAAGGTTAATGTTTCCAAATAACACTAGTGTGTATCGTGGGGGGGGGTGTGTTTTCATTTCAGTGATGGGTTATGTAAGTGGCCTAACACCTGTAATTATAAACATGAATGTAGTCATTGTGCTGGTTCGCACCCTGCTTCGCGATGCTTTAAAAAATTGTCATCTAGTGCTTCTGCTTTCTTAAAAGCCACAACACCGGTGAAAATTCTAAGCATGTTGCCGTGGCTTCACATATATCCAGAGCTACAGAAGGCTTGCGTCTTGCGTGATGGTTTCTTATTTGGTTTTTGCTTGCCTTCCTTTTCTGGAATTGGTTGCCGCATTTTTCCGAATCTGCCTTTTTGATTTCTTTTCAGTTGGCTGTTGTTCATGAAAAGCTTGATAAGGAATTGCGTGCAGGTAGGATTGCATGTCCATTTCCTACTCCTCCTTTTGTTAACTTTCGTATTTCGTCACTTGGTATTGTTCCTAAAAAGGAACCAAACTCTTTTAGATTGATACACCATCTATCTTTTCCCATTGGGTTTTCTTTGAACGACGATATTGACCCGACATGATGTACAGTATTCTTCATTTGATGACGCTTTGTTCAAAATTAGAAATATTGGTGCGTCCGCTTTGCTTGCTAAAGCTGATGTTAAGTCCGCATTTCGGTTACTTCCTATTCACCCATCTGCTTTCTATTTTCAGGATTCGTATTACTTTGATAAATGTCTCCCAGTAGGATGTTCTCTTTCATGTTATTACTTTGAACTTTTTTCTACGTTTATTGAGTGGGTTGTTAGTTTTCGTGCGGGTTCTAATAACTTATTGCACTATTTAGATGATTTTCATTTTATTGGTAAAGCTGGTTCGTCTGATTGTTTATATTTTTTAACCAAATTTAGGATTGTGTGTAGGGAGTTTGGTATTCCGTTAGCTGAAGAGAAGTCTGTCTACCCTACGTCTTGTCTTGATTTTCTCGGTATTCAGATTGATACGGTTTCAATGGAGTTTCGTCTGCCTGATGAGAAGATTATTAAAATTAGGATTTTATTGGATTTGATTCTTTCTAAATGTAAGGTTAAATTGAGAGTCTTGCAATCTTTGCATGGTTTATTGGCGTTTGCGTCTAGAGTTTTACCAATGGGTCACGTTTTTTTGAAGAGATTGTATCGCGCCATTTCTGGCATTTCTTCTCCTTTTCATTTTGTATGGATTACGTCTGGTATTAGGGACGATCTTAAAGTATGGCGTTGTTTTTTGTCTACATTTAATGGTAATTGTTTGTGGCAGGCTCCTTTTTGTTCAGCTTCTGCACTTCATCTCCCTACCGATGCTGCTGGATCTTGCGGTTATGGTGCTTATTGGGATGGGCATTGGTCTGCTGATTTGTGGCCGGCATCTTGGAGAGATTCGGGTTTGACGTCTAATATTGTTTTTTCGAAATTTTCCCTGTTTTAGTTGCTTTAGAATTGTGGGGTGTGAATTTTAGGAATCGTCGTATTTTACTATATTCTGACAATAAGGGTGTTGTTTTTAGACATGTGCACAATAGAAAAATTTGTTTAGATTCGTTTCGTTTCTGTTTGTTTCCGTTGATTCGTAACGATTCGTAAATTCGTAAGTCGTCGGTGTTCGTATTCGGACTCGTTCGTATTTTCGTAAGTCATCGGTGTTCGTATTCGGACTCGTTCGTATTTTCATAGAGTTATTTTTTCGTTGATTCGTTTTTCCGTTAGTCTAATTTTGGTTTATTTGAAATTCGTATTTTCGTATTTTCGTTGTATTTTGTATTCGGACGCATTCGTATTTTCGTAGATTTAGTTACATTCGTACTTTCGTAAGATTGATTTATTCGTACTTTCGTAACATTGTTTTCGTAGATTCGTAATCGGAGCATAATTCATAATTTTATGAAATGTGTATGCTATTATTACATTGTAAGAGACACGGAAAATTACGAATCAACAAAAAAAATAAAAAAAGTTACGAATGTACAAATTTTTTCGTTCAATCCAATCGAAGCACGTTAAGCAGCGCAATTGTAAGAGACACGGAAAATTACGAATCGACAATAAAAAAAAAAAAGTTACGAATGTACGAATTTTTTCGTTCAATCCATTCGAAGCACGTTAAGCAGTGCCATTGTAAGAGACACAGAAAATTAAGAATCGACAAACAAAAAAAAAAAAGTTACGAATGTACGAATTTTTTCGTTAAATCCATTCGAAGCATTAAGCAGCGCCATTGTAAGAGACACGGAAAATTACGAATCAACAAACAAAAAAAAAAAGTTACGCATGTACGAATTTTTTCGTTCAATCTATTAGAAGCACGTTAAGCAGCGCCATTGTAAGAGACACGGAAAATTACGAATCAACAAACAAAAAAAAGTTACGAATGTACGAATTTTTTCCTTCATTTTGATTTTCATTGTTTCTGTTTTCGTTTTTCGGATTTTCATTCTTTCATAGTTTCGTTGTTTCTAATTTAATTATTTCGTATTTTCGTTGTTTTTCATATATTTGTTCGATTCGATAATTCGTTAAAATTTTTACTAAAACATTCGTTCATTCGTACGATAACGAATAAACGAATATAACGAATTTGAACGGAAAACGAATCGTAACTAAACGAATTGCACATGTCTAGTTGTTTTGCTCTTAATTGCTTGTCGTCTAAATCTCTTCCTGTTCTTGCTGTACTTAGACTATTAGTATTTAAATGTTTGGACCTTAATATATGGCTTAAAGCCAAATACATTCCTGGTAAAGAAAATGTAATTGCTGATGCTCTGTCCCACTCCCAGATTCAAGAATTCAGACGCCTAGTGCTGGATGCAGATCCAACTGGCCTGTTGTGCCCTCAACACTTATGGGACCTTCAGTGAATCCTGTCTTCGTTGCTATTAGGGCTTCTTTGGCACCTTCCACGTGATTGTCATATAAAGCTGCGTGGTCTTTGTGGTGTTCTATCTTGCTTTCTTCTGAGCATAGTCCACCCATTTTTTCTGAGGGATTAGTTTTGTCCTTTCTTAATTTTTTAATGTCTCGTGGTTATTCACATTCCCACATCATTAAAATTCTGTCGGGTGTTTCCTTTTTTATGCGTATGCAGGGTGGCAGATCCTGTATGTTCTTTTTCTCGGTTTAACACGCCTTGAAGGGTTACAGGAGGAAACACTTGGTTTCTGATACGAGATAGCCAATCTCTGTTGACCTTTTGGGTCGACTTTGTGACATTTCTAAGAATATATTTTTTTCGCCTTATGAGACTTTATTATTTACTTTGGCCTTTTGTTTATGTTTTTTTGGGGCCTTTCGAGTTTCTGAATTGCTGCCACATAAAGTTTCTGACGACACTGGTCTATTTTTTCGGGATGTGTTTGTTCACCAGGATTCTATTCAAGTTTTGCTTCGTAGAAGTAAGACTGATCCTCTGGGTCATGGTCAGTGGATTCATTTACGAGCTTATCCTGGTGCTCGCTATTGAATTTTCTCTTTAATTAAGCAATTTTTAGGAGTTAGTCCTGTGTTTCCCAAATTTTTGATTCATAACACGGGTGCCCTAGTGACTATTTATCAGTTCAATACTGTTCTGCGTAGATGCCTTAAAGCATTACGTTTGGAGCATCTTCGTATTTCATCTCACTCATTTCGTATTGGTGCAGCCACTGAAGCAGCTTTAAGTGTTCTCAAAACTGATTAAGCAAATTGGGGGTTGGCGGTCTAACTGTTATAGATCATATGTTAGGCCTAATTTTTGTTTTTCGTTTTAGGTGCTCCTTTTCACATATGGATTATTGGACACTCTTATGTTTTTTGGGCTCAGAAGAGAGCTGAGTGGAGAGTCTATGGCAATAATTTGGGATTACCTTATACTAGTTTTAATGAACATTGGTATGGGCAACGTGGTATGCGTTGGATCGATTTACGTCATGTTTTGACTCAATTACATGATTGCTGGCCTGTACCTCGGATCATTATTTTACATTTATCTGGTAATAATCTTGGTAAACGCAAAACATTGGAATTCATTTCTCAGATTAAGCTTGATCTGTAAAGCCTCATACACACGATCGGACCGTGGACCAACTTTCCTGTGGATTTTTGTCCAAAGGGCGTTGGTATTGCATACACACAAGAAAAAAGTAGGAATCCAAATAACCCGCCCCTATTTAGACACCTCCACTGCGCACAGGACAATTAGCCTCCTCAACCTACAGCTGCCACTTTAAATAGGAAACATGTGAAATGAGTTTATACCAAGATCTTAATTAAGGATAAAGATTCTGAATAAACAGTGGCGCTCTATATATATCACATATGTGTATATAAATTAATTTAACTAAACAGATTCACCACCTAGTGCTCAGTGAAAAAGAAAATTATATATATAAATATATAATGTGAAATATTAATAATGATAATAATAATAAACAATAAATCACAAAAACAAGTGCAAGTGAAAAAGGAAATATTGTACAAATAATAATAATGAGTGTGCATGAAAATGTGATAACCACTAAATGTCAGTGACCACAAAATCAGCAGTGAAAAATAATGACACAAAGTCCATATAAACTCCACTCCTAATGTGCAAAATATCCTTCTTTGATTCTTCCACCACACCACAGTGATTCGTGTTTTCCTCTCCCCAACAGAAACGCACTCACCAGATATACTGCCCGCACTCTCGTGACAGGCTGTTGCGCTTAGAAACCTACCACAGGGGTTATAGTAGTCACTCCCAGACAATAGTGCAATAGGATCTCAAACATGTCACGCTTTAAAATTGCGCACGTTCTGATCAATAACTGCAAAGAAGTTCCTCATGTCTCTTTCCAGGCTCCACACACTCCGTGTTCGTTCCTCAGCAGTGCTGCTGAGACTGTTCAGTCAGTACCGCTCTCTATTGCCACCTTGCATACACAAGGCAGGACTTTTTTCAGCCAACTTTCACCAAATCACTTGGTTTTTCTGCTCTTTACCGCCACCTTTGGTCAAGTTCTGTATTGTTGTCTGATCTTTTGCATTGGTTCTGCATTGGTTTGTACAAAAGTCCGTTGGTTTTGTGTACACACGGTCGGACTTTGGTCCATCGGACTTTTGTTGGCAGAAAGTTGGTCCGTTCGCACAGCCAACAAAAGTCCGATGAAACCTGGAAAAAGTTGGTCCGATGGAGCGTACACACGGTCGGATGTTGGTCCAAAACAGCTAATTTGCATGTTGGTTGTCAAAAAGTCAGATCATGTGTATGGGCCTTTATGCTTACATACTGTTTTACCTGATACTTTTTTAGTTTTTTCTGAAGTGATCCCTCGACTTGACTGGTTGCTCTGCTCTGAGCGTCAGTATTTTGAAAAATGGATTAATAGGGCTTTGGATAAATTCATGCCTTCCGTTCATGGTTTGTCGTTTCGACATGTGGACTTTTGCCTGGTTTTTATAGACCAGACAATGTGCATTTATCTGAAATTGTTTTTTGACATCTTAAATTTGGATTTTCAAACCTGTGTTGAATTGGCTGTTGCCGTGGTGGGATGCCAGGCTCCTAAAAATTTGGGCCTGGCGTATGGGATATTATAATCAATGTTATATATATAGCTTGAGCTTAAATGGCTAAACTATTTATATATATAATTATATATGGTTATATTTTTTTAAGACGATTTTAATACAGGCTAAGTGTATTGATTGTTTTAAAATTTATTTAAAGTTGATATAAATTGATTTAATATTTATACCTATAAATAAAGGGCCACGGCCAATTTAAACCACATGTATTCATTAAAGTATTTGTATTTTTTATTTATTTAACTAATGGAATATTTTATTAAATATCAATTGTTAGTAAGTTCTGACTATAATTCCATAAAGGTGAAGGGTGGGGCATGAAATGTCCCCACCCCCACCATCTGTGGGATCATGTCAGACATATATTAAAAAATTGTAAATTTAATTTAAAGTTTAAAAAAAAAAAATACTTACCAGAGATTGGTTGAAAAATGACAGTTGCTCCAAAACAGTCCTCTTGCACCAGTCTCAGCCTATAAAAGAAAAGAGGATGCATCATTAGGGGGGCAGAAGATGACGAAGATCAGAAGAGGAGCACATCCCACCCTCCCTCCCTGTCATGGCCTATTTTTATGAGGTTTTAATCCCTTACTTTGTAAGGGGATATTATAATTGATGTTATAATTATAGCTTGAGCTTAAATGGCTAAGCTATTTATATATATAATTATATATGGTTATATGTTTTAAGAAGATTTTAATACATGCTAAGTGTATTGATTGTTTTAAAATTTATTTAAAGTTTATATAAATTGATTTAATATTTATACCTATAAATAAAGGACCACAGCCAATTTAAACCACAGGTATTCATTAAAGTATTTGTATTCTTTATTTATTTAACTAATGGAATATTTTATTAAATATCAATTGTTAGTAAGTTCTGACTATGATCCCATACACCCAGATATATTACACCCCCATACTCACAGATTACACCCAGATACATTACATCCCCATACTCACACATTACACCCAGATACATTACACCCCCCATACACACATGTCACACCCAGATACATTACACCCCCATATACACAGATTACACCCAGATACATTACACCCCCATTCACACAGATTACACCTAGATACATTACACCCCCATTCACACAGATTACACCCAGATACATTACACCCCCATTCACACAGATTACACCCAGATACATTACACCCCCATTCACACAGATTACACCCAGATACAGTACACTCCCATACACACATATCACACCCAGATACAGTACACTCCCATACACACATATCACACCCAGATACATTACACCCCCATACACACATATCACACCCAGATACATTACACCCCCCCATACACACAGATTACACCCATATATATTACACCCCATACTCACAGATTACACCCAGATACATTACATCCCCATACTCACACATTACACCCAGATACATTACACCCCCATACACACATATCACACCCAGATACATTACACCCCCCCATACACACAGATTACACCCATATATATTACACCCCATACTCACAGATTACACCCAGATACATTACATCCCCATACTCACACATTACACCCAGATACATTACACCCCCCATACACACATATCACACCCAGATACATTATATCCCCATACACACATATCACACCCAGATACATTACACCCCCCATACACACATATCACACCCAGATACATTATATCCCCATACATACAGATTACACCCAAATACATTACATCCCCATACACACATATGACACCCAGATACATTACACCCCCCATACACACACATCACACCCAGATACATTACATCCCCATACACACAGATTACACCCAGATACATTACATCCCCATACATACAGATTACACCCAAATACATTACATCCCCATACACACATATCACACCCAGATACATTACACCCTCCATACACACATATCACACCCAGATACATTACACCCCCATACACACATATCACACCCAGATACATTACACCCCCAATACACACATGTCACACCCAGTCACATTACACCCCCATATACACAGATTACACCCAGATACATTACACCCCCATTCACACAGATTACACCCAGATACAGTACACCCCAATACACACATATCACACCTAGATACATTACATCCCCATACACACAGATTACACCCAGATACATTATGTCCCCATACACACATATCACACCCAGATACATTACATCCCCATACACACAGATTACACCCAGATACATTATGTCCCCATACATACAGATTACACCCAAATACATTACATCCCCATACACACATATCACACACATATACATTACATCCCCATACACACAGATTACACCCATATACATTACATCCCCATACACACATAGCACACCCAGATACATTACACCCCCCATACACACATATCACACCCCCATACACACATATCACACCCAGATACATTACACCCCCCATACACATATATCACACCCAGATACATTACTCCCCCCATAAACACAGATTACATACAGATACATTATACCCCCCATACACACAGACACATTACACCCCTATACACACACAATCATTAGTATGGATAACTCCCCTCCAATCAATTTCTATATTGCAAGCTTCAGATGACATTAGAGAGAATTAAATGGATTACTAACCCCAGAAAAGGCAGATGGAAGGCTCCAACAACTGCTGCACTTGCCAAGCAGCCAGATGAGGCTGGGGCCCCATGCGGTGGGTGTTCTCATGGCCGCTATCTAGAAGGGAGCGCTGGACCTCTTATACATATTTAGGCAGAGCACACACAGCCGACAGTCCGAGTTGAGGAGGAGGAGAGGAGATAAGTCATGCGAGAGAGCTTTGTATTTCCAGCTACTGCCCGTGCTGCCTCGCCCCTGCTCAGGGGCCACAAACACCATCACTCCTGACACACACTCCATGTTGTGTATGTTACTTCCAGCCCTCGGACATGCAGCGCAGCGCCCCCGATTGATATGCACACTTGCCAATAGGTAGCACCAGCCCTGCCAAGTGGGAGGAACTTGACCCTCCTTGCCCCTACCTGCAGACGCCCGTGCTCCCAGCACAAATATTCTCCCGCTTACACAATTTTCCTCCCATCATAAGTCCTCACACACACCTCAAAATCTCTCCTTGCCCCCTAAGATCTTTCCTCCCTGTATATGTCTTAAACCCCACAAATCTCTTCTCACAGCACAAGTCTTCAGCCTTTCCTCTGCAAATCTTTTCTTGCAGTACAAATCTTTGTTTTCCCTTAGGTCATTATGGCCCCAGCACAATTCCCCCTACATCCCTCAGCTTACCAGACCTTAGATACAGTGCTAAATGCAAGGACAAGCCTCCCAGGCTTTACTTTAACTTGTGTCATGTGGCAGGTCAAAGTCGAGAAGAAGTCTAGGGAAGCTTTCCTTGGCTTTGAATTAAATTTTGCTGACAGGTAGTCCAAAAAGGAGAAGTGCTGGCTGTGGCAATGACAAACAGACATGGAGGACTGGTGGAGGGACTCAGTGGCAAATTAAAAAATGGTGGTTCTGAAATGACAGTTCACCCCTCAGGGTCCCAACTGGACTAAAGAGGTAAACATTAGAGCAGTAACAAAGTTGATTTAGCATCCGACATATAGTGAAATTGTCATTTAAGTTTTTCTTTTTTAGAGATTAGGTTAACTATTAGGGTTTGGTTGAGGAATAGTTTAATATATAGTTCAACCTAAGAGTTAGATTGAAGCTGACATTCTGCATATCATGATTTCTAAACTATTTTATTCCCTAATAAACAATGTTATATCTAAAATATTATCCAACATATTTTTTTTAATTCTTGGAATCTGCTGCAAAACAAGAGCTTTGGTCAAGTGAATGAACACCAGTTTGCAAACATCCATGACCAGGTTTTTGAAAGTTAGCGTTCACCAGAACATGGGCACAGGGTTCTACGGCATGTGCCAGACTTCCAGTGACAGAGGAGTTTGTTGCAAACAGCCCAGCTGCACATAATAACTATGAAGATAGCCTAGAACATTTTTAGCACAGGCTGATGTTTTGGGGTTAGAGCCTTGCTCATTTTTTTTTTTTTTTACTTTCTATTTTTTTTACTTTCTATGTGAATCACCAGCTGGATGCAAACAGTATGCAGGCCAGCCTTTAAGGCTTAATTCACCTTTTTTTCCTAAATTCCAGCTCTCCTATGTACCGATATAGCATTAATGTACTTCTTTTGCAAAAATAAAACAGCTTTCAATTTATTCTACATACGCTTACTTCACTCTCTTCATGGATGTTTAAAATCCATTACTTCTGCCTTACTTCCTGAACATACTTTAGGTTATTTGACACATGAAGGAGTTGATCAGCTGATCACATTAGCACACACCCTGCATCATCTACCGTCTGCTGGTCAACTCCTTCCTGTGTCATGACCTAAAGTCTGTCTGGGAAGTAAGGCAAAAGTAACGGAGCAGGGTTTACTTACGGACCGTCCGCCGTCATTATATGGCGGCTGTTTGACATTGATAGCTGCCATAACCCCTGTATCTTTTTAAATTGCGGGCGGTTCTCTTTCAAATAAAAGTGGTCTCTGTGGTGGATTCGCCACAATATCACTTTTATCGGCGGTGGGGGAGGTGCCCCCCTCCCGCCGCTCCCCGGTGGTCTTCGCCGCTTACTGGAGCTGTCAGTAGCAGTGGAGACGATCGGGTCCTTTCTCCTCTGAGGCATGGAGTCGAGTGAGGGAAAGATGGCCCCCACTCGGCTCCATATCATTGGATGACGGAAGTGATGTCAAACGTCACTTCCACCCAATGATCTTAAAGGGGGAGAAAAATGTTACTAATAAAAAAAAAAGCCTTTTTTTTTTATTGCTTTTAAATGTAAATGTGAGATCTGAGTTTTTTTGACCCCAGATCTCAAATTAAAGAGGACCTGTCATGCTTTTTTTCTATTACAAGAGATGTTTACATTCCTTGTAATAGAGCTAAAAGTGGCCCATTTTTTTTTTTTTTTTTTGTTAAAGACAGTTTAAGACTTTCTCTGTAACTCAAAACTGGTAACCTGTAGAAATTTTTAAACGTCGCCTATGGAGTTTTTTAAGGGTCAAAGTTTGTCACTATTCCACGAGCAGGCACAATTTTTAAAGCATGAAATGTTGGGTATCAATTTACTGTTTTGTTTAATTTTTTAATTCAAAAAAGTATATTTTTTCCTGTTTGAAAAAACATCAAAATTGAAAAATAGGCCTGGTCCTTAAGTGGTTGAACATCCATGAAGAGAGTGAGGTAAGCATGGGTAGAATAAATGGAAAGCTGTTTTATTGTTGCAAAATAAGTACATTAATGTTATATTGGTACATAGGGGAGCTGGAATTTAAAACAAAGAAAAAAAAGGTGAACTTAGATTTTTTCACATTAAAAACACATCTTCACCCTGTGGGTAGGAAGTCTCCAGCTGGTATCTGAGGGGAGAATTTTAATGTAATGTAAAATAAATGTTTTTAAAAAAGTTTGCCTATTAGCTAAAATATTTCTTATAACTATGAACCCCTTTAATTGTATAGATACAGTAGCAGATTTCACCACCAGTTACAGCTAAGTTCACAGTCATAGTAAAACCTGAGGCTGGGTTCACACTAGTGTAAATTGGATGAGGGTTCACCACATCCAATTCGCAATAGCAGGATCTTGCGACCAGCTCTCTATGGAGCCGGTTTACATACCTCCACAGCGGCTCCGGTACGATTTGCACAGGTACGCTGTGCGTCTTTTGGTCTGTTTCAGGTCCGAATTCAGCCAAAAATTCAGGCTGAAATCGGACGATGAACGAAGACGGACTGGACTTCTGCTGCGAGCTGCTGCATGCTCATATGTGAACCCAGCCTTAAGGTTTAGAGTGTTCCAAATACTTGTGCTGATATACATATATATTTGGTTTACTTAGGCTTGGCATTCATATTTTATTATTTTATTCATCAAATTACTTATTTTTATGAAGAAATTACAGTATTATTCTGAGTATACAATATTTTTGATACAGAGCTTGTTACCAATTTATCAAAGCTGTAGGTTCATATTATTATATCAAATGACTATATTTCATGTTGGATATTGAAGACTAAAGGGCAAATTTCATTGTCCTTTTACCTCTTAATATATTTTTAAAATAAAACTGTTGAGCTATTAGCTTCTGTGCAAAAGCACGTATCTACTTTAGAAAGGTAATTTGAAAGCGAGTTGAGCCATGACAAATAGGGACAGCTGGACTAATTGAATCATTTGATCTAAGACAGCTCAACTTGGTTATCTTCACTACAGCTCCCACTGATATTAGCAAGTGAATCATTAGCCATGAAATCATGTCGACTTTTCCGACTGCAGCATTCTTGACATGACAGGGAACGCAGTCTGCTTTTCATTACAACACCAATGAGCTCTTCAGTCCATCATGAAAAAAAAAGCATGTGTCTTGGAATATTAAAACTCTGAGACAGAGTTTACGATACCTCCAGGAAAACCTGCCATAGAAAAGTAAAGGCAGCAATGCCATATGTTCCTTTTTCAAAGTCCCAAAGTAACTTTAAAAGGAAATTCCCTACAAAAAATAAACACCAGTGATATAAATGCCATATAAAACATTGCTAGTTTTCTTTAAAAAAAATACATTTCTAACACTTAACTACCTGAGATCCGCGCTATAGCCGAATGACGGCTACAGCGCGGATCTAATGTGCCGGGACGACGTCTATTGACGTCGTCCCGGGCCACGAGCTGCCTGCGTGCCCCCTGAAGGGCGCGCGCGGCGTGCTCTGTGATCAGCGAGTCTGTGAGACTCGCTGGATCACAGATCCGAGTAAGGGGTCCATACCGACCCCTTACCACGTGATCAGCTGTCAGCCAATGACAGCTGATCATGTGATAATAACAGAGCCGGTAATCGGCTTTTTTTCCTCCTCGCCCAGCAATGTGCCCAATCCATGGTGCCCACCTTTGCCCAATTAAAGTGCCGCCTACCAGTGCCCAGTGTGCCATCTGTCAGTGCCCACAGTGCCATCTGTCAGTGCCCACAGTGCCATCTGTCAGTGCCCACAGTGCCAGTGCTGCACATCAGTGTCACCTGCCAGTGCTCATCTGTGTCACCTACCAGTGCTCATCTGTGTCACCTACCAGTGCCCATCAGTGCCCATCAGTGCCACCTATCAGTGCCTATCAGTGCCACCCATCAGTGCCACATCAGTGCCACCCCATCAGTGCCCATCCATGCCACCCATCAGTGTCACCCATCAGTGCCACCAAAATTTTATAACAACCCATCCGTGCCACCCATCCATGCCCATCAGTGCCACCTTTGCTGTCCCCATCAGTGCCACCCATCAGTGCCACCCATCAGTGCCACCCATCCGTGCCACCCATCCATGCCCATCAGTGCCATCTTTGCTGTCCCCATCAGTCCTGACTTATCTGTCCCCACCAGTGCAGCCTATCAGTGCCCACCAGTGCAGTCAATCAGTGCCCACCAGTGCAGCCAATCAGTGCCAACCAGTGCAGCCTATCAGTGCCCACCTGTGCCGCCTCATCAGCGCATATCAATGAAGCAGAAAAATTACCTGTTTGCAAAATTTTATAACAAACTATTAAACATGATTTTTTTTTTTTTTTAATTTTCCATGAGGTGTGTTGCAGTGCCTTTAACTTTGAATGGAATGCCAATGCACTATTACAGTAGCAGGCATCACACCTGCCCCATAGCACATCACAAACCACGGTGGATTGTATTGAATGTGTTGCAAAAAAAATTTGCAAGTCCTTTTTTTAATATGCCTTTATTATAGCAAAAATGAAAGTGCTGTCTTAATGCAGCACACCCCGATCCACAATAACATGTTTCATTAAAGTGGCTGTAAAGGCTGAAGGTCTTCTATGCATGCAGGTTAAAAATCTTCTGTGTACTGCCCTCCCCCCAATACTCACCATAACTAAGCACACTTGGAGTGTGTGAAATGCATCTACCAGATTTCTGTCGACACTTTGGGATGTTCTGAATAAAATCATTTTGATCGAGTACAGAGTGCGGACATTTTTTCTTTTGTCATGGCAGGTGTCGCTAGGAAGGGTGGCAGGAGCTCAGCCTTCCTCCTGTACACAGACCAGGAAGTGATGTGTATGATGTCACTTCCTGTACCGGAGCTGCCTTTCTCCAGGAACTGTGCGGGGGAGAGGCTACTGGAATACAGCAAAATGCACCTTCGCCTAAGTGCACAAAAATCTTTGCATCGGCCCTGATAGTACCACCCCCCCCTTCCTGCATGACCCCCCCTGCCATGCTCACCGTGCTTCGCTGTCCCACCTGCGGCCCGGTACTCTCATAGCCGGTTTCACTAGGAAGGGCAGCAGGAGCTCAGTGTCCCTCCTGGACACATACCAGTAAGTGTCGTGTATGACGTCACTTCCTGTACCGGAGCTGTCAGTCTCCAGGATCTGTGCTGGGGGGGAAAGCTGATGAAATAAGGCAAAATGCACCTTCACCTAAGTATACAAAAATACTTGCACCGGCCCCGATAGTACCAATAATAAAAATAATAGAGAATCCACATTTACATGAAGCTTAAACGGTGGTGGCACCTTACCAGCAATCCTTTGCTGCTGTTTCCTCCGTCACAGTCAGGCTGAAATGACCAGTGTTGGGAACCAACAACAGTCATTTTATGTGACAATGCTCAGGCCTAGTAATTGGATGCTAGACCTGAGCACTGTTGCAAGGCAGGATATCACATGCTCCTCCAAATCCAGAAGTTCTGGGTATTGTGGACACCTGCACAGGAGGAGGAAGTGGTGGGGGTGCTGGTATAGTGTGTATAAGGGCTGCATCCTTTTCGACGATTTTTCTGGACATAAGTGTGACAGATCAATGGTAGCCAGATGTAAACAGACAGCAGCATGGGCAAGGTGACTGTCTCCTAAAAGTAGAACTGTGACCAAGCTATGGATTATCAAATACCTAAATATTCTTAACAAGCAGTAACTAAACTTTAAAATAAGATCTCACATCTATCGATGTTCTGGATATTTTCTCTATTTAACGCCTTAAGTATCTCAGTGGTAAGCTATCCTGATTGTATTGCTGATTAGCATATGCAAGAACATTTACTAGTCACTTTATAAGTTTAGTCTGTAGTAGAGTGACTTTGTGCTCTAAACGGGCCTTGACACAATGAGAAAGCTCTAGATCTCCGGATGCCAAAGAAGAAAAATCTACAGATGGTCATTAAACACTACCAGTTGGTATAAAGCACTCTAGTCATGAAAGTGAAAAAAAAACTGACATCCATTTGTGACTCCTCTGCATCATTACATGACATGTACAAGACACAAAAGAAAGAACATAAAACCAAAATGGTGTCAGATTTTTTTTCTAGAGTGGCCATCTGTAACAAGACCAAAATAGATATAACAGGAAGAATAAGGGGCATGATGAGCCAAATGAAGAAAAAAGAAGGAAAAATTGTTTGTGATGTCTGTTATTAACCTTCTAATTGCCAGAAGGTGAGTCGGAAGCTAATTTTACATGTTGTCACCGTAACAGTCTGTCAAGAATTGTTCTTCTAACAATGCTGCTCTGTATTCTGTAAACACATATGTTAACATCAAGTGGATATTATAAGTAAATATGTTTCCATCAACTTGATTAGCTACTACAAATTTAGCTTTATGTCTGAGGAAGTATATATTAGAAAGGTGTATAATCAAGTACTTGTAAGTTGAAGTTTGCTAAATTAAGGTATTTCATATCACTATATTTAAGCAGGTCTGATTAAGGATATTTGATGAATACAGTGGAAGTATCATCATAATAATTCCCAACTTCTCTAGCAGCAAACACAGGTTTACCTAGAATTCATTTTAACAAGAATTAAACATTTTAAACTAGATGCCAAACCTAAGTGGATGTCATTTAGTTTGCTAATGCTTTGGGTATCATAAACAATTGTAATTTGTGCAAAAAAACTGCGCTCATGTATTGTGCAATATACAAAAAAGAAAGTCAGTGATGTGCACAGCAGCAACTCTACCGTGAGATACTTGACACAGTGTAATAAATCATACATTTCAGAGCTGCACTATCAGAATATAAGAATTAATAAATAAATATACACTATATTACCAAAAGTATTGGAACACCTGCCTTTACACGCACATGAACTTTAAAGGCATCCCAGTCTTAGTCCGTAGGGTTCAATATTGAGTTGGCCCACCCTTTGCAGCTATAACAGCTTTAACTTTTCTGGGAAGGCTATCCACAAAGGTTTAGGAATGTGTCTATGGGAATTATTGACCATTCTTCCAGAAGCACATTTGTGAGGTCAGGCACTGATGTTGGACGAGAAGGCATGGCTTTCAGTCTCCGCTCTAATTCATCCCAAAGGTGTTCTATCGGGTTAAGGTCAGTACTATGTGCAGACCAGTCAAGTTCCCCCACCCCAAACTTACTCATCCATGTCTTTATGGACCTTGCTTAGTGCACTGTTCCAAATTGTTTGATGGAAAGGGGATTATGGTGTGGAGTTGTTTTTCAGGAGTTGGGCTTGGCCCCTTAGTTCCAGTGAAGAGAACTCTCAAGGCGTCAGCATACCAAGACATTTTGGACAATTTCATGCTCCCAACTCTGTGGTAACAGTTTGGGGATGGCCCCTTCCTGTTCCAACATAACTGCGCACCAGTACAAAAAGCAAGGGCAACTTGACTAGCCTGCATCTCAACTGGATAGAATACCTTTGGGTTTTAGAGTGGAGACTGCGAGCCAGGCCTTTTGTCCAACATTAGTGCCTGACCTAGAAATGCGCTTCTGGAAGAGTGGTCAAACATTACCATAGACCAGTGATGGCGAACCTATGGCACGTGTGCCACAGCTGGCACACAGAGCCGTCTCTGTGGGCACACAGAAGCTCCAGCACACAAAGGCTCCTCACACTTCACTAGGAGGACAAAGCACCCAGTGTCCCCACATTGTCCATGCACTTCCTACCTCCTCCGGATCACATACAGCACTTTGACTCAGCGGACAACTCTTTGGAGAAAGCACTGAGGGACCAACTCACAGATGGGCAGGAAATGTGGCCAATCACCTCCCTTGGCCAGGGAATGAACAGCCAATTGACTGGCGCGGGAGGAGAAGTGGGTGTTTGTTTGCCTGGGGGTCGGCCTGTGTGCAGCCGCTTCCTTCCATTGGTGAGAAAGCCCAGAGATGTGGCCGGAGCAGCCGGTGATGAGCTGCGCCACGTGAGCATGTTTTGTGCTATGATGATAGCAGGAGAGTTGTGTATGGGCAGAGGGAGCAAGACGGGCTACATGAGTGTCACTGCACCACTGCTGTACCACAGCAGAGGGGGGAGGGAGTGGTGAGTTGCAGAGGGGGGACCGGATGTGTGATTGAGTGTGCCATGAGCTGCATGCAGGGGTGTGATGCATGTAGAGGAGGTGTACTATGAGTTACATGGCGATATATAATGTGCTAGAGCTCACTGATGTGATGTGACCAGACAACAGAGGTGTGAGCTGAAGGCCAATACATAATATGTGCTAGAAGTTTACAGTGTGATGGAGATGTTGGCACTTTGAAATTAATAAGTTGGTTTTATGTTGCAGTTTGGGCACTCTGGCTCAAAAAGGTTCACCATCACTGCCATAGACACACTCCTAAACCATGTGGACAGCCTTCCCAGAAGAGTTGAAGCTGTTATAGCTGCAAAGGGTGGGTCGACTCAATACTGAACCCAACAGGCTAATGCACGTACACACGATCGGATTTTCCGACAACAAAACCATGTATTCTTTTCCGAAGGATGTTGTCTCAAACTTGTCTTGCATACACACAGTCACACAAATGTTGGCCCAAAATTCTGAATGTGAGAACGCAGTGACGTACAAGGCATACGACAAGCCGAGAAAAAGGAAGTTCAATAGCCAGTGTGGCTCCTTCTGCTTGATTCCAAGCATGTGTGAACTTTTGTGCGACGGACTTGTGTACACACGATCGGAAATTCCGACAAGTTATGTTGGCGGAAAATTTGAGAACCTGCTCTCACACATTTGTGGGCGGAAATTCCGACAGAAAATGTTCGATGGAGCATACACAGGGTCGGACTTTCTGACAACAAGCTCACATCCAACACTTGTTGTCGGAAAATCCATTCGTGTGTACGGGGCATAAGACTGGGATGCCATTAAAGTTCATGTGCTTGTAAAGGCAGGCGTCCTAATTTTTTGGTAATATAATGCATCTGATAATCAATTGATATACGCCCTAACAATAATGAAGTTAAAACATAAAAGTACACATGAATGACAGAGAATTCTTCTTAAAAGTTCATAAGCTTAATGAATATCCATCACCGATGATGAATAACATCCCCGTGCAAAACCGCCACCTCTGGTAGTAAAAGTGCATGCATACCCACTGTAATTGACCTTCTATTTCTAAAGAGGTCTAAAAGACTCATATCTTAATCCTCCAATAAAAGGGTGTTAGGAACGGCTCCAAACACTCACTACAGAGGGCAAGGGATTTATGGTGGTCCTCCGCCAAACATCCTCTCAATGAAATGTAGATGGGGATATAGAAACAGATTACACCAATAGTATAAAACCCGTTTAGGTTATTTATTAAAATTTAAAATCTCACTTACATTGTAAAAAGTAATTAGAGCGCCAAACAGTAAAACCTTTTTTTTTCGCTGGCAATACACAAACACCCACACTTCTGGGATCACTGGGATGTGATGACATCAGCAGGCATGTCCACACTATGCGTTTCATCCCACGTGACCTCGTCTGTCATCCGTTATTCATCTATTCTGATAGCGCAGCTCAGAAATTTATGATATCATAAATTATTTTTTTCAAATTTTTTTTGTCTTTTTTTTTTTTTTGTAAAATACTTATTTTCAGTGTTTATTTGTCTTTTGTTTAATCTCATTGCTAATGATATCTTGCAGCTGTTACTTGTCTAAATGCACTCCAAAGATGGCAGCATGGCATTTCCAAGGGCAGGTTTCCTACAAGGGACAACAGCAGTCCATGAATGTTAAAATGGCCACTTGTATTCTTCACTGGAAACCTGTGTAACAGAGTGATAACAAAGGAGCACTAGTGAAAGATAGGGACAAAGTGTTGTCATCCTATACCAGGAAGTGCCTAAAAAATTACCTGGAGGACTAACAGGTATTATTTGAATGAAAGATTCAGATTTTAAAATCGTTAAGACGTTAATGTGCTTGATTTTAACTTTCTTTCCCTCAAAGCTAATCATCCTTTGCTGCCACCTCTAACCCCTTTCCACTGACTAGACTTAGCATCCACATATGACAATAAGAACAACCGGGCAAGCTGTCACCAAACTGTATTTCACCTGGTAATGGAGCCTGACGTGTGAAGATGGAGCGCAATGTGTGAAGGTAGGCTTTTCTTACACCTCTGGCTCAGGAGCCATGTTAAAGTGACAGAAGCGCCAGAGCGCATAGTGGGCATGAGTGCCTGACTGGTCTTTTGTTGCAGGATGCTGAAGAGCAGGCTGTGTGTTGCTGAAGAGCAGGCTGTGTGTTGCTGAAGAGCAGGCTGTGCATTCAGGTGTGGCAGGAAGCCAGGCTAGAACCTGTACTGGCAGGTAGACCGGAGCAGGAGACTGGCACAGATCAGCAGATTCAGATGCAGGAATGAAATCTGTAAGCAGGGTCAGGTAGTCCAGGGCCGCAGCTAATAGGCAGATCAAGTACAATGCAGAAGGCAGAAGAGTAGTCAGAGGTCAGTCCAGGTTCGGTAAGATCAGGCAGATGGGCGGATAAGCAGAAGGAGCAGGCAGAAAGACGAAATCCAAAGACAAGCCAGGGGTCATTTCAGGCAGTGTTCAGGCAGAGTCAGGAACATATCAAGTCGGTAACAGGAAGTCAACAAAGGAACAGGTAACAGATACTCAGGAAATGTAGTAGACCAAACAGCAAAGACCCAAGGCCATAGTGCAGCTTAAATAGCCCCCTGGCATTTGTGCGCATTCATGCATTCCTTTCGCGCACCAATGCGCCCGTGCACCTGTTTGCGTACAGACCAAGCTTCTTAGCATTCTGCGCCTGCACATAGAAATGTGCCTTTCCTGACACACACTCACATTCCAGGTCTAAGTGTACGGAACCAGGGTGTGTACAAAGTACTTGGGAGCCCTGTTGCTTTAGACAATGAATAGGAATTTGATAACAGTGACAATGGCATGAAGCAGGATGCCTGTCTCTATGTTAAGCTGGTCATAGACAATTATTTATTTATTTATTTGTTCATCCAGCGAGCTGAACTAAAAAAGTTTACAGATTCCTGCATTTACACAAAGTAGATGGAGGAATTCCCCATCTACCAAGAAAAGTTTTCCAGTATGTCCATTTAAAGTGAATATTCTGAATTTTACCTATACGTAAGCCTATAATAAGGTGCCATTTAGGACATATTTACTGTACATGAAGCCAGTGACACCACTGGCATATGCGTTCTGAAGGAGCGGCCACCCTGGCCGTTCCTTCAGAGCCCTGTGCTGTAAATGGCGGAGTGAGTCATAGAGCTAAAGTCCGTGAACCCGGAAGCAAGACGGGTAAGGATGGGAGCGCCTGCAGTTCTGACAGTGCAGTGCTGGAAGGGCTTTGTTTTAAGGTAAGTTTAACATAATGTGCTAGTATGCAATGCATACTAGCACATTATAACTTTACCTTGCAGGGTACAAAAAAAAAAAGTCCAGCAGTTTACAACCACTTTAACAAAAGTTGATCAAATGATAGACCTCTGTCAAGCAGGGGCGACCACATATTGATAGAAATGTGTATTGATACTGATAGAATTGATAGAATTTGATGAATTGAATGAATTTCAATCAGTGTTTTGTCAGCTTTAGTGAGATAGAAGGGTTGATTTACTAAAGGCAGAAAGACTGTGCACTTTGCAAGTGCAGTTGCTCCAGAGCTTAGTAAATGAGGATCATCCAATCATGTGCAAGCAAAAACCCACTTTTATTTTCCTTGCATATGATTGGGTATTCTTTGTAAAGTGAAGCTTTACATAATTTACTCTACAGCAACTGCACTTGCAAAGTGCGCCAGCTATTTGCTTTTAGTAAATCAACCCCAGAGTGTTTTTACCTCTAATCTGTACATGGCATTTTAATTGACAGTACTGAGGCTGTGTGCTGGAGAGCAGCTCCCACTCACCTTCAGCATTGTATGTTTACATTTGCTGAGGATGTGAATGGGAGCAGTTCTCCTGCACTTAGCATCAGCTGTCAATTAAAAGTGACATAATGGCTGGGGAGGAGCAGCAGAAGGCAGACAGAAGGAAAAAAATTAAACAAACCGGACTCAGCTGATCACAGATCAGGGTAAATGGCCAATCACAGCAGCCCTTTCTTAAGTGATCAGCTGTGTCCAATGACAGCTGATCACGGATGTCAACACAAGCCGGTTATCGCTAACAGCATGAGGAGAGAAGAAGAGAGCCGATAACTGGCTTTTGTTAAAGGGACAGCAACACTGATCATCAGGGCCCTGTGTCCTGATTATCAGTGCAATCCCAACAGTGCCCACCAGTTCTGCCAATCAGTGACCACCAGCACTGCCAATCAGTGTTCACCAGTACTGCCCATCAGTGCTGCCAATCAGTGCTCATCAGTATCTCCTCATCAGTGTCACTTATCAGTGCCACCTATCAGAGCCCATCAGTGCAGCCCATCAGTGCCACCTATCGGAGCCCATTAGTGCCGCCTATCAGTGTAGCCTCACCAGCACCTCCTCATCAGTGTCCATCAGTGCCACCTCTCAATGCCACTTATCAGTGCCCATCAGTGCTGCCTCATCAGTGCCCATCAGTGCAGCTTATCAGTGCCCATCAATGCAACCTATCAGTGTAGCCTCACCAGCACCTCCTCATCAGTGTCCATCAGTGCCACCTCTCAGTGCCACTTATCAGTGCCCATCAGTGCTGCCTCATCAGAGCCCATCATTGCAGCTTATCAGTGCCCATCAGTGCAACCTATCAGTGTAGCCTCACCAGCACCTCCTCATCAGTGTCCATCAGTGCCACCTCTCAGTGCCACTTATCAGTGCCGCCTCATCAGTGCCCATCAGTGCAGCCTATCAGTGCCCATCAGTGCAACCTATGAGTATCTATCAGTGCAGCCGCTTCAGCGCACATCGTTGAAGAAGAAAAATTACCTGTTTGCAAAATTTTATAACAAACTTTATACATTTCAAACTATGAAAAATGTTTTGTTTTTTCAAATTTGTTTAGCAAAAAAAAATAACCCAGTGGTGATTAAATACCACCAAATTATGAAAAATGTTTTGTTTTTTCAAATTTGTTTAGCAAAAAAAAAAAAGCCCAGTGGTGATTAAATACCACCAAAAGAAAGCTCTATTTGTGTGAAAAAAATTATTACAATTTAATTTGGGTACAGTGTTCCATGACCACGCAATTGTCATTTAAAGTGTGACAGCACTGAAAGCTGAATATTGGCCTGGGCAGGAAGGGGGTGAAAGTGGCCAGTAGGCAAGTGGTTAAAGAAAACGTATTCTGCCATAATCAGCGATATAAATAAAAAAAATGTGTTTTGGGCACTTTCTACTTAAAACTATTTCTGTATACATAACTGAAACTTGCTCTCTGTGGGGAGAAGAAGCAGCAACAGTTGGTCATATTGCTATTGGGGACAGGAAGAACTTCTGTCGAGAGGATATAGAGGAGACAGACAAATGTCTGGCCACTGAGCTTAACCTGGCCATTCATTGCAGAATTAACAGTTCTTCTTGGTGCTGTCATTGTCATGGTGTATTACCATCTCTGCCACTTACTATGGTTACTTAAATGGATTGAATGACTAAAACTAAAGAGTGTAAAATCTAGTGCAGCTCTGCAAACAAACCAATCATTGAAAATATTGAAAAACCCTTGTGCCAACAAAAAAAAAAAATGTGAAAAAAAAAATGAACTAATAGAGCTGCTCCCATTAATGTATAGACATGCTAACTTGAGTAGTAATAAACAGAAGTGAGGGGCGCTAGTGGTAAAGTGATGTGAACACAATTAATTCAACAATATCATATAGTAGACAATTAATCAATTTCATATACAATTGTAAAGTGCAACGTGCTCAATAATAATATGAATATAATTAAATAATAAAACAGTCCCTTGTAAAGTCCGTAAATAGTTCAGTGATGAGTTTTGCCACAGTGACATAAAAATATAAATTAAAATTACACCTTCACCATATGGCAATAGATCTGCAGAATACACCCGATGTGCTTGATAAAGATTGCCTACTCACCAGACAAATAAGACTTTTTTAATTAAAAATAAGGTAAAACAATGCCTAATAGGTAGGGTCTTTAAACTTGCTTGAATGTCAATGGAGATATAACATAAGCCTTTAAATTTAAATCCACCTCTCCTCCATGATACCTATCAAAAATAAGAAGGAAGGAACCATAGCGTAAAATTGTTTTTAAGAAAAAAGTAAAAACAAGTGACAGAATGCCTGCTTAGATTCACATGTGCCTTTTCCTGGCACTGAGGATAGCCCGCATGTATCACTAGGCAGGGTTCATCACCGCCCAGCTGGGTCAGCGTGCGTTCCACCGCTGTGCTTGAGATTAACCCCGGAAGTTTGGGACCCGGAAGTAACATGACCGGAATGCGCCTCGATGTACGTTTCATTTTACAACGTCATCAGGAATATCACTTTGGCAAAGTTCATCACTGAACTATTTATGGACTTTACAAAGGACTGTTTTATTATTTAATTATACTTATATTATTTTTGAGCACATTGCACTTTACAATTGTATATGAAATTGATGAATTGTCTACTATATTATATTGTTGAATTAATTGTGTTCACATCAAACAATCAAATCAGCATCAATTTTTTTGAAGTTGGAAGCTGATTGGCTACCATGCACAGCTGCACCAGATTTAGCATCCTCCAATTTTAGTAAATCAACTCCAAAGTGTATGCAAATCCTAACAATGTATGTATCTTATTTGCTCCCTTGTACTCTGTTAAATATACAATTATAGCATTGTTACATCTGTTTAATAAGGGCAAAATACCTGTTTATCTTATTAGAAATGTAAGTAGCTGATGATGTACCTGAAAAAAGGGAAACTAATCCAGCCACCACATCTAAGAAGTAGTAAGCTGCAATATATAGTATATAAAAATAATATATAGTATATGTAGTTGGTCACCAAACAACAGTTTTAGGAAGAGGATGCCATTCCCAGGCGACATAATCTTAGAACTCAGAGACAGCATTATTAGAGAAATATGGGGAACCTAGGTAATTACATCTACATTTAATGAAATTAAATACCACTACAAATTTACTAAGGAATATGATAAGGATCAAGCATTCTATCTAATGGTGAAGATAACTTGTACCACAAAACATTTGCCATGTTGAGGCAAAATGTAGAAATTTTTTTTGCCACAAGAGGTCAAAATGTTTAAAAATGTATACCTTCTTTAAAATCTGTCATAAATCCAATTGGATTGATTCAGTCATAGCAATTTACATTCATAAAAAATAGTATGAGCCGGATCAAGTCCCAATCCATAAACCTTGGTTTTATAACACCTTCTTAGTTATTCTTAGTAAAACAGTGTTAACATTTTCAATTAGGACAAATGACTGTCCTAAAATCAAAATAGGGAGCTTCCAGTGACTGGATTTTTATTATGGGAGCTGTTTGGCTTTTATAGTCAGAGGAAGAAATTTGAACATTAAAGACAATAGTTCATCCTTCAGTAAGTGGGCAGCTATCATTGATTTACAATCATTACATCAAAGGCAAACACATATTTGCCCATTCTATATTAATAACATGAAGGTACATGATACTTGTCTATAGAATGCTATGTCACTTTTTTCTTTCAGTTTCTAATGCAGTCACAATGAAGGCTCCTTACTACACATCTGGTAGAGTTGCCCTAAAACGTATGCCCTGTGGGTTAAAGTGTACCATTTCATAAACGTAGCCCTTAACCTCAGGCATTATCCATGGGAAGCCTTGCTGAATCAGAATGTAGCAATGTTCCTAGACACAAATGTATACTTGTCATTAAAATGTTCTCAGCCATCACATAAGTAACCTCTAGGACCTAAAAAAGCTTTCATTGGACAATTAAGGACATTATGATTAAAGAGGGACTTACCTAACTTCTTAATCACAATTATGGTTCTCTGGGAGAACAGAGTTCCTAAACATTTGGACGCTTTGAATTTATTATGCATTACCATAAGGTCTCTTTTTTAAAAAACAAACTCTTGCCCGACGGGGTGGCCCTGCGTGGCTCCGAAACATTGGCTTATGTTTACCATGTGACCATAAAAATAAAGCTTTGGACCCAAAAAATAGAGGACCACTACCCGTGCCACATCCAAATAGGGTCTATACAGAAATTTTTTTTGCAAGATTTGCAATGGTGGTCTTTAATGGCACTAAACATAAGACATTGTTGAAATAAATAAAACATCAATATTTATTTATCTAGTTTAAAACATGCTAATGTTGCAATAGTTAAAATCAAGATGTGTGACATAACATTCTGGCTCCCGTATATACCCTTCAAACCATAGATACGACTTATGATCAGGAAGAAGGAATATTCTGTATATCAGGATACCTCAGCTGGTCAACGCATTTTGCTAAGCTGCATAGCTTCTTCAAGACCACTGTCACAATTTATTTCTTATTGAAATTAAAGCTTTGGACCCTTTTTGAGGAATCCATGTGTGCTGGTGACATATTTTTTTTTTATTAAACACATTTTAAACCTTATTAAAGTAGAGGTCCACACAAAAATGTAACTTCCGCTCGGATCCCTCCCCCCCTCCGGTGTCACATTTGGCACCTTTCAGGGGGGAGGGGGTGCAGATACCTGTATAAGACAGGTATTTGCACCCACTTCCGGGCATAGACCCCCACAGAATCTGCAGGGGTCTATACCACTTCCCCCCTGCTGTCTGCTGGGAGACACACGGGTCCCAAAGACAGCAGGGACCATTCGGATTACGCAGCGCGACTTGCACATTGCGGCTTCACTTCCTGATTCCCTTACCAAAGATGGCGGCGGCAGCATCCGAGGACCAAGGGACAGTTCGGCCTCGGGTGCCGACATCGCGGGCACCCTTGACAGGTAAGTGTCCTTATTTTAAAAGTCAGCAGCTGCAGTATTTGTAGCTGCTGACTTTAAAAAAAAAAAAATTGGCGGACCTCCGCTTTAACTCCTTTAAAATATTTAGACAAAACTAAGTATGTTTACAAATCTAATATTTTATCTATTTTGTCTTACTCTTTTAGTCATTAAAAAGTTAAAGTTATAGTAGGATCACTGAGAGGCCTGCCAATTTTCTTCTATTCACTCTGTAAGTCATATGCAGACATATTAGGTAGCACTGTAATGTACAAGTAAGGTCAAACAAAGCACCTCAGTATTGCTGTTTTCTGGAAAAGTTTTCTTTCCTTGAATTTTGTTTTTAAACATGCTTCTGGACACCCGCCTGAAGGCATATGCTTTAAATAAATTACAATGTATAATCTATGGCTCTGGTAATACAGTAATTGAAATAATAGTTATTAGGGTCAACGTAGCATATTATTTTTATCTCAAAGATTCTTTAATGATGATTGGTCATAATCTGGTTGTTCTGCTACCTCAGTTGCTTATTATTATTGTGCCCCCTGGCAAGTGACGCTGACTCATTCAAAGAGTGGAGCCTAAGTACCAGATGGTTTTCACCAGAGCTTCTGATGGTAGAGACTGCCAGAAACCCTAGTGGTTCCAATGTTTTTTTTAAAAAGTGGCACCAGGTCAAAGCCCTCAGAAATGAAGGGCTTCGGTACGGAGACTGTTTATCATCCAATAGACATGAGAGTAGTCAGGTTCAGGCAGGGTTTGTGGCAGGCAGCAGACAAAAGAGTAGTCAAGTCCAGGCAGAGTTTGTGGCAGGCAGTAGCCAAAAGAGTAGTCAGGCACAAACAGGGGTCAATGCACAGGGAAAGCAAGAGAGTAATCAGGTTAGTCCTGGTTGGCAACAAACCTGCAACTGACATGTAACTAACATAGCTATTTAGCTCTTAGGAAGCTGTGTTAAGACCAGTGACGTCACTAGGGTTGGTGTCACTTGGTGCGGTAAAACATAGTGTCACCCCCTTAATAATTAAATAATCTCCCCCCTAGCCTACCACAGTGCTCTGACCTGCCACTGCAGAGTAATAGCAGGACAGAGCAGTAGACAATGGGCAGGCTAGCACATCGGGCTCTCTCCTGTCTAGTTTAGGGCCGGCAGCGCATGATCATGGTGTGCATCCCAAATCCGCGTGTGGTCACAGATGGGGGTTACACCATCGTGGTGGGGTCTCTGTCCCCAGGGTAGATGGGGATCCGCATGAGAGGCCACACTCCACTCCATGGGCTCTCTGAAGGGGGATCTCTGTGTGAATGGGCGGGACCCAGGGACTGGAAGACAAGTCTGTGGTGTCCTGCAGGAAGCCTGCTCTCATAGGGCTAGGGAGGACACTGGACTGAGCAGCATTCTATGGGGAAGGAGAGAGGGGCCGGCCGAGGATGCTAATGAGAAATGTGAGACTGAACAGTGGCTGCTGAAATCTGGCGCCTGCCCTGAGCGGAATGGTACTTGTCAGTATGCTCTACTTTTTAGGACATGCAGGCCTGGTGTCAACCCTCTGGTGGGTGTCTCCCGGGTGTGGTCCGCATCCTCCACTCCCCCATGGTGATGCCACTGGTTAAGATACAGCATCAGTTACTTTGAAACCTGGATCTTAAATACCCTTCTAGCCATAGGTCATTTCCACAATCATTACTAGGAACTTTGCTAGTGCTAGAAGGGATTCTGTGAATACCATTGAAAGTCCTGGCAGGCATTCTGAGAGTACCATTGGAAATCCTGGCAGAATTTCTGCAAGTACCATTGGGAGTCCTGGTGGGGATTTTGTGAGTACTATTGAAAGTCCTGGAAGGGATTCTGAATGTACCATTGAAAGGCCTAGCAAGGATTTTGCAAGGACTGCTGGAGGTTCTGGCAGGGATTCTGCGAGCACCATTTGAATTCTTTGCAGGGATTCTGCTAGTACCACTGGAAGTCCCGGCAGGAATTCTGCAAGTAGCATTGGAAGTCTTTGCAGGGATTCTGGAAGTACCTTTGGAAGTCCTGGCAGTAATTCTGCTAGCAACATTGGAAGTCTTTGCAGGGATTCTGCGAGTACCATTGAAAGTCGTGGCAGGAATTCTGTGAGTACCATTGGAAGTCTTTGCAGGGATTCTGTGAGTACTATTGGAAGTCCTGACAGTGATTTTGCTAGTACCATTGGAAGTCCTGGCAGTGATTCTGCTAGTACCATTGGAAGTCTTTGCAGGGATTCTGTGAGTACCATTGGAAGTTCTGACAGGGTTTCTTCTAGTACCATTGGAAATGCTGCTAGGGATTATGCAAGTACTGTTAGAACTACTGGTAGGGAGTCTGTCGGTACCATTGGAATTTCTAGCAGGAATTCCTGGCAGAGATTCTGAGAATAGGTGTTCTGGAAGTCCCGGCTGGGAGTAGCGTAACACCCTCACAATGATTACTAATAGGTTCTTCATTTATGTCATGCTTCCTTTGAAGGAAATATATTTGTCAACTTACATGTGTGCATGCTAATCTCTCCATTTTCTAATCTTCACTTCTACTTTATAGCTCTTCTAAATATGCTTTCACTGTTCGCCATTAGACATGTGCGTTGTATAAAAATGTAACTACTATTACTAACATGAAACTCACATGATTAAAGATACTATCTTTTTGTATACCTTAAAGAGGAAGTAAAGCCTCCTTTAAAAAAAAAAACGAAACCTGCAAGGCAAAGGCATAATGAGCTAGTATGCATAGCATACTAGCTCATTATGAATAACTTACCTGAGAACGAAGCCCCCGTAGACAGCGATGCCTATTTTTTTTTTAAATATCTACACGGTTTAGGAGATATTTATTGGACCTACAGGTAAGCCTTAATCTAGGCTTATCTGTTGGCCAAAGTGGTTTGTAAGGGTTTACAACCACTTTAAGACACACATGCATAACAATTCAGTTGAGTATAGTCATTACAAGCTATGCTTCCACTTGTGCACACCATCCATTGCCGCCAGAATAGGGTTGCAGGAGAAACATTAAAATGAGTATATTATACATATACAATGCCATTTAAGAAGATCCAATGAGTTAAATACCGGTATGGTAATGGATTGGATATGTACTGTACAATAGATTCCTATTTTATATTTGGTACAATTTATGTACAGTAGATTCATTCCACTGTATTTAAAAGGCAGCTCAACTTATCATCAAGTAATATGATCTATGAAATTAAAAGTGACAGTTTTATTAGGTAAGTTAGTGCAAGAGCTAAAATGAGCATACAAGGTGCAGTAGAAATAACCTTAACCCATTCCAAATCACTACATTCATTTTTCAGCAGAGGTAGATTAGTGGAAGGTTATTTCAAGTTAGTTAATATAAATAAGAATAACTTTAATTTATATATCATAACTGGTTCTTGCCATATGCAGATATGTTTCCAAAAACAGAATGTTTTTTGGTGATCATACAAAAGCTGAGGAAGCCCTTTTAGTTAACATTGTCCCCTCCCCTGTGGCCAAAAGGGAACAAACATTTTTTGATGGAATTGGAAATATCACATTTGGCCCAAATTTGCAAAATTTGGTTCTAACTGTTTATGACCATATCTATTGAATGGTAAGTCTACCCTGTAACAGATTTGGCAATCACTAATGGGGTCTACACATTATATGATAATCAGAGGGAAAATTCCTTATTCGTAATGATCATAAGATTTTCATATAGTGTGTACACAAATTTCAAGAGCCAATTCAGAATTTCCAAAAGAAAATTACTGAAGTAGCAAACTGCACAATTTTTCTTGTTACTGAACAGAACTTACGATTTTCATGTAATGTGTACTGGTTCATACAACAAAAAAATTACAAACCAGAAAAACATGCAGCCATTCATAAACACAAAGTAAATATCATAGGCATTATAATGATAATGTATAAAAATATGTATATGACAATATGTATGACTCAATGTCCTTTGAATAATTGCGGTGAGAGTCGTGCCGCAACATGTTCGTTTTCTTGTTTCTGTCATCCTACGGAGCAGTATGGAACAGAAAATAGATTCCACCCTATTTGACCAACACTCTTGGAAATAGCACCCAATCCCTGGTTGGTTTTGATGGTCTAGTTTGATCCTCAAGAGTTTGCTGTACCTACATGTACATACGCCACTGTTGTTAATTATTCTCAAACTGTCTCGCCTGCTTTTCTTGCAAAATCTACCTACAGTTGCCATAAAAGTTCAATGGCTGTACTGTTTTCTATTTTAATTACAGTAAAGCCAGAAATAGATGGTTTGAATCTTGGCCAGTTGAGCAGGGACCAGCCAAGATTCAAACTATGTATGGACAGGCTGATTGTACCCAAGTCGATTCATCGATCAACTTGGTTACAACCAGCATGTTGAATTTTTCATGCGATTATTGTCAGTGGCTATAGCTGCTAGCAAAAATTACAGTCAGTTCTCCCGGTAGGGATGGCTCCCCCCAACACCCCCCACCACCCCCCCCCCACCCAACGTGAGAACACAATAGCTTCACAGGAGGGATTCCCCCATCAACTTAACACTGACATTGTTAAAGGTAAAGGCTATAAGACCATTTACAAGCAGCTTCATGTTCCTGTGAATACAATTGAAAATATTGTTAAGGCCCCTTTCACATGGGACGGATCCGCAATGATCCGCCCCGTGAACATCCGCTTGCTCAGCGGGGATTGCTCCGTTGATCCCCGCTGAGCCGGCGGATGACAGGGACCGCCCTGTCAGATCTCTGCTCTTCTCTATGGAGGATGGGATGAACACGGACCATTTGTCCGTGTTCATCTGATCCTCTCTGCAGACGGATAGAAAAAAAGGGTTTCCTCCGTCTGCAGAATCGGACCATAGGGGAGACGGGCGATATCGGGTATCAGCGGATGCTCATCCGCTGACACCCACTATCCCATAGGGATGCATGTATGTCCGTATTTCATCCGAAAACGGATGGATGAAATACGTACATACGGTCCGCATGTGTGAAAGGGGCCTAAGAAGTTAAAAGTTCATCAGAATGTAGCCTGCTGCCTTGGATGCGGCCGCAATAGGAAAACAGATCAAACAGAATTGTGAATGGTAGACAAAGAGCCAAGGAAAACTCCCAAGGAGATACAACCTAAATTTCAAGGTCAAGGTTGATCAGTGTTTGATTGCACCATATGTAACTTTTGGAGTGACAGTGGGCTCAAAAAAAAATGATGCAGTAGGACTCCACTGTTGACAGAAAAACATAAGAAATCCAGCATGGAATTTGCTAAAATGCATGTTGACAAGTTATAGTGCTTCTGGGAGAATGTCCTTTGGACAGATAAACAAAATTGGAGTTTTTTGGCAAGTATCATGTCTGTATGTTCACAGATAAAATAAGCTTTCAAAGAAAAGAGCACTATAATTACTTAAAAAATAGCAGTGGCTCATCAATTTTGGGAGATGTTTCACTGCATCTGCATGTGGTGCCTTGAATTTGTGTACAGCATAAATAAATCTCAAGACTATCAAGAAATTCTGGAGTAACACATACTGTCCGGTGTTAGAAAGGTCTGTCTTAGTCACAGGCCATGGGTCCTCCAACAAGATAATGATCAAAAACACACAGGGGTAGATTTACTAAAACTGGTGCACTCAGAATCTGGTGCAGCTGTGCGTGGTAGTCAATCAACCTCTAACTTCAGCTTGTTCAATTAAGCTTTGGCAATAAAACCTGGAAGCTGATTGGCTTCCATGCAGAGGTGAATCAGATTTTGCACTTTTCAGTTTTAGTAAATAACCCCTGTTACAAAACACCTAAGAATTGCTAAAAACAAAACATTGACTAATCTAAAGTGCCTTTCTATGAGCCCTGTATAAATGAACATCTATGGAAATAACTTTAATATGCAGTTTGCTCAAGAAGAATGCTGCAAACTACGTGTTTGCAGTTGCAGAAGACACATTGAGAGCTACAGTAATCGATTGTTTGCAATAATTGCTTCTAAAGGTTGTGTTACAAAATTCAGGTTAAGGTACCAATCATTTTTGTCAATGCCATTTTCATTTGTTGTATTATTGAACATATTCTGCTGAATCAAAATCACAGCTTGATTTTATTTAATAAATATTAAATAAGCAATGATGGCTGCCAATTTTGGTCTGTTTCAAGTTATTTCAAAGAAAATTGTGGAATCTTTTATCTTTGGTAGAAGGATACCAACGAATTTGTCTGTGAAACAACATATACATCAGTCACACTCCAAAAATCCCAAACTTTATTGCACTGGACTCCATCTTGCCACAGAAGGAACAAAGGCTATGTACAGTGGATGTAAAAAGTCCAAACACCCCTATTAAAATTTTAGATTTCTGTGATGTAAAAAAATGACACAAAGATAAATAATTTCACTACTTTTTCCACCTTTAATGTGACCTTTAAACTGTACAACTCAGTTCAACAACAAACTGAAATCGTTTAGGTGGCGGAAATAAAAATAAAAAAATAAAATAATATGGTTGCATAAGCGTGCACACCCTTCAACTAATACTTTGTTGAAGCACCTTTTGATTTTATTACAGCACTCAGTCTTTTTGGGTATGAGTCTATCAGCATGGCACATCTTGACTTGGCAATATTTGCCCACTCTTCTTTGCAAAAACACTCCAAATCTCTGAATCAGAGTACGAGGGCATCTCCTGTGCACAGCCCTCTTCAGATCACCCCACAGATTTTCAATTGGATTCAGGTCTGTGCTTTGGCTGGGCCATTCAAAAACTGTAATCTTCTACTGGGGAAGCCATTCCTGTTGATTTGGATGTATGCTTTGGGTCATTGCCATGCTGAAAGATGAAGTTCATCTTTATGTTCAGCTTTTTAGCAGAAGCCTGAAGGTTTTGTATCAATATTGACTGGTATTTGGAACTGTTCATAACTCCCTCTACCTTGACTAAGGACCCTGTTCCAGCTGAAGAAAACAGCCCCAAAGCATTATGCTGCCACCACCATGCTTCACTGTGGGTATGGTGTTATTTTGGTTCAGTGTTGTTTTTGAGCCAAACAAATCTTTTGGAATTATGGCCAAAAAGTTCAACCTTGGTTTCATCAGACCAGAGCATATTTTCCCACATGCTTTTGGGAGACTTCAGATATGTTTTTGCAAAATTTAGCTGGGCTTGGATGTTTTTTTCCTAGGAAAAGGCTTCCTTCTTGCCACTCTACCACATAGCCCAGATATATGAAGAATATGGGAGATTGCTGTCATATGTACCACACAGCCAGTACTTGCCAGATATTCCTGCAGCTCCTTTAATGTTGCTGTAGGCCTCTTGGCAGCCTCCCTGACCAGTTTTCTTCTCACCTTTTCATCAATTTGGGAGGGACGTCCAGTTCTTGGTAATGTCACTGTTGTGCCATATTTTCCACTTGTCTTCACTGTGTTCCATGGTATATCTAATGCCTTGGAAATTCTTTTGTACCCTTCTCCTGACTAATACCTTATAACAATGAGATCCCTCTGATGCTTTGGAAGCTCTCTGCTGACCATGGCTTTTGCTTAGGATGCGACTAAGAAAATGTCAGGAAAGACCTACTAGAACAGCTGAACTTTATTTGGGGTTAATCAGAGGCACTTTAAATGATGGCAGGTGTGTGCTGACTCCTATTTTACATGAGTTTGAATGTGATTGCTTAATTTTGAACACAACTACATCCCCAGTTATAAGAGGGTGTGCACACTTAAACAACAACATTATTTTTTTTATTATTTTTACTTCCCCCCTAAAATATTTCAGTTTGTTTTTCAATTGAGTTGTACAGTTTATAGGTCACATTAAAGGTGGAAAAAGTTCTCTGAAATTATTTATCTTTGTGTCATTTTTTTACATCACAGAAACCTGACATTTTAACAGAGTATGTAGACTTATATATCCATTGTAGGTATAGGCAGGGTAAGAGAGCCATCCTAAGGCTACTTTCACACCGGGGTGGTGCATTAGCGGTAAAGCGCCGGTAATTTGCTTTTCAGCCTCTAGCGGGGCTCTTCGGCTGAATAAATGGTTAAAAGCGCCCGCAAAGCACCGCTGCAGTGCTCATAGATTTCAATGGCAGTGGCGGTGGAGATGCAGTGTATACACAGCTCCCGCACCACCCAAAATATGCTGCTTGCAGGACTGCCCCAGTGTGAAAGCATTCAGGCTCTCACACTGGGGCTGCAGGGGAGGCATTTTTCAGGCTCTTTACAGGCGCTATTTTCAGCCCAATAGTGCTTGAAAAACGCCCCAGTGTGAAAGGGGTCTAAAAGCTAAGCCAGCTTTACCAAATCTCTTTCTCAGAAGCTCCTAATCGCCAACCAACAAAAACGACAACCAACAGATTTGTTATTACAGACACCACAAATTATTACAGGCATTTGTCTGAGCTCTATTCCCAATGTGGCTATCAAGTTCACAGCCTGCTCTGTCTAGTTATCAGATAGAACTGAAGACTCAAGTAAGTGGAGGACCCTCTATATATGTAAACAAGGACTGATACACAGCTACTGATATTGATGAGACACATTGCTTGCCATACTTGGAATAACTAAAAGTGAAATGTAGATTGTTTTTTATAGCAAGGGAGTTTTTTTTACGATCATAATCACTGCTGTGCATATATACCCACATACAAATGCTAAGCCCCTCTGGAGAAATTAAATGATGCAATTGCCTCAAGCTGAATAGGTATCCAGAGGGGGTTGTGATTGTGGCTGAAGACTCTATTTACATAGAGCCGAAGACAGTATTTCCTAAATTCTATAAAAACCTAAATTTGCCAACAAGGGAAAACAACATCTTTGACCAAGTATATACAAATATCCCTGGAGCATGCATTAGCTACCTTGTTACAACATCTTGGTCTACCAGATTACATCTTACTGATGATGGTTCTATTTTACAAATCTCTAATCTGCAGAACAAGATCAGTTAATAAAACTGTCTAAGTCTGGAGTGAGGAAGCCAACACACTCATGCAGTACTGCTTTGAAATCACAAAATGGAATGAATTGAATATTTAAAAGAATACGTCTCATCTGTATTGGCCTATATAAATTTCTGTACTGAGACTGTACTAACCATTAAAACCAACAAGGTATTTCCAAATCAAAAGCCATGGCTAGAATGGAAAAGTCTTCAAATCAGATACTTGTTGGTCTAGAATGGAAAAGTCTTCAAATCAGATACTTGTTGGTCTACAGGAAGATTTAGAGAGAACTAAATAGGGGTATTAGAAAGTCTAAATGTAAATATAAACAGTTAATTGAATGCCACCTTGAGAAGCATAATCCCTGTAGCATGTGAAAAGGAATTACAATAATGACAGGACCATGTTTTTGGAAAGCAAACAACCAAAGTATTTTCTGAAAGGCAAAGAAAGTCTTTTGAAAATGTAATTTTTTGCGAAAAGTTTTTTGGAAAATGCGTAAAGAAAATGTATTTTTTTCACAAAGTTGACAATTAATATGATAGTTCTAACACACACTACTGGTTCTACTTTGGATTACACCCCAAAACACATGACAACACCAAATATGTGGGACTTTTTCCCAGCCTAGCCACATAGACGGAATAAAAAAAACAAAGAGCACCTTCAGACATCCTAGGGGCATAAGTTACACATTTAATGTCCTGACTACCTATCACTTTTTTGGAGGCCCTGGAGCACCAGGACAGTGGAAATACCCAGAAAATTACCAAATTTTGGAACTAAAACACCCCAGGGTGTCTATTAAGAAGCATGGTGAGTCTTTTGCAAACTTTATCTTTTGCCACAAGTTTTTGGAAAATGCAGAATGACATTTTTTTTTTAACCGCTTCCGGACCGCCCACCACCGTTATACGTCGGTACTTTGAAGAGGAATATCATTGTTATGGCAGCAGCTAGCTGCCATAACCCCAGTATCCTCTTCTTCAGCGGGCGGTCCGCTTCAATATAAAAGTAGTCTCTGCGGCAGATTCGCCGCAAGATCACTTTTATTTCGTGGCGGGAGAGGACCCCCCCTCCCGCCACCCTCCGGTGCCCTTCGCCGCTTACCAGAGCCGTCGGCAGTGGCGGAGGCGATCGGATGTTGCCCCTTGTGTGATATGGAGATGAGTGAGGGGAAGATGGCCCCCACCCGTCTCCATATCATTGCAGGGTGGAAGCGGTGTCAAAACGTCACTTCCACCCATAGCTCTTAAAGGGCCTTTTTTTTTTTTTTTAAATGACAACATTTTTTTTTTTATTTAATTTTTTTTATATGCATTTTAGTGTAAATATGAGATCTGAGGTCTTTACTGTCATGCTTTTTTTCTATTATAAGGGATGTTTACATTACTTATAATAGGAATTAAAGTGACACCATTTTTTTTTTTTTTTTTTTTTTTAAAGAACAGTGTAAAAATAAAAAATAAAAGGTAAAATAAATAAGAAACATTTTTTTTTTTTAAACGTGTCCCGTCCCGACGAACTCGACATGAGTAGCGCCCACATATGAAAACGGTGTTCAAACCACACATGTGAGGTATTGCCGTGATCGGTAGAGCGAGAGCAATGATTCTAGCCAAGAACTCCTCTGTAACTCAAAACATGCAACCTGCAGAATTTTTTAAATGTCGCCTATGGAGATTTTTAAGGGTAAAAGTTTGTAGCCATTCCACGAGCTGGCGCAATTTTGAAGCATGACATGTTGGGTATCAATTTACTTGGCGTAACATTATCTTTCACTATATAAAAAATAATTGGGCTAACTTTTTTTAATTAAAACATTTTTTTTCCCAAAAAAGTGCGATTGTAAGACCGCTGTGCAAATACAGTGTGACAGAAAGTATTGCAACGACCGCCATTTTATTTTCTAGGGTGTTAAAAAAAATGTATAATGTTTGGGGGTTCTAAGTAATTTTCTAGCAAAAAAAAAGTTTTTAACTTGTAAAAAACAAATCTCAGAAAGAGTGGTTAAACAAAGTTGTCAATTAATAAGATATTTATAACACATAGCATTGGCATAATTAGAATTACACCCCAAAACACATGCTACTCCTCATGAGTATGTCGATACCACATGTGTGGGATATTTTCACAGTATAGTCACAAAGAGGGGCCCAAAAGCCTAGGAACACCTTTGGGCTTTCTAGAGGCATAAATTACGCATTTAATTTCCAGACTATCTATCTAATTTTTGGAGGTCCTGAAACACCAGGACAGTAGAAACACCCCCAAATTAACCAAATTTTGGAGAGAAAACACCCAAGGTATTTCGAAGTGGCACAGTAACTCTTTTGAAAATTTCTTATTTTTTTGCTACAAGATTTTGCAGAAAATTTTTACTTTTTGGGCATACTTTTTTTTAGAAAAACGATATTTATTTTTACAAATCAGTGATAAGAAGGACTAGGACAAAGATAAAAAAAATGTACATGAGTGAATGTGATTTAAAAAAACATGTCTCAGTGACCAATCGCACAGATCGTCTAGAGTTCGATCGAATCTCAATGGACTGGGCTGGTAGGCTAAGGAGGATTCCTAGGCTTGACAATGACCCCAATATGGTAACATATATATATATATGTACATACAATGCTGTGAAAAAGTATTTGTCCCCTTTCTGAAGCTGTCCAAACCTTCCTGGCTTTATGTGAAAAAGTAATTGCCCCCTAAACCTAATAACTGGTGGTGCCACCCCAACAACTGCAATCAAGCATTTGCAATAACTGGCAATGAGTCTTTCACATTGCTGTGGAGCAATTTTGACCCACTCTTCTTTGCAGAATTAGAGGATTTTCCAGCATGAAGGGCCTGTGTAAGGTCATGATACAGCATCTCAATGGGATTTAAGTCCGGGCTAAGTCACTCCAAAACCTAAATTTTTCTTTGAACCATTTGGAGGTGGACTTGCTGTTGTGTTTCGGATCATTGTCCTGCTGCATAACACAAGTGCACTTGAGCTTGAGGTCACTAACTGATGGCCGGACATTCTCCTTTAGGATTTTCTGGTAGAGCTCAGAATTCATGGTTCCATTAATTATGGTCAAATTTTTGTCTCATTAGTCCACAGAAAATTTGCCTAAAAGTCTTGGGGATAATCAAGATGTGTTTTGGTAAATGTGAGTTGAGCCTTTGTGTTCTTTTTGGTCAGTAGAGGCTTTGGCTTTGAACTCTCCCATGGATGCCATTTTTGCCCAGTCTCTTTCTTACTGTTGAATCATGAACACTGATCTTACCTGAGGCAAGTGAGGCCTGCAGTTCTTTAGATGTTGTTCTAGGATCTTTTATGAACTCCTGGATGAGTCGTCGTCATGTTCTTGGAGTAATTTTTGTAGGCCAACCACTCCTGGGAAGGTTCACCACTGTTCCAAGTTATCCCCATTTGTGGATAATGGTCTCCACGTGGTTAACTGGAGTTCCAAAGCCTTAGAAATGGCTTTGAAACCCTTCCTAGACCAATATATGTACATTACTTTGTTTCTAATCTGTTCTTGATTTTTTTTAGATTGTAGCACGATACGTGGCTTTTTGTGATCTGTTAGCATGCTTCACTTTGTCAGACAGCTTCTATTTATGTTATTTCTTGATTCAACAGGTCTGGCAGTAATCAGGCCTGGGTGTGGCAAGTGAAATTCATCTCAGCTTTACAAAAAATTGTGGTTAATCACAGTTCATTCATGATTCAGCATGGGAGGGGGCAATTACATTTTCACATAGGGCCAGGCAGGTTTGAACAGCTTTTTTCCCTTAATAAATAAAATAATAATTTAAAAACTGCATCTTGAATTTACTTGGGTTATCTTTGTGTAATATTAAAATATGTATTAATATATATATATATATTACCATATTAGGGTCATTATCAAGCCTAGGAATCCTCTTTAGTCTACCAGCCAAGTCCATTGAGGTTCCCTTGAACTCTGGACTGTGCGGTTGGTCACTGAGACATGTTTTTAAATCACATTCACTCATGTAAATATTTTTTTATCTTTGTTCTAGTCCTCCTTATTATTGATTTGTAAAAATAAATATTGTTTTTCTAAAAAAAAGTCCATTCTTTCCAATCTTCTAATCTTTATGACAGATTCAGGACGTGGCATAGTATATCAATAATTGTGCTGTCCACGGTGCCACCCTGTGGTGACAGCATCAACACATTTAATTATTCACATGATTTGCAGAAAATGTATGTATGTAAACAGATGGGGTAAGTAGAAACCTCAGAGACCCGATGCAAGAAACCTGGTAGTTCCACCACTGTATAGAGGACTACAAATTCCAGCAATGCAGTAACAATGCAGAATACCACCAGTTATAGGGGGGTGTAAATAGAGAGAGCCATCCATTGTACTTTACATAGAGAGCCATGTATTGTAAATAGAGAGATGAATGCACTGTACTGTATACAGAGATGCATGCACTGTGTTGTAGAGCGATCCATGTACTGTACTGTATACAAAGAGATCCATGCATTGCGCTGTTAATGCAGATCCATGAATTGTGCCCTATATAGAGATCCATGCACTGTACTATATACAGAGATCCATGCATTGGGTTGTATATAGAAAGATCCATGCACTGTACTGTATACAGAGATCCATGCACTGTGTTGTACATAGAGAGATCCATGCACTGTACTGTATACAGAGATCCATGCATCGTGTTGTATATAGAGAGATCCATGCACTGTACTGTATACAGAGATCCATGTATTGTGTTGCATATAGAGAGATCCATGCACTGTACTGTATACAGAGATCCATGCATTGTGTTGTATATAGAGATCCATGTGATGTACTGTATTTAGTGATCTATGCATTGGGCTGTACATAAAGATCAATGCAATGTACTGTATATAGTGATCTATGTATTGTGCTATATATACAGATCCATGCTTTGCACTGTATACACAATGATCCATGCATTGTACTGTATATAGAGAGCCATGGATTGTACTGTAAATAGAGATCTATACCATGTACTGTTTATAGAGAGGTTCATGCATTTTACTGTAATATGCAGATCAATGCATTGTATTGTATATAGAGATCCATACTTTGTGCTGTATATGAAGAGATCAGTACATAGTGCTGTATATAGAGAAATCCATACATTGTACTGTATATACAGAGATCCATACATTGTATTGTATATACAGAGATCTATACATTGTACTGTATACAGAGAGATCCCTTTCATGGCAAAGAGGAAAAGGTGGATACTTTTGTCACCATGTATACCAGGCTCATCTCACACTACAGAGGTTTCCGCTCACATGATATCTTACTGGTCTAGGCATGCCTTATATCCCTGACAGTAAATCAGAGAGATAAGCAGAGGGTCCCCCCAATACTGGTTCCTCCATTGTGCTGCATTGCTAAATTCACTTTAGATCTGTAAGTGAAGAGTAGAGCACAAACCAACTTTCAAACCAACCAAGTTCAGAGACTTCATATCTGATATTATGAGGATCCCTTCCCCTCTTACCTTGTTTAAGATGTACAATGTCCTAATTACCAGTTACCAGCTGCATCTGAGAGTTAATAGATTCAAATACTTTATTTTGGTGCTATGTAATAATTGTTTTATTTTAACAGGCCACTTCCAGATCCAAGCCTAAAGATTATATATTTGTATTGTACCATTTTAGTATTGTTTTTGTAAATGCTCTTTTTCATATTTTTATAAATGTTCTTTTTCATGTTTTGTTAAATGTTTAACCTAATAAAAAACAACTGTTTGTAGGATGTAATGTAGTGTTATGTATTGATTTTATTAAAATATTTTAATAAATGCTTTTATTTAGATCAGTTTTGTCTTAATGCACTATTGAGTGAATTGAGGTAAATTTTCAGAAAAATTGTAAAATATAGGCCAAGAAGCGGAACTAGAAATATTTGAATGGGAATTTTTTTTCTATTTTTCAATTTTTTTTCTAAATTTCTTGCTATAGAGTTGCAGGGCTCTTTCTATAGACTTGCAGAGCTATTGCTATATACTTGCCAAGCTCTTGTTATGTACTTGCAGGGCTTGCTGTAGACTTACCACTGCACCTTTGCTCTTGCTAGAGACATGCCACGCAAATTTACTACAAATTGGAAAAGTGTCAACTAGCGCTTCAAGTGCTCTGAAAGTGTACAACTTGCCAGTGAAAATGTGCAGCAAGTTAACAAGACTTACAATTCAACACTGCCACAAATTTGTGGCAAGTTACCCTTGTTATTTGGGATTAAGCTCTGACAATAAAACTAAAGCTAATTGGTTTCTATGCAGAGCTGCACCAGATTTTCTACTCTCCAGTTTTAGTAAATCAACCCCATTGCATCTTGTGTACCACAAAAATCAACATTCTATCAAAACCAGTGTACTGTAATGGTTGCCTCTGTATGAATGGTCAAAAAATATAGTTGAATGTAGTGCCACCTACAGCAGTCCCCATTCGTATAAGCCAAGCAAGCCAAACCTACTAGTACATGGCTGCCTCCAGGAATGCCATGTTCATTGGCCAGGAAGTACAGGAGACATAGAGGAATCATCAGGGTCCCTGTTAGGAAAATTGAGTACATGTGTAGTGCAGAACCTTGCCTGGTCTTGCTGATTTTCTCCAGGTTCTCTTCCTGTTCCCAGGCACACGACAACTTGGACAGTCTCACAACTCAATAACCGGGAGGTTTTTTGTGCTGTAATGCTCGTTGAACTTGGTTGGGGTGCAGGGTGGGCTTTGGAATACTCCAAATTTAGTGCACAAAGTAACCAGAGGACACTCTTTGCCCTGTTTACTCTTTCAGGATAATCTCCCTCTTGGCAGTTACTAGGAACACAAGCAACACTGGGACTCCAAGCAAGGACACCTCCCAGTTCAGAAACACTGGAGCAGTCACTCATGGGATTAAAGCAGAAAACATCTCACATCCCGGCCTCTACTCACAATGCCCCCAGATACTTGGATACCTATGTCCAAGATCGGCCAGACACTTCTCCTGTGAATTTCCAGGCCAGATCCTGAGTGATCCCTATACATGACTGTGCTCAAAGATCACACGGTGAAGCTCATGGACCAGTACAGAGTTATTACTGTATATGTATCCAAACATGTTGACTAATGTGCAAGTGCGTTAGCATAAATTACTGTCTTGTCTGGCACTGGCTCTTGATGCCTAAAGCTCCATGTAAAACTCAGCACAATGAAAGAGAATTGTGGAGTGGTCTTCGACTTTTGTGATTCATGACTAGACCCGCACCCTGCCATCTTGTATTTGCCCTGGTTTGCTCCTTGGCTCTGCTTTATCCTGATCTCCCATTGCTGACCATGCCTTGTGTGCCAACTTCATCTTCTGCCTGCTTTTTTAGTGCTTCTGACGCTTGTCTAATATTGACCCAGCTCCTGTCTTTTGATTTGGTACTTCTGTTATTCGGTTGTTGCTGACTTTGGCTTGTCATGACTACAGCTTTGTTTCCTGCACATGCAAGTTCCTGTGCTCTACTTGTGTGCCACCATTCTGTACAACCTCCATTCTTACCATCTGCAGCATCTGAGCAGCATTCAGACTGTCATCTGACAAGACCTACTGCAGGCACCCTAGGCATCCTGCTACACCCTGTCACCAACCCCAAGGTATATTGTACAGGTGTAAGGGAAGCCCTCTCCTCAGCTTGGCCACTACCAGGTGTGTGACTAGTCTCTCAACACCTCCCATCTGGTGAAGAAGGCACAACAGAGGCTGTTCTTTCCTAGAAGACGTAAACAGGCCAGACTGCCTTTATAGCTTCTGGTAAATTCTTACAACAATTCTTGTTGCACCATAGAGAGCTTACTCCTCCACTGTACTATAGTATAGTATAGTATGCCAGCTGCATGGTAGAGGAAAGGAAAAATCTGTCCTTTGTAGTATCAACAGCACAGCAGAATATAGGTATTGAAATACCAAACATATTGTGTATGCTGACCAACTACAGAAAAGGGCTAACAGCATCAGCAAGCATCCAACTCACCCAGGATATGGTGTGTTTATTCCACTTCTATCAGGAAAAGGATACAGATCAATCAAGTTTCACACAAACAAACGGAAGCACAATTTCTTTCCCAGAGCTTAACTATCCATTTCTCTATGATACACAAACTCCCAAGAATGTTAATGCATCTTGATATTTTATATTGTAGCTGCAAATATTGTAATCATATATTCTTCTTACTTTTATAATATTTGCATTACTGTGAATTCATTTGTATTACTTGTTTGTGCTATTGGTTACATTATATTGGTATGTAATTATGTATGTATATATATATATATATATATATATATATATATATATATATATATATATATATATATATATATATATATATATATAATTACTCTAATCTAATTTAATGTAAATCTAATCTAAATATTTTAAGTAAATCTAAAAATACTAGTTTGTTAGACACTACCCCTACCCTCTGCACAAGATGTAATGCTGCTTTCCTGGGATGGGTATGCTGCTCCTCCACAGATATTTAACAAATTTAACAAACTAGGTAATTGGCTGAATGATCAGACAGTGAGTAAATGTTACTAAACAGGTAAAAGTTAGAAGCAATAATGCAAAACAGGTTCAAGGGCCATGCATATGTTGCAGAATAATAGTGACTTTGAAACTTTGTCCTAGCCTAGTCTGAAGTTATTTATAGGGGTGCATAATGGTAATGGTGTATTGAAAATAGTGCAAATAATAGAATAGAATATAGAATATAGTATAGAATAATAGTGCAAACAAACAAAATTTGGAAGCTGAATAAATTTTGACTCTTAATAGCAATGTCTCTTTGACTCATTCAGAGTAACATGGTGCATAGCATAGTCTCTATAAGACTCTATAACACAAAGTTTAGCTGGGACTCATTTAACAGCTCACAAAACATGCAGATACTTGCACCTATCCTCAGAACCCCTCACAGTAAAGTCCAGGGTAACTCTGGTAACAGGAAAACAGCTGGAGGCCTCCAATGCCCAAGGACAATGTGCTGCCCTATTGGAAATTGAGTATTGTGGTAGCATTTGGGGAGGTGCTCCCCACAGTAGCCAGGTCTTAGACAGAAGCTGTGTGCTATTGCTGCCTCATAAGTTGTGGCCTCTCTGAGTTGCTTAGGGAGGAATACAGAGGCAGCCATATTCCCCGAGCATGTCCAGAAACCTAGGGTGTAATGGGAAATGAAGTTGAAGGGACCTGCGTCTGCATCTGATCATGAGGAGTGAATGGGTAGTCTTCTTCAGATACAGTGGAGGAGTGAATGTAGCCACCCCAAGACAGGAAGTCTGTTACTGGCTCAAACACCAGGTGAAAATGAATGGAAAAAGCGTGAAAGAAAGAAAACAAATACAGCCACCTCTTCTAAGGACTAGTATGCTGCAATATATACATTTTTTTTTTCACTTTGAATGGAGTAAGGGGGTTATAACCCTTCTCATATTTTTTTTGTCATTTGTGTCCCATTGGGGAGATTTGCCTTCACTTCATATCCCATAGACAAAACAGGAAGTGAGAGGACATTTATGAAAATTAAAGTGGAACTTTAGTCAGAAATTTAGGTCCTGCTAGATAACTTCAGGCTGGCCCCTTTTTGCAGGTATAGCTATGTAAATCATTAAAAATAAGTGCTTTTACTGTTTAAAACCCAGTAATACACTGTCTCCCCCTGCTCTGCATATGCTCAGTTGACCTCTATTTTTAGGCACTGACAAATTTGTAGATGTGGATCTGCTGACAGCCTAAAGTTTAACTACTGTTCAGGATCTCTGAGCTTCAGCAAAATGGCAGCCTGTTGGAGACAAATTTCAGCCCACACTGATTTAGGCAGCATAATTATTAATGTAGAATGTATGTTTCTTACTAAAGAACATTATTTTTGCTATCAAGTTGTTATGAGTAAAGTTACACTTTAAGGGAATCCTCTCACATCCTATCAAACCACCCTCCTCCCCTCAGATCACCAGAACTAGTGTTGCCATTGGAGGATTTCCCCTCAATTACATTTCTGGGGAGAACTCAAAACTTCATATTTTCTATTTTAGGACTTGAAAGTTCACTTGAGAACTGACACAAGCACACTGGAAACTGTTGTGGTTATCACCAGATGCATGCCTGCACTAGTAGGCAGGATGGAAGTGAAAGCACTGCAGAAAATACACAAAAAATACTGCAAAAAAACAACATTGCCATGTCTTGTAAGCAGGTTGAAATGTTAGTGAGACAGCTGCTGCCCCAGACAGGAGGGAAACATTTAACCTGTTTCCGCACATTCTACTGAACTCTGCCTCTCTCCCTATGCTGATAATAAAAGGGGCCAGGGTCCTGCTCAGTCACACAGTCTGCATGGGAGAGAAGACACAGACAGGACACAGCATGTAATCTACAGCCACATCACAGAGCTGCTGCAGCTACCAGAGAGCCTCACCTGTCAATAGGAACCTTCCGTATGTAGAGGAGTTGCTGGGACCTGCAGTCCACCCTGAAGAACACCAGATCTGGAGATCTGCCACTGTGGACTGCTGTGTTTGGACCCTTGCTTGTGCAGGTATGCTGGTGCAGCCACAAGCCTGAGTTAGGGATTAGTTTACAGAAAAGACTGTGCACTTTGTCTTGGAACTGTTATGCTGATAGTTTCCAGTAAAGCTTTTGAAACTTTGTCCTAGCCTAGTCTGAAGTTATTTATAGGGGTGCATAATGGTAATGGTGTATTGAAAAACAAGGCCTGTAATGCACACCCACGGGGTAAAGTGGTGACATGGTGTTGCTATGGGCAACAAGTACAAGAGAAACATAATATGACAGCCAGACAATCGGAAAGCAGTACTGGCAGGGAAAAAGGAGTATCATGCATAGTGAAGGAAGTGGTCGTGCCCCAGCATATAGCAGCGACCCTAGAGACTTAGCTGTATGGTAGGAGAAAGGAAATAGTTAATTATGTGCCAAGGGGTCCGCATTGGTGCCTGTCGAGAGCCCATTCTGTCACTGGGAGAGAGGTGGCAGAGTGACGCTGGACTGGTGGAACGGGACACTGCTCTGTAGTGTCTCCTTCAAAATGTTGAGCAGGTGTATGTATCGTAGGACCGGAAGGCACCTGTATGATATCTTCAGGTTATGATACAGAGACATCAGGGTGTATGTCTTGCTTCTAAGTTGGGATAATGCCAAAATGTTGAGGTCACATGAGCACGACCCCACCTGGTCCCGAGCGTGTACATCAGAGGAAGAAGAGTGAGAGAGAGCAAAAAGGCACACGTGTACACCAGGCAAATCAGCCCTGCCCACAGTCTCTTTAAGGAGTTAATAAAATGTATTGAACATTTCTGCCTTCAGCTTTAATTTGAGAAACAGTTAAATTGGTGGGTTTAGTTCTGTTTTAAATGCCATTATCATTTTATTTGACACCATGCATGTAGATAACCTCTGCAACTTTTACCCTGGATGCCTACAAATTTGACTATATACACAACAAACTTCTTTTTTCACGTGTTTGTCCAGTGTTAGATGTAGAATGTTTATTGTGTCAAATGCAATGTTTCTTTTTATTTGCAATGTCTCTTCATTTATATATAATAAATACATTATTTTTTGTGAAAGAAAAGATTGTTCGATTTCTCAGTTCTCTGGCCTACCTGTAATATTGACAAATACGGTATACAGTGCCTTGAAAAAGTATTCATACCCCTTGAAATTTCCCACACTTACAGCTGTAATTGTAGCGAAAGGTGGTTTTACAAATTATTGACTTTTCAAAGTATTTGAAAACCATTTATCATTTTCCTTCCACTTCACAATTATGTGCCACTTTCTGTTGGTCTATCACATAAAATCCCAATAAAATACATTTACGTTTTTGGTTATAACATGACAAAATGTAGAAAATTTCTAGGGGTATGAATATTTTTTCAAGGCACCTGTAAATGTTATATAATTCATTATTTGTATTATTAATATTTATTCATTATGATTTGAATTAGAATTTTTTAATAATTGTAATTTATTAATTATTTAATAATACATATTATTATAATAGTAACACATTTGATTTTTAAATAGATATAATGTACAGTACATCACATAAGATTTTTTTTATTTATCAATGATTTTATTCAAAAAATTGAAGAAGAAAAAACACAAAAGGGCTCTTGAAACATGAATGAGTTTCTTAGGAAGACTTTGGCATGAGCTTATTTAAACATGTATTATTGTATCCAAGAAAATTCTGACATAGAATTCGCTTAGAGAAATGTAGCACATTTTCATGAAACAATAATGAAGTGAAGCCAAAATAGAGATGATTATTTTAATTAATGGTAATGATTTTAATGGCTGAACATTTTAAACTAATTAATTATGATTGATTGCTTGTTTCTAATCAAGAAGATGTAATTGAAAAGTGAGAAAGACACTGATTCTTTGCAGAGAACAAAATATGGCTACATTGTGAACAGTCATTTCTTTTCTCTTGAAACAAGTCTAATTGCAATTTTTTGTTCATTATTGCCTTACAAATTATGAGAGGAGTTTTTTTTTCATATAATTCAGCTATATTGTTTAATTTGAATGGATATTACAGCTGAGATGGGGTTAAGCATCAATTTTACAATGACGTTTTTGAGTTTTTTATTTCTTAGTTTTATAATAATATATGAGCATACTTAAAGAAAAATTCAGTTCTATCCAAAAAGCAGGATATTATGAAAAATAAAGAGCTTTTAAAACTATTAAATATAAATGCATCTTTTACCTATGTTAGCAAGAAAAAGTTAATGACCCCTTAGGACTTTTTTCAGGAATTCTACATTAATGGATCCTAAAATAAAGTTATAATAAAAATGAAAACAATTTAAAAACACACACACAATCAATCATTATTGAATCACAACCATATCATTATAGAAAAAAATCACCTAAACAATTAAGGCCGTTTATAGAAAAAGTTTAGGGACCTCAAATTGAAATGAATAAATGGCATGTATCTCAATCAATTAGTCATGCATTTCAATTGGTTTAGTCGACCCCACTACATAAAGAAAAGCACAGTTTTCAATATCTGCTGTTCACAAAAAAATAAATAAAAATAAAGTTTTAAATACTTTGATATCTTAGAGCCTGCAGTTAAGTTTACATATAAATCAAAAGTTAATATTGTTGCTGCGCGCTGTGACTGGCCAGGCAATCACCTGGGACCTGTGACGTGTCCCAGATGATTGCAGAGAGTGAGGGGGGTGAGGTGATCTCCCTTCTGGTACCACAGAACCCCGGGAGGAAGTGGGAGGGTTTCTGCCCCCCCCCCCCCCCCCCCCCAAAAATGATTTGGCATGCCAGGGGATCACCTTTCCTTAAAGCGGAAGTTCCATTTTGTGGGTGGAACTCCGCTTTAAGTATCCGCTTTCTATGCAAAACAATAAAAAAAAAGTCTTCAAAGGGGAACTAAAATTGTAATTCATTGTAAACCTCAGAGGTTATATATGAACAAAGCATATCCCGCTATTGTGTGTACTTGTCTCCGGAGCAATGGGTGTCATTTCTGTCTGCTGCTTCATTCCTGTGCCATCAGCATTAATCACTTCTGACAAGATTTTCTGACACCAAGAGAAGAAAGGTGACAGGGGAGGGAGCTCCAGCTCAGCTCTGGTGTGTGAAGAGAGTGTGTCCCTTCCCTCCAATCAGAGTTCTGCAGAGTGCAACTTCAGCTCTCCACCCCCTTTTTTTCTGAACGCTCAAACAAACTTTATAAATTCTGGACTTTGAATGGATGTGGAGAAGAGAAGACTACAGATAAAAAGATACAATGTTTACAACTACTTAAAATCTCTCCGCTAGTGAATTTCAGTTTAACACATAGGTACAACAGGAAAAGAGATTTATTTTCACAGATTGGGTTGGCGTTTATGTAATATTTCAATAAGGTCATGTTATCTGGACATAAAAGAGTAGATATTACAGTGCTTAATAATGTACTTAAAGCTACACTAAACAATATCCTTATTCTCCAAATATAATCCATGCACGGCCACTATTTAATAGCCTGTGATCTAGTTTTTACTAAATTGTTTCCTACTGTGTTTGTCTGCCTCTTTGTATAGTCCTCTGTATTTGGAGCAAGTGCAAATTAGTTGCAGTCATGTGCGCTGCTCTGTGCACACTACATATCCCATAGTCCATCTTTGCATAGAATTTTTTTAAATTAGAGTTTAGTGTCATTTTGATTGTAGCCTGTACGAGGCTGCTACTGCTAAACTATATAGCTTCCTTGTTGTCAATCCAACCGACTTAAATACATTTTGAAGCAGTGACCTAGAAAAAGTGAAAAAGTGGAAAGTTAGAGAAAAATCTGAATTGCAGGGGGTTGATTTACTAAAGCAATTAGGGTGTTCATTTGTAAGGGAATTTTCCCTTAGCTTGGCTAATGTGGTTAAAATTCAGCTTGCAAAGAATACCCAATCGCATGCAAGGATTATAAAAAAGAAAGGATTTTTGTCTGCATGTGATTGTGTAATGGAATTTAGCAGGGCTTTACCTCATTCACTAAGCTATGGGAACGTTCGCTTGTAAAGTGAAACATCCCTTGCCTAGCGGGCAGCCTCTTTTCCTTTAGTAAATCAACCCCCTTATCAGTCTTTTTTTTATTCTGAGCTCTTTGGGTCAGTGTCACAAACTATTTAAGCAACGTGGCCAATAGTTCATCCAAGCAACTAGCATTTTTAGAGAGAGAGGTCACCAATAGCAGTTACAATTTTTTTTTTTTGACAGTTTTTTTTTAAATTTTTAGTTTAAAAAACAGTTTGTTAAATTAAAGTATTGTTTGCCATTACTAGGTCATTACTGAACCCCTTTTATAGATCAATATTGTATTGCATTTTAGCACAAACCACAAACATTTTAGGATCTCATTTTAGACATTTCAGTTTGTTAAGAAGTGCTTATCACTCTGTTCCCAAATTCTAAATGACTATTTCAACTCATTTTCAAGTCAGCTGCATTGTTGGCATGCAAGACCTTGTGTAATGAGCAATTCTAAGAAGTAAATTTACCTTGATTTGAGATCTCTGTAACCTATCACAGCCAGATATCGGAAAGCAACTCAGAGGGTCAGTGGGAGTGTACACCCTGAAGGCTGTGCACTGTAACTTCTTCTCACTCTGCTTCCTGTGTCTTCAGTCACATAGCCTCTTGCATATGGGAGTAAAAAATGCTGAGTTGATCTGAAATGAGATAGCATTGTTGTCTATGGGACATTGCACACAGCAGTAAAGATCAGTAATACAGAGTAAAGATCAGTAATACAGAGTAAAGATCAGTAAAACAGCTTTGAATACAGAGCTGCAGGGGCAGACCGTCCATTTAGAGAAAAAAAACTGAAACTTTAGTATCACTTTAATTGAAGAAGTTGAAGTTAGAAGCTGATTGGCTAATCCATCTAACCACCTTAGCCTCTGAGGTACTCTAAATCCCCGTACACAGGGGCCAAATGTCAGAATACAACGGCCAGTTAAAAGAAAAAGAAAACAGACGAAATTGGGCCTGTGTGTATGTCGGTTTGTCCAGAAAACCAGCAGACGACGACTCCCAATTTAGCACTCTCAACCAATGGCAGAGAGTGCTGATCAGAGTGTTCTAGCGGGAGAGGGGGCATCCCCCTGTCAGAACACAACAGCTTAGCAGGGGAGATCGCTATACTAACCTTGCATGGTTAGTACAGCGACTCTGACCGGCGCTGTCAGTTTTTTTTTCTTGCAACCCGCGGGGTTGCATGAAAAAAAACTGTTAGTTTGTACCAGGCTTATAGAATAAGTCCACTCTAACACTAAAATCTTTACATCTACAGACATCCACGATCTAACACTAACCTATTTATCCCTGTAAAGAAGAAATCAGTATACATACTCCAGCGGCGGAAACTCTGCAGAGGACACAGCCGACAACGGCTATGAAATTAATGGGAAGTGATGTCACCCATAGAGTTACAGTTACTGTTATGGGGCTTTCGTTGTCGGCTGTGTCCTCTGCACCCACCTCCACAGCGAAGCCGCAGCTGACAGCTCAGCATGGGATCAGGTCGGATCGGCTTCAAAAAAGGTATGTATACTGATTTCTTCTTTACAGGGCTAGATAGGTTAGTGTTAGATTGTGGATGTCTGTAGATGTAGAGATTTTAGTGTTAAGGTGGACTTATCCTTTAACCACTTAAGGACCGCCTCCTGCACATTTACATGGGAGAATGGCATGACTGGGCACATCAACGTACAGGTACGTTGCCCTTTAAGTGCCCAGACGTGGGTCACGCGTGCGCTGCTGGCGGCGCGCTCGCGACCCGGTCCTGAGCTCAGTGACCGTGGCCGCGGGACCCATGGACCCAATCGCCGGTAGTGTCCCGCGATCGGGTCACAGAGCTGAAGAACGGGGGGAGAGGTATGTGTAAACAAACCTCTCCCCATGCTTCCTAGTGAGACTGTCACTGATCGTCTGTTCCCTGTCATCGGGAAAGCCGATCAGTGATGTTGAATGCCAAGCTACGCCCCCCTACAGTAAAAAAAACACACACACGTCACACTTAACCCCTCCCCGCCCCTAGGGGTTAACCCCTTCACTGCCAGTGTCATTTACACAGGAATCAGTGCATTTAAATAGCACTGATTGCTGTATAAATGACAATGGTCCCAAAAATGTGTCAAAAATGTCCGATGTGTCTGCCATAATGTCGCAGTCACAATAAAAATCGCTGATCGCCGCAATTACTAGTAAAAAAAAAAAATATTAATAAAAATGCTATAAAACGATCCCCTATTTTCTAAACGCTATAACTTTTGCGCAAACCAATCAATAATCAATAATTGCGATTTTTTTTTACCAAAAATATGTAGAAGAATACGTATCGGCCTAAACTGAGGAAAAAAAATTGTTATATATATTTTTTGGGGATATTTATTACAGGAAAAAGTAAAAAATATAGATTTTTTCAAAATTGACGCTCTATTTTTGTTTATAGCGCAAAAAATAAAAACCGCAGAGGGGATAAAATACCACCTAAAGAAAGCTCTATTTGTGGGAAAAAAAGGACGCCAATTTTGTTTGGGAGCCACGTCACACGACTGCGCAATTTTCAGTTTAAGCGACACAGTGCCGAATCGCAAAAAGGGGCCTGGTCCTTTGGCTGCAAATTGGTCCGGGGCTTAAGTGGTTAAGAGTCAGGGTCCTTGCTAATGAAGAAGGAAGGGAGTCCATTTAGTGTTGGAGCACATATTGACCTTAGTTGTGGGGGTCAATACAGAGAGGTGAGAGTTTGCACATAAGGTGAATGCTGTCTCTTATGCACTACAAATGTCAGTATGGTTCTTCAAAGGGAGTTCACTTCTGATGCTGGATGTTAACACCTCCTCCACATCATACCATAATCAACCAAAGAGAAAATCTCATAGTGTAGAAATTCATAAAAAAGTTGACGTAAAAATGATGGTCACCCTTGATGGTGACAAACTATATTAAATCCATGCATCACTCCATCTTCCCCACATGCAATGCAAACTCACCAGAGGGAGTATGAAAACACGCAATATTCAGCCCAATCAGCTTAACAGGGATAATCGGTTGGGTCACAACAATACCTCCAGTATCCACTTAATCCAGGACTTTCAGTATGAAGATATTAGGGGACACTTACCTGTTTACACTACATTGTGATACCATTTAAACAAGAAAAACAGGGTATCATAGTGTAGTAAGTTTTAATAATTTGTGATGCAATAACAAAGCAGTTAACTAAAACTATTTAAAACAGTATTAAAAGTACCACTTGTCACTCACATGTAAACGTTGCCGCCGTCGGCAATCGCAAAGGTGTGATGTCACGTGAATGGCACAGACAAATGCATTTCTAGCCAATTCTCGTCTTCAGGGACCTCTAGTGTCACATCTGAGTGGCCCTATATATGTAGCCTATAGCCGGAGTCGGTAATATGCTTTTGCGGCCATTCTCATAATGCCTCCATGTGGGGAAGTTGGAGTGATGCAAGGAATTAATATTGTTTGTCACTACCAGGGGGAAAACCCCTCTTTTTACGCCAACGTTTCTTATGATTTGCCTGATTATGGTATAATGTGGAGGAGGCTTTAACATCCAGCATCAGAAGTGGACTTCCTTTGAAGAATCATACTGGCACTTGTAGTGCATAAAGCGAGAGAGCTGTTCTCTTAGTTGAAACAGCATTCACCTCTGATGAGTGGCCACTTCTTTCATATCCATACACTTAAAAGATTATTGCACATTTTTTTTGGACTATTACCTGTGGACTAATCTTACACACTAGTGGGTTCTATATTATTGTTATGATTGTTCTAAGAAGGACTAATGCATTTCATTTTTTCTGTTGATCACTAATACATTTCATGCACAATTAGCGCTGCAACTTTTTGTCTTTTTGTTTGTTTGAGGGGTGTGTGTTTCCTCAATTGCCAGCAGCTATTTTCTATTCTAGTGCTGATCTCTTTTTTATATATTTTTTGCCCATAAGGGCTTCATCGTGGTGGAGGTGTTTTTTGCTTGCACGTTCTTGTAGCACTTACCTGCTACTACTGCTACTACATATAATGTTACTCCCACCGAACAAGGAAAAGCCTGGTAGTCAGATAAATGACCAAACAGCCAAAGTTCATCCCTAGTCATGAACATATAGAGTCCATGGTGTCACCAGTATCCCCTGGCAGCTTGTTGTTATTCAACTGCAGGGAACTGTCATTTACAGCAGGAGTGTGACGCTAGAAGATAATCGTTGTGCAAGTTGTCTATGGGGTGTTGTTCATCATAATTGATTTGGATCTACATCACTTGATACGACTGATTCCTGCATGATATGAGAGAGGCTGATATGAACTTTTAATAGAGAACTTGCAAAAATATAGCATATTGCATATAGCCTGGCTGGCCAGGAAACAGTGGCAGTGAGCATGCTGTCTCCTGAACCATACCAACCTCACATGCCCTAACTACTGGGAGGGTACCATGCCAGGGAGCCCCACCTTGCAAGACGCCATGTCCCCAGGGCCTCATCCCCACATCTCTGGCCTTGTGGATGTAGACTGCTGGGGAAAACTGGGAATCTGAAAATCAGAATCTATAACCCCCTTTGGAATCATGGGGGCCTCAGATATCCACCTCTTCAAACCAATGAGTGCATGGTACATAGTACCCCTTGTCACTTACTCACTCACAAAAAAATGCCAATTGTAAATAAAATTCACACACTGTAGTAAAAGCAATAAAAAAATAAACAATGTCCCATTATGTGAATTCAATGCCAGTCATGTCATCCAGTAATATAGATCCAACATCAATCACTATGAATTATGACTCGCTGACTTGATAACCTGTCACTTCTCCCTGTGCTATGGCTGGAGATCCCAAGTGACTTCATTGATAAAATATAACCATGACCATATTTAGTCAATGACATCAGCCAGGATGCACAGCCAGTTTTTTGACATTCAGGGGGCTGTCCTTTGCATGAGTTGTCATGTTGGCAGGTTGTGGTTCATTGGCACTGATATTGGATCTACATCACTGGACAGTGTGATTGATGCTGGATTTACATTGAGGGACAATGTTTATGTATTACTCTTTATTAACACCTTGGCACCGAGCGCACGCAAATATGCAGTCTCTCGGTGGCCGGGCCTTTCCCCTGAGTGGTCACATAGTTGCATGCAATAGCGCCCACAGTGCTGTGCTCACAGAGATTTCCCGATCGGTACTTGGGATCTGTAGTTTTCCGATCACGGAGGTCACATAGTCACAAGCCCCCCCCCCCCCCCCCCCCCAATTCCAAACCATTTAAACGGCAAGCGGGAGCTGGGTTAAGAACATTTTCTACTTATTTTTATAGGGGTATTATGCACGCCTTACTCATTCATGTAGGGGTGAGGGACAGATACCTTAGGGACCACAGATATCTTGGAGACCCACATCCATTGGGCCAGGGAGGTCGCCATCAAATGGGAAGGTAAGGGTCTGGTGTGGATTTTTGGGGGCCCTATGCTTTTTTTTTTTGTCTGGGGTTCCCCTCAACATCAAGGATAAGGGTTTGGTATAGATTTTAGAAGGAACTCCACTTTTCTTTCTAAAAAGAGCAATGCCCCTTTAGGGAAGAAAATGGCATGGGGTCTCCCTCAAAACCCAAACCAGACCCTTATCCAGTGGATAAGCGTCCCATATGCCCCAGATTTTAATAGGGAACCCATGCCATTTTTTACAAACAGAACAAGGCCAAGTGAGAACTGTCATTTGATAGCAATAGTTTTTCTAAAAGTTTGTGCATCATACAGATGGACAACTTCACTGGTAGGTTTAAGGTTTAAGGCATGTTATTTATAAGGAGGAGTTGTGTATTTTTATTGTTTAATTGTTTAAAGTTGAAGCTATATTGAAAGACCTGCTTCTCGTTGAATTTTTGTAAACATTGAGGTTGATTTACTAGTGGCAAATATACTGTGCACTGCAAAAATTGCAGTTGCTCTAGAACTGAGGGAAAGCTCTGCTGATTTCTATCATCCCATCATGCATAATCAAAAAATGCTGTTTTTTATTGTCCTTGCATTTGTTTGAGTATTTTTTGCAAAGTGAAACTTTACCTCATTTACTAAGCTCTGCGCAAGTGCACTTGAAGTGCACAGTATATTTGCCTTTAGTAAATCAACCTCATTGTTTTTGTTTTATTACATTTCCTAGATAGCAGTGCCCAGCTACCCATTCTCTTTTTTTAACAAAAGTTTGCACTGATAAAGGTCAGAAAAAAATCTATAAAGCCTCGTACACACAGTACGATTGTTGGCAGGGGATTGTCTATTGACAGACTGTTGTCCTAAAATCTTACCGTTAGTACACTCCTTTTGACAATTGTTGTCCAACTTTCAGCCAACAGATGTTGAATGACAGGCTAGTAAATTTTTGGCAGACAACGGTTTGATTTTCGTATGGTCAGTACACAAATCTGTCAGACAAAAGTCAAAAGTACAAGTTCATGGAATCAATGCTCACCAAACATGAAATTAGCAGGAGGGGCCCAAAGGGTGGTGCTCAAGAGCTGAAATTCCTTGTGGCATTTCACTATGTTTGTGTTTGTGGCACGACAATTGTGAGCCGTTAGTATGCCAACAATCGTACCGTGTGTACGAGGCTTAAGATGCAGCTATCATTGACTTCATTGAGGTTCAGGTGCTATGCTCGGGGTTCACGGATTTCCCGCTGGGCTCGGCCTTCGTCCAGCGAACCAATCTTTGCTTGGTTTGCTCATCCCTGTTCTCAAATCACCAGATTACAGACAAAAGGAAGAGTTTCACGTTATGTTAAAGAAGTACAAATAAATCTGTCTTCATAATTACTTATACCAGCACTGAAAATAAATAGAAGCTTAAACCTTTTCCCACTATATAAAAAAAACATGATAAAAAAACCTTTGGTTGGAGAAGTGGTAGTAAACTCTGCACTACAACTTGTACCTACAAGTAAGCCTATAATAAGTCTTACCGGTAGGTGCTGTAAATCGGCATGCAGCCGATGACATCATTGACACATGCGCTCTGAAGGTCCAGCTTACAGTGCCAAATCTTTAGAGCTCATCCTGAAAATGGCAGTTCCCGCATGCATGCGAGGGAGTGACGTCATCCTACCCCCAGCACCTCTTGTAGGCAGTGGCCACAAATCCAGAAGGAAGACCGGGGGAAGATGTCAGCCATCTCAGCAGTGACATTGCGGCAAAGGGAGGACTTTGTTGTAAGGTAGGTTTCACATAATGTGCTAGTATGTTATGCATACCTATACTAAAGAAAAGTTAGGTTGCTACTGCTTTCCCTCAGATAATTCTATTAGCTTGGCTGTCATACTGATCCAATGGCTTTAATATTTCTAAGCCAATTACCCCAAACAATTTAGCAGAAAAGGGGTTAAAAAATTAATTAAAGTCGTTGTAAAGACTCAAGGTTTCTATGCATGAAGGTAAAAAACCTTCTGTGTGCAGTGGCCTCCAAGACCCCCCCAAGTACTCACCGGAGCTCCATCTTGATCCAGCAATGTGCACAACAGTTGAGCTTCTCCCAGGTCTCTCATTCCTCATTGGCTGAGACAGCAGCGGGAGTCATTGGCTGGTATTAGGTTGGTATTTTGAGACTAGGCTAGTGATGTAGCTGGGGCCAGGTTGTGGATGGCTTTCTACGTTGTTGTTAGTATTTTGAATTTAATTTGTTGGTTGAGCTGAAGCCATTGGAGGGATTGGCAGAGAGTAGTAGCAGACACTGTGCGGTTGGTAAGGCAGATAAGCCTGGTAGCAGAATTCATGATGGAAGGAAGGCCTTTTTAAAGTGACCAATGAGAAGGGAGTTGCAGTAGTCAAGGCGAGAGATGACCAGGGAGTGAATTAGGAGATTTGTGGTGTCATTGGTTAGGAAGGGGTGTATTTTGGAGATGTTGCAAAGGTTGAGGCAGCAAGATTTGGACAGTGATTGGACAAGGGGCCAAAAGGATAGTTCTAGATTACACCTAGAACCTTGACATGCGGGGATGGGCTGATAATTGTACCATCGATCTTGACAGAGAAATCAGGAGAAGGGGCACGTGTGGGAAGAAATATTATGAGCTTGGTTTGGGATATATTGAGTTTGAGGAAGTGGTGTGACATCCAGGCTAATATTTCTGTTAGTAAATTAGTGATATGTAAGGAGACTGAAGGAGTGAGCTGGGAGGTAGAGAGATCAATTTGGGTGTCATCGGCGTAGAGATGATATTGGAAGCTGACCCAGGGAGGAGGTGTAGATCGAGAATAGGTCCAAGAACAGAACCTTGGGGGACCCCCGACAGAGAAAGGAAAAGGAAAGGAGGAAGTAGAATTGTAAGTAACACTAAAGGTGCAGTAGTTAAGTAGGAAGAGAACCAGTGAAGAGTAGAGTCACCGAGACCAAAGGCATGGAGTTTATTGAGAAGGAGGGGGTGGTCAACCATATCAAAGGCAGCCAAAAGGTCCAGAAGTAGGAGTACAGAATAGTGCTCATTCAAGGGGTTTGGATAACAAGGGAGCAAGGAGATGAGTCATAGGTTGTTAAGATTGATGGAGTCTAGTGAGGGATTTTAAAGTATGGGGGTGACTAGTACATGTTTTAGAAAGTTGGGCATGGAAATGCTAGAAGAGATGGAGAGATTGAAGATGTGAGTTAGAGAGTGTAGAATAGAGCCAAAGGGTGAGCGTAGCATTTGCGAGGGAACAGGATCCAGGGGGCAGGTGGTTGGGTGGATATTAAAAAGAAGTTTAGCAACCTCGTCTATAGTGGCGGGGTTGAATGGGGGGAAGTTATAATTGTACCTGTGGACATGAAGTGGAGAAGGTATCTGTACAGCAGAGATCTCCTTACAAATTGTATCAATCTTATGTTTGAAGTGATTGGTGATCTCCTCGGCAGTGAGTGAGTTAGTGGGTGGAGGCAGTGGCATAGAGAGTTGAAGGTAGAGAAGAATTGACGGGGACGGGATGATAAGTTGTTAAAGAGAGTGGTAAAATAGGTCTGTTTGGCAGTGAGGAGGCAGGAATTGTATTTTTGGAGGGTTGATTTATATTGATTTCAATTTTTCTGAGACAAAGGCTCGTACACACTATAAAGGCGAACATTTTTGTCCAAAGAATTTTCCTTTCGATATTTGTATAGTGTGTACACAACTTTCGACAGCCAATTCTGAATTTTTGTATGAAAATTCTCGAAGGGACAAACTCCAAAATTCTCGTACAGGAACAGATCGAACGATTTACGTTTAATGTGTACCGTTTTCCTACGATTTTCGTACAAGAAAAATCTGAAAAGAAAGACTGTGCATGATCAGAAACAATAAGCAACAAAATTGCCCCCTGAGGAAGATATGGAAACCCCTTGTATCGACACGCATAGGAGAAGGGGACAGGACGGTACTTGTGGTAGATGAACTACCAGGAACGATCAGCATACCATCCCGCGTTTTACTCATTGATTTACGCTCGTTGTAGAATGGCGCACTGATGCGCATAGCTATTGTGAGTACCCTGTGTGGGATCTTTTTACTGTGTTAATAAATTGTCTTTACATACTATACTATGAAGTCCTCCTTTTTCTATTAACATACCGAGGCTCAGTGGTGACCCAACCAGCATTTCAGATCTACTGCTGAACCCAGGAGTGGTTCTAATGCGTGTATTGACCAAGCATAATAGCAAGGTCACACGCTTTAAGGTGAGCCTTCAATACCTAGGGGGGAGCACCTGAGTGAGAACACAGCATCTTGCTATTGGATCACCTTCACATCGTTTTCTGAATCGCATGGAACGTGGAGCACTTGTAGTTTGACACCATTTGAACTTTGCACAGTGCACAGGAGCACTTTTATTTATTCAGATTTGTATTCAATCTTTTGTAGTTTTTTTTGGATCAGTTGCTACTCCTGAACCTGTGGACATTTATGGTTTATGGTTACTTATCACACTTATGCACTTTGTCACTTTATTATTATAAATATTTCAGGCATTTATTATTTGCTATTGCAATCTATGTATACATTTTTATATCTTTAGTATAGTATTCGTTATTTATATTTACCGTATATTTCATGCGTAGCACTATTAGCACTTTATTGAAGAGCACTATTCACTAGCATTTATGCTTATTACTCCTTAATTTGATTAAACAAAAAAAAAACCTTTGTCGTATGAGAATTTTCATACAAATTTTCATTCATCGGTTAAGATTTTCTGTGAAACAATAAGGAAAATTGGACGATCGTTCGCCCGATTTTCTTATAGCGTGTATGTCTTACGCCACAGGCGCTCAAGAGCACAGCTATGTTTTTTCAGGCTTCTGGTGTCATCTATTTGCCAAGGTTGCAGGGGTCAGGGTCTGATTCTGTGTGTAGCAATTTGACATATCTTATATTACTAATTATTAAACACATATTGCTCAAATAAGCTGGAACATCCAGAAACTGAAGACTTTAGGTACTATTTATTTTTAACACGTGACATTTATTTTTTTCAGTGCTGCATAGTGAGAACATTTGCTCCCTGGTAAACGTTGCATTTGCAGCGCTTACTGATGAGGCTCTGTCTTAGATTGTTATTTGCCAATATTATTTAATTATTCTGTGCATTGGTTTTAGTAGATGTAATATTTATTTGAATACTACATGTGAACACACAGATCATACTACTTTTGGCATTTTAGTAGAAAGCTGTCTTATGTCGCATCTCTTCATTAGGTACAAACAAAGCAATTAAAACAAATTTGTGCTTGCAACAACCATTTCTAAATTACACAAAATATTTTGATTTGATTTACAATACATGAAATAAGCCTGGGTTGATTAAGGGCTTGCAATTAAGGATCCTAATCATTCCCTGCAAGTGATTATAAAGTTCAATGCCGAGTTGTGTATGACATTGCGGTAATTAAATTGCCTGCTGACATCTAGTGGCAACAAAAAAAAATGCAAGTATTTGTTGATGCCGTATTGCAGCATTGTGCACTAGCTGGACATTTTTATTATTTGCTATTTTTTTTGGGCTATTAAACTACGTTTTTAAATAATAGTGTAATAATAGTGAATTCCATGTTCTAAATACAAAATTTGTTTATTGATATAATGAGTAGTATTAATAACAACAAATTAGACTTAGTTATTGCTGACCAGCAAGAGTGAACAATTGTAGTGTCATGTCTGTCAATTAATGGGGATATAAAATATTATAAAAAGATCAGACTGCTGTAGGACCTTCCATGAAGTAACAGGGAGAGACAGAAATGTACCCCCTTCCTGTCCACCGGAACAGTATCTTCCTTCCAATCCATACACACCACCTTGGCTGGTGGTCAGATTAAGGCATTTCTTCCACCTTTCTAGAATAATAAAGAGGGACACCTTTTAGCACAATGTATGTGGGAAAGACACACTCATGCCTGACCCCCAATTACACAGACCAGGAAGAACTTATGCACAAAAAGATGATTGGTTAAACCCAAAAGTGCTGTTCCCCCATTGATTATTTCTAAAAAGTGGTATATAAACATAAGATACCGTATATATAAGCCGAGTATTTCATCACATTTTTTTGTGCTGAAAATGCCCCCCTAGGCTTATACTTGAGTCAAGCACTTTTCTGCAGCAGAGAATGACATTTTCAGACCCGACTTTGGTGTGAAAACCCAGTGGAACCATCACTACAGGGCCCCAAAGTCGGTTCGGAAAATGTCATTCTCTGCTGCAGAAAAGTGCTTGACATTTTCCGAACCGAATTTGGGGCCCTGTATTTCTGGGCCACTTGGTGCTAGGAACCCCATCTTTGGACATGTTGTAGTGATAGTTCCACTAGGTTTGCACACCATTTGGGGTTCCTAAAACCAAGTGGCCCTGAGATACGGGGCCCCAAAGTCGGTCAACTGTGTCCATCTGCTGCAATGTCATTTCGGGACCCTTTGACTGCCGCTAGGGGGCATCTAGGAACCCTTAACTACCAAGTTTGAAGTTCGGGGGACCTATGGCTGCAAATGGGCACAGTGAGGCTGCAAATGGGCACTGTTGACCTTCTTTTCCACTTACAGTAGCTGCGCATTTCTCACCCTAGGCTTATACTCGAGTCAATAAGTATTCCCAGTTTTTTGTGGTAAAATTAGGTGCCTCGGCTTATATTCGTGTCAAGTATATACGGTATGCAATAATTATAAGGTTTGATAAAAAAAAAGGTTTTGTATAGTATAAGACGTTTGGTAGTATTATATTTGTTACAGTCAGGGCTTTTGTTCTCGAAGAATAGGTGCAGGAACTCCCCCCGTCTGAGTCACCCCTTGTCTCTGCCTCTACCCACCTCTGACCACCGTCCCTTGATTCCAGAGAATACAGAACCAAGGATCATTTTGTGGTGCTAAATTATTTATATGGCACATGTTAATGATAAAAAGAAAAGCAGTAAAATAGATCCCCTGCAGCCAGGAACAATAGAATCCAAGCAATAGATCCCCACACAACAATAGACTCCCCCAGCAAAAATGGACTCCACCCCAACAACAATAGATCCCCTGCAGCAACAGTGAACCACCCACAACAAAATATCACACCCAGTAACAAAATATCCACCCAAGCAACATTAGAACCCCCCCAGCAACAACAACAGATCTCCCAGCAGCCAGCATCAATAGATCATCCAGCAGCCAGTAAAAATAGACCTCTCCCTCAACAGTAGATCCCTTCCAGCAACATAAGACCCCCCCCAGCAACAATAGGTTCCCCATCAGCAACAATAGACCCTCACACAAAATATGATCCCCACCAGTGACAATAGATCCCCCAGCAGCCAACATCAATAGACCCTTCATCACACCCCACACCCCACATCCCATGCTATTACATACATTCAGTGCTTGAGATGCAGGAAGTTCCCCTGCATTCCTGCTGAAAAAAAAGCCCTGGTTACAGTGGTCTATACATCAGACCAAAAAATAGGAAAAACTGAGGAGGACAGAGGCTTTCATCCTAAAAGAGGGACTATCCTTACAAATCAGGGACACTTAACAGCTATGGATTTAGGACTTGTGTAGACAGGTGCCATATTTCTACATTTGACTTATATTTGATGCATGCTTTAACCACTTCAATACTGGGCACTTTCACCCCTTTCCTTCCCAGGCCAATTTTCAGCTTTCAGCGCTCTTGCAATTTCAATAAGAATTGCGTGGTCATGCGACGCTGTACCCAACTGACATTTTTATAATTTTGTTCACACAAATAGAGCTTTCTTTTGGTGGTATTTATTCACAAATCTGTTTTTTATTTTTTGCGATAAAAGTGAAAAAAAGAGTGGAAATTTTGAAAAAAATTTATTTCTACTTTCTGTTTTAAAAGAAATCCAATAAAATCAAATTGTGTCATAAATTTAAGCCAAAATGTATTCTGCTACTTGTCTTTGTTAAAAAATAATCCCATTAAGTGTATAATAATTGGTTTGTGTGATCACGGACAGATGTACGCAGATGATCATGTGCAGATGTGCGTAGATGATCACTGACATATGTGTGCAGATGATCATTGGGACATATGATTTTACTGTTACATATGTGGGGGACAGGTGTTTTTACGGTGTGGGGACGTGTGTGGGGATAGTGTTTTAGGGACACTATTTTGGGGACATTGTGTGGGAACACTGGGCCGGTGACCAGTGTGTAAAAAGCTGTAAAAACAGCTCATACTCACTGATCACCGGCTGGCTGCAGCGATCTGCTCTCCTCACTGACAACTTCGGTGTGAGGAGAGGAACACCGTTTGCCTAGCCACCAGCACTCTATTTACATCACATGATGGCTGTGATTGGACACAGCCATCATGTGATCAGGAGGGTCAATCAAAGAGCCCTCCTGCCGATCGGAGATGCATCGTGTCCGGGTGACACGAGTGCATTGGGATTGCGCCGCTGCGCGGGCACGTCATCCCCCGCCTTCTGAGGGACGTTCCTGATGTGCAAAGGCTGTTTGGGAGGTGGTTAAAGTGTTACTAAACCCAGGACCCTGCATTTGCTATATCTGGTCTCCCACAGTCAGGGCAGCCATCAGAAAATTTTGGGCCCCTTACACAGCTTTAGGCCTGCCCCAGCCTGACCACCAACATTCCCCAGGGCTTGCCCACGGGCCATCCTACCGAATCTGCACACCGGACACTTCACCTGTATGCACTCAGCCCTCCCCTCAATCCTGTATATATGTCAACCTCCCTCACACCTGTATATATGTCAGCCCCCCCCCCCCCCCCACACACCTGTATATTTGTCAGAACCGCTCACACCTATATATATGTCAGCCCCCCCCCCCCCCCCCCCCCGCACACACCTGTATATTTGTCAGCCCCCCCTCACACCTGTATATATGTCAGTCCCACACACACACACACCTGTATATATGTCAGCCCCCTCATATACACACCTGTATATATGAAAGTCCCTCCACCCAACCGCACACCTGTATGTATACGGCAGCCCCACATATACACAAATCTGTAAACACACAAGGCTCTGGTAAACACCCCCCCCTCCCTTTCTGTCACACCCCTACTTGTAAATAAGATCTTCCTACCTGGTCCCAGCTCGTTTTCACAAAGCTGACATGTTGCTGGCACAGAGAAGCACAGTTCACAAGGGGAGCACATGCACATAGTAGCCAGAGGTGACAGTAAAGAGCTCAATGTCTGAGCTCAATGCCAATGAGAGCAGAATCAGCCGATCATCTCTGTAATGTACAGCACTGCTCCACTTCACCCGTCCTGCCTTCTTCTGGCCCGGGCAGACCCCTCAGGCCCCGGGGCCCCTTACAGTTGTAACTGCTGTACACCCCTGATGGCGACCCTGCCCACAGTACACAGAACATGGAGATGCAATTATTTTAGTGAATATCAACTGATAACTACCTTTTCTCAGCAGCAGTATATAGCAGTCTTGTGACTTGTGCCTGGTTAAAGCTTGTATGAGGTGTTTTCATTCTCCTCTGACAGTCCTATGAGGCTGCATGACCTCTGACTTTCTGTCTGGACAGTGCTGATTGGCTCTGTGCCGATCATATGCCCCCCCCCCCCCAAAAAAAAAAAACTCTCTAGCAATACACACCAAACTGAGCATGTGCAGAGTACCTCCAAGCCTCTGACTGGGGACAGTAAAATGAGGGGAAGATCAGAGAAGACAGGATCAAACAGTCTTTTAAAACAATGTGAAGGATTGACACCTTCCACAATGAGTATAATAAGCATGCTTTACTGCATATACAGAATGATTTTACTGTTGTGGGTTTAGCAACACTTTAATGACAAGTCTACAGTTTATTATTTACTCTTAATATGTAGTGTGGATGGCTTTTCTGAGACTGCGTTTGACCTGCTTTACATTTTATTGGACACAGCAGGTCCTATTAAGATCCATTCATGTTGCAAGCAAATTACAACCCCTACCCACACAAACACACACACACACACACACACATTGAGTAGTGCTACATGTGAATGCAAAATGCAGCATTCATAAACAAAGTCCATCTACATGAAGTGATATTTTTGGGTCACAACTCCTGATTTTGTAGTAATCAGAGCATAATATTATTAAAATTCGTTGAAACTTTTATTATCAGTCACAGAGAGCTCAGGGTCTGTTTTTTTATATATATGGAGGAGAGAATGGGTGTGACTTTAAATAAGACATTTAAAGAATATGTCTCCATCCCTAAATCAGTAACAAGAGGAAAAAGTTTGGGACTTTAGATGAGGCATATGACAGACCATTGGATAAAAATGTATAAATGTATTTATTGTCAAAGAAGTAAACCTAGCACATAATAGTATACATGCAAAATTTCATATATGTCCCCAATATGAAAACATGTCATATGTAAATGGTAAAACAGCACATGCCAGTTGCCGGTATACAGGGTTCCATATAATAAAATAATAGGTGGTAACAGGTCAGACTGTGAGAGTATAAAACAGACATGATCTAAGACATGACTACATCCTGGATATGACCGATGTGTTTCGTGGTACAAACCAATCTTCTGGGGCGAATGCATCAACAAACATGTCTGAAAAAGACATAAGTACCAATAAATCTAACAATTTAACCCAAAAGAGGTATATATGTATATATCATAAAAAAAGGAAAGGGATATCCAATCCTGATAGCTTACATGGAGCTAAAAAGCAAAAACATGCAGTATTTTCGAACAAGGGGCCCGTAGAGTAGTCTGTCCTGGGAGCTGAGGTATGGGACCCGCAAGTAGTGTGGACGCACACAAAATAAGCCCACTGGATAGAAACCTCAATGTGTGCTGGGTGATAGTGAATTATCCCAAGATCTGTAAGAAAATAAATGACGAGTCTCTCATATATAAGATAGTGCTAGTAAAAGTGGGGATAAACTCCTTACACCATGGGAGGATTTAAAAAAAAAAAAAAAGTTTTAAGTGTATAGATATAGAAGAGACAAAAAGTATGAAAATGACTCAAGCTAGATGGTGGAGAAGGAAACAAGAGTGTGCAGAGTGTTGCATGAATCCACATGCTTATTGTCCATAGAAAGCAAGGATATGGTGAGGAAGATAAGTTGGATAGGTGCTCAAATGAATGAATGAATGATTTGTATAGCGCTGCAAATGCGAACTGAATCGCCTCAAACAGACATAGCATACCCAACAGAGGTTACCTTGTGTTCATATAAGGTAAAATAAATTAAATAGTAGTAGGATCCACCATGTGGTGTGCAGCTGAAAGAAAAATTGCAGTGAGAAATATTTTTGTGCACACCTGACAAATGATCACAGGGCCCAGCGTCACGCTGTCATGACATTGGAAGAGAGACATCCACATGCGGGTGGCTGTTGCCACCCACGAGTGGCACCAGAATACCTCCCCACGTAAATCAGGTGGTAAATCAGGAGGTGGACTAGGCGCCCACACGATGGTGCAAAATAATGACGTGACCATTAAGCGTGATGCCGATGTGCAGTGGGTGGCCGGTCCAATCCACCAGGTCCCATCTCCATATGGAGTAAGGAGAGTAAGCTATCAGGATTGGATATTCCTTTCCTTTTTTATGATATATACATATATACCTCTTTTTGAGTTAATATATGACTTATTTTCTTGTTGGGGACATATATGACATTTTGCATGTATACTATTATGTGCTAGGTTTACTATTTTTATCCAATGGTCTGTCGAAAGCCTCATCTAAAGTCCCAAACTTTTTCCTTTTGTTATATATATATATATATATATATATATATATATATATATATACATATATGTGTGTGTGTGGTTTGTCTCATTATTGGAAAGTGCTTTTCTTCTCTGTAAACTGTTTTATGCTACAGTTTAACTCTCACATGTGTTACATTTTATACCTGATTTAGTTGAGAACTTTGGAACAGTGTGTTGTTTTTTAAAACTATTTTTTTCCTGGAGTTTTATAAATACTTTGTATTCGATTTATAGCAGATAAAACAGCATATCACATATTAATACATATATATTTAAATTACATTTAAAGGGACATTTACAAATCCTAGGTACAATCCAATAATAGGCCCTTATATTTAGCAAGATCTGTAACTGTCTTTATCCAGGAATCATTAATATTTTAGATTTTCATTAAAACCTTAAAGGCACATTTGGAACATGCTACATGTTTCACCCGTATTTAGGGTAGAACATGTAAACATGTTCCACCCCCTGCCTCCTCTCTCCCCCGATCCCCCTTCCTGTGACAGCAGGCAGGGGATCTTCTCCCCGTATCTGCTGTCAGAATTTACAAACAGCACGGCCTTGCGGGGCTCCGCCCACATGGCTGCAGCATTCATTTACAAAGTTCTCTGCAGCTGACAGTTTAAAGTTCTTAATGAACTGTGAGGGTGCTGGTGAGCGCTCTCGAAGTCCGTTGATTCTTCCTGCCACTTGGTAACTGTATGCCCATATTGGAGGTGTGGGCAGACAGTGTACCGAGAGCCTGTTGGATCCAGGCATTGCACCTATGATCTGCTGATCGCAGGCGCAATGCCTTGCGGCAGGCTGCAGAGTAAAGAAAATAATAAAATGCACATTTTTTTACCTGCAAAAAGATGTACATTTATTATTTTTTGTAAAAGGTGAACTTAGCCTTTAAGCTTTAAATTGGTTATAAAGGTAAAAGGTTTTTACCTTAATGCATTTAATGCTTTCCATGTCAGTCATCAGCCCCCCACCCCAAAATACATACCTGAACCCAAAATTGATCCAGCACTGTGCCCGAAGAGCGCTGCTCTTTTCACAGTTTTTCTCACAGGAGGCTCAGCAGTAGCAGAAGCTGTTGTCAATCAAATATTGTTAGAAGAAAGTGGGGGACGGGGCTGAGCAGAGGCGGCTCTAGGCTTTGTGAGGCCTTAGGCAAATCTTAGACATGAGGCCCCACTCATGCCCAAAATGGGAAAAATAATTAAAGCAATAGAAATTAACTGTATAAATTGCATGATATTCCCTTCAACTGTAACACACACATCAGGCGAATTAGGTGGCCGTGAGGCCCCTAGGAGTGCGAGGCCTTAGGCGACCGCCTAATTTGCCTAATTAGAGAGCCGCCTCTGGGGCTGAGCTGCACTTTGTGTGTCAATAAACACAGTGAGGCTCTGGATCGAGCCTGCATGAGTGCCCCCATAGCAAGCGGCTTACTATGGGGTCACTCAGAAAATAGGCAGATCCAGGAGCACTGGCGGAGGACCCCATAAGAGGAGGATCAGGGCTGTTCTGTGAAAAAACATTGCACAGAACAGGTATGTATAACATGTATGTTATTTTAGAAAAATAAAAATAAACCTTTACAATCACTTTAACCACTTGTCGACCACCCACCGCAGATATACTGCGGCAAGGTAGCACGGCTGCGCAAAACGACCTACCTGTTTTGTGCACTAACCAGCGTGGGCGCGTGCCGCCGGAGGCGTGCGCTGATTGGCCAGCGAGGGAGCCAATCAATGGGTGTCGTCCAGCGATCTGCGATCATTCCACTCAGAAGCAGAACGGTGATCTGCCTATGTAAACAAGGCAGATCGCCATTCTGACAGGGGACAACAGGGAGATCTTGTGTTCCTGCTAAGCAGGAACATGGATCACTGTTTTGTCCCAGTCACTCCATCCCCCACACAGTTAAAAAACACTCCCAGGGAACACTCTTAACCCCTTGATCGCCCCTGGTGTCAACCCCTTCCCTGCCAGTGTCATTAGTACAGTAACAGTGCATTTTTTTTAGCACTGTTGACTATAAAAATGTCACTGCTTCCCAAAAAAGTGTCAAAAATGTCAGTTAGGTGGCCGATTGGTCCGCCACTATGTCGCAGTCCCACTAAACTCGCTGATCACCGCCTTTTTTACTAGTAAAAAAATAAATAAATACAAAACTCCATAAAAATATCCCATGGTTTATAGACACTATTGCGCAAACCAATCAATATACGCTTTTTGGGATTTTTTTTACTAAAACCATGTAGCAGAATACATATTGGCCTTAATTGATAAAGAAATTAGATTTTTTTTTATTTTTTTATTGGATATGTATTTTAGCAGAAAGCAAAAAATATATAAATATTTTTTTTCAAAATTGTCGCTCTGTTTTTGTTTATAGCGCAAACAATAAAAACTGCAGAGGTGATCAAATACCACCAAAAGAAAGCTCTATTTGTGGGAAAAAGGACATCAATTTTATTTGGAGACAGCATTGCATGCCCGTGCAATTGTCAGTTAAAGTAACGCAGTGGCTTGTTGCAAAAAAATGGCCTGGTCATTAAGGGGGTAAAACCTTCCAGTCCTTAACTAGTTAATACAGGAAGCCAGCTTTTAATTTTCAGTGGGAAACCTGTTCCAATTATTAAGTTGAACTCTGTCCATGGCTATTTTCATGCAAATAACAATACTGTATATTAGACAAGAAATGGTAGAAATTAAGTGATGTATACCATTTTTGATCATGAGACTGCAGTGAAAATGCTTAGATGTTAATTTGCTGAAAACCTTTTTAATTCTGCATTACCAGAGAACCAGACTGTTGTCTGGGCCTTCTGCCCACTGGATTTTGCCCAAAGAAATTTAAAAGAATATTCAAATTTCCAAAATGAGTTTATACTTTATACAATACAATTTGAAAAACACATTTTGTGGCATAAAAAGCAAGGATGCTATATAGAAAATGAGCATTTTACTCGGTTTGTTAAAACTAGAATTAATGAATTCAGCATTATCACTTCCTGGGCCAGTGATTTAATTATTTATTTATTTTCAAAGGTAGGGCCATTTGACAGTTCAGTAAAGGAACATATAGGACATAGGACACAGCTTTTGTGACCTTTTTAGGCCTCTGCATACTGCAGCCTGAAAAAACTCAGCACAGTTTTTTTTTTTTACTGAGCTAAATTACAGCCCATTAATTGTAATGTACCTATGCACACAGGAGCATAAACAAGTTCTGTGCATTGTTCAGTAAAAAAAAAAAAAAATATTGTGCAAATGCATATACGTGAATACATACGGAAAAAAAAAAACTCTGAAAAAGTAAATGATTTAACAGGAGTATCATGTGAAAGAGGCCTAAAGCCCCATACACACGCTCGGATTATCCGAGGACCAGGTCCGTCGGATCATGTCCGTCGTACTTTGTCCGATGTTGGTTTTGCGTACACACGGTCGGACAAAGTTGTCGGAAAATCCGATCATTCTGAACGTGGTGACGTTTGTTGCCTACGACGGGACTACGTAGAGGCTAGTAGCCAATAGCTTTGGTCTTGTAATGTGATCTGAGCATGCGTAGCACTTTGTCCGTCGGAATTCGCTACACACGATCGGATTTGGTGTGATCGGACTTTGTTGTCAAAAAATCTATCCAGCAGGAGATAGGACTTTGTCCGTCGGACAGTCCGATGGAAACTGTCCGATGGTGCCTACACACGGTCGGAATTTCCGACAACATTGTCTGATAGGACAGAATCCATCGGAAAATCCGACCGTGTGTATGGGGCTTTAGTGTTTTTAGTTGCAGTATTTTATTGTTAAAGCATATATATGGTCAAAATGTAAAAACATATATTACTGTACATTCTACACATTGTACATTGTATTTCAGTTATTTCTAGCCTACTCTTACTAACCACTTCCGGACCGCCCACTCGCAATGTACTCCAGATGGGTGGCCCACACAGACAAAGCGACATACTGGTAGGCCTGTCTCTGGGCCTGTCCTTGGGCTTAGCCAACACACTGTATTTGTACACAATGGAAGTCTGTCAGCAGGTCCCGGCCAATGATCCATCCCTGGGACCTGCTGATTGGCTGTGTCCAATCACAGCCCGGTGTTGATAATCTGTACAGAGGGAACAATCTCTCTGTTTCTTAAACCTTCAAAGCAGGGATAAATAACAAAGAGATCTTTAGTAAAAATCAGCACACGTTACACATTGTTAGGCACACATTTAACCCCTTGATTACCCAAGATGTTAACCCCTTCCTAGCTAGTGTTATTAGTACAGTGACAGTGTATAGTATTAGCAATGATCACTGTATTAATGTCATCGGGATGTCAGTGGCAGTTAGTCAGTTCCCACTCAGTGCCAGTTAGTGTCAGATTGCCCACTGCATTATCACAGTCCCATAATAAATCACTGATCACCACCATTACAGGTAGTATTATAAAAAATATAATAAAAATTCCAGTATATATACCATCATTTGTAGACACTGTAACTTTCACGCAAACCAATCAGTATACACTGGGATTTTTTTAACAAAGACATGTAGTAGAAAACATGTTGGCCTAAATTTATATTGTAAACATTTTATATTTGTTATTTATTATAGCAGAAAGTAAAAAATATTGTTGTTAATTTTTTTTGTTTTTTTTCTCTATTTTTTCATTTATATCATAAAAAAAAAAAAAAAAAAAATACCACCAAAATAAAGCTCTAATTGTGTGAAAAAATTATATCAATTTTGTTTGAGTACAATGTTGCATGACTGCGCAATTACCAGTTAAAGTAGCGCAGGGCTAAATAGCAAAAAATGGCCTGGTCATGAAGGGGGTAAAACCTTCCAGAGCTGAGGTGGTTAATATGAACACTCTTGAAGTTTGTAAATTTACACATTTACTTCCTTGAATTCTGTGACATATATTCACTATGCCCTGTGAGTAGGCACTGCCGTGTCACACGTTTCACAGAGCCTGCCTTCTGAACTACAGAGTTGATGAGAGGAGGAGTTTCAAGAGGCGGAGTCAGTACAGGAATTACTGCTTGCAGGCAGCAAGGTACCATGGGATATGTAGTCCTGGAAATTGAAAGTAAATAGCAGAGGAAAAACTGTAAAGCATTCAGAAAATCCAGCAAGTTGTGGAAAGAGACGGCCAGCAGACAGGCAAAACTCACAACATAAAGGAAGATTTTTCAAGTAAGCTTATATTGGATTGACAAAAAGTGTATGCTGGGCAAGACAAAGAATGCCTTGTTTTGATCACACAGTATATGGTAAGTATAGTAGGATTGCACAAGATTGCACCGATACCTATACTGGTATTGGTACCGATACTAAGCATTTGTATGAGTATCGGTACCCGTGCAAATGTGCTGATACTAGAAACCAATACCTTCAGGTTCAGTTCTTTCATCCATCAGTGGAATTCCCCTGCTGTCATCTGAATTGTAAACAAAAGAATGCCGGCAATTATTGATTGTTAAGGAGTGGGGCCACCATGTCCTTACCAACCGATGACGTTTCAGCTATCAGTGGGATTTCCCTTCCACCCTTCTTCCTTTCCTTCCCATCAGCTCTACCGGGTACCTTCCCTGCCTCCGTTCTCTCTCTCAGTTGGCTGCAAAAGGGGGCCCTCCGGAAGTGGAGTAGCGTGGGGGGAGCAAAATTATTACTGTGCCGTGCCAAGTCTGCCGAGAGTGCCATCCCAAGTGTGCTGTGGCCAAGTACCTCCCCCGGCCCCCTACCCCTTCTGATGAGGCATATACCGGACATTGCTCCGCACCACTCTACCCCTGCCCAGGGACTCCTGTAGTCTAGCCCAGTGTTTATCAACTCCAGTCCTCAAGCCGCCCCAACAGGTCATGTTTTCAGGCTTTCCATTATTTTGCACAGGTGATTTGATCAGTAATTACCACAGCCGTTTAATCTGAGGGAAATCCTGAAAACATGACCTGTTGGGGCGCCTTGAGAAATGGAGTTGAGAAACACTGGTCTAGCTTGTCCTAACCTAGTGCGGCCGGACAGTGTGTGTGAGAACAGCAGAGGAGGAGGGGCGGTGCTTGGTGCAGAGCATACAGCGACTGTTGGTGGAGCTCTCGGCAGGCTTGGGGATACCGTGGAGCAGCTGGAACTCCAGAACAGTACCCAGTGCTGAGGAGAGCCCTGATGGAGATGGATGATCATGGAGGCTATGGAGAGGTAAGCAAAATCCATCGAACTACATTGTACATGTGGGGAGGAGTGTGAGTAGTGCAGGAAGTAGGAATCAAGTAGGTCAGTGTAGGAATCAGGTAGGTTAGTGTAGGGATCAGGTAGGTAAGTATAGGAATCAGGTAGGTAAGTATAGGAATCAGGTAGGTAAGTATAGTGGTCAGTATAGTGGACACTCAGACCGATCTGTGTGTGATCCGCTGCATTGGAGGCCAGAGGAGGTATTTGGGGTCTAATAGACACCATATCTCTCCATTAGGAGGACCTGTCATGGCCCTTGCTATTACAAGGGATGTTGTTCATCCCTTTTAGTAGCAATAACATTGATCAAAAAAAAGTTAAAAGGGTTTGCAAAGCTAAAAAAATGTTTTCAATATCTGATCTATATGCTATATAGATCATGAAGCTGTTATTTCTGCTGAAATGTTTTATTCACCTGTTAGATAAATAGGCTTTATCAGCACTTCCTCCTTTCCTCTCTGTTCTCCTCAACTTCCGGGTTTTCGAGCGTGCTCCCTGCAGCAACGTCACAGCTTTAAAGGAAGAAGAGAGATTAAGGTCTGGTGTGACCCCTCTGACACCTCCATCCCTAATAATGCACAAAAAACAAAAAAAATAGCCCTGGGACTTTAGATGAGGTGAGAGAGGTTTAGCCAATGTCCACAGCAAACACTGAGACAAAATCTATTTATTTGTTTCAAAATGTTATGTAACAGAGCGGCAACAACAATGATTGTGAGTTACCCGACATAGTAGCCAATGTACACAACACAGATGAAAGTAAATATACAAAGATTTATTACAAATGTTGTAGATCCATGAGCAACAATAAAGCTTAAAAGTTGCTAGGTCAGTGAATACACATACACAATAAGAAAATAAAATGTACATACATGTGGACAGGGAAGCATGTAACACAGCATGTATTCACTAGGGATGAGCTTCGAGTTTGAGTCGAACTCATGTTCGACTCGAACATTGCCTGTTCGCCTGTTCACCGAACAGCGAACAATTTGGGGTAATTTGCTAATTTTAAAAGCCTATATGCAAGTTATTGTGATAGAAAAGTGTTTGGGGACCTGGGGCCTGCCCCAGGGGACATGTATCAATGCAAAAAAAAGTTTTAAAAACGGAAGTTTTTTTCAGGAGCAGTGATTTTAATAATGCTTAAAGTGAAACAATAAAAGTGTAATATTCCTTTAAATTTCGTACCTGGGGGGTGTGTAAAGTATGCCTGTAAAGGGGTGCATGTTTCCTGTGCTTAGAATTGTCCCTGCACAAAGTGTCATTTTTGCAGGAAAAAAAGCTATTTAAAATCATATGCGGGTATAATGAATTGTCGGCTACCGTAATACAGAGAACAGTCATTGAAAGTTATTGATAAAAAAAAAAAAGCGTGGGATTCCCCCCAAATTCAATTACCAGGCCCTTCAGGTCTGTTATGGGTATTAAGGGGAACCCTGGGTCAAATTAAAAAAAAATGACGTGGGGTTCCCCTAAATATCCATAGCAGACCCTTCAGGTCTGCTATGGATTTTAAGGGGAACTCCACGCCAAATAAAAAAAAAATGGTGTGGGGGTCCCCCTCAAAATCCATACCAGACCTTATCCGAGCACGCAACCTGGCAGGCCGCAGGAAAAGAGGGGGGACGAGAGAGCGCCCCCCTCTTTAACTGCACCAGGCCACATGCCCTCAACATTGGGAGGATGTCCCCATGTTGATGAGGAGAAGGGTCTCATCCCCACAAAACTGGCCGGTGGTTGTGGGGGTCTGCGGGCGGGGGGCTTATCAGAATCTGGAAGCCCCCTTTAACAAGGGGACCTCCAGATCCCGGCCCCCCATTTGAAATGGTAAGGGGGTGTAAAAGTACCCCTACCATTTCACAAAGAAAGTGTAAAAAATAGTTAAAAAAACACACAGACACCGTTGGGAAAAGTCCTTTATTAAAAAAAAAAAAAAAAGATTCCAGCGGTGGTAATCCACTCTTGGTATCCAGCGATGGGTGATCTCTTCTCCGGGGTCCAGCGATGGCTGATCTCTTCCGACGACGTCCAGCAAAGCACATCCTGTCTCCACTGAGGGATCCCGTCTTAGCAGAGGAGGACCGGGGCCACTCCATCACCTGACCCCGCCCCCCTCTGACGCAATGCAAGGGGGAAGCTGGGCTTCCCCAGTGACGTACGGGTGACCCCGCCCCCCTTTTGATGTAACGGAAACCTGCGTTATATCAGAGGGGAGCGGGGTCACCCGTACGTCACTGGGGAAACCCAGGCTTCCCCAGTGATGTAAGGGTGACCCCGCCCCCTCTGACGCAAGGGAAAAGCTGGGCTTCCCCAGTGATGTACGGGTGACCCCGCCCCCTCTGATGTAACGCAGGTTTCCATTACATCGTAGGGGGCGGGGTCACCCGTACATCACTGGGAAAGCCCAGCTTTCCCCTTGCGTTGCATCAGAGGGGGCGGGGTCAGGTGACGGAGTGGCCCGGTCCTCCTTTGCTAAGACGGGATTCCCTCACTGTCTCCATGGAGACAGGATGCGCTGCGCTGGACGTCGGAGAAGAGATCAGCCATCGCTGGACCCCGAATAAGAGATCACCCATCACTGGATACCAAGAGTGGATTACCACCGCTGGAATCTTTTTTTTATTTTTTTTATTTTTAATACAGGACTTTTCCCAACGGTGTCTGTGTTTTTTAACTATTTTTTACACTTTCTTTGTGAAATGGTAGGGGTACTTTTGGATCTGGGGGTCCCCTTGTTAAAAGGGGCTTCCAGATTCTGATAAGCCCCCCGCCCGCAGACCCCCACAACCACCGGCCAGGTTTGTGGGGATGAGACCCTTATCCTCATCAACATGGGGATATGGTGCTTTGAGGGGTCACAGACCCCCAAAGCATCCTCCCAATGTTGAGGGAATGTGGCCTGGTACGGTTCAGGAGGGGGGGGGCGCTCTCTCATCCCCCCTCTTTTCCTGCGGCCTGCCAGGTTGCGTGCTCAGATAAGGGTCTGGTATGGATTTTGAGGGGGACCCCCACACCATTTTTTTTTTAATTTGGCGTGGAGTTCCCCTTAAAATCCATAGCAGACCTGAAGGGTCTGGTATGGATATTTAGGGGGACCCCACGTCATTTTTTTTTTATTTGACCCGGGGTTCCCCTTAATATCCATACCAGACCTGAAGGGCCTGGTAATTGAATTTGGGGGGAACCCCACGCTTTTTTTTTTTTATCCATGACTTTCAATGACTGTTCTCTGTATTACGGGAGCCGACAATTCATTATAGCCGCGAGTGATTTTAAATAGCTTTTTTTCCTGCAAAAATGACACTTTGTGCAGGGACAGTTCTAAGCACGGGAAACATGTGCCCCTTTACAGGCATACTATACACACCCCCCATGTACGAAATTTAAAGGAATATTACACTTTTATTGTTTCACTTTAAGCATTATTAAAATCACTGCTCCTGAAAAAAAACGGCCGTTTTTAAAACTTTATTTGCATTGATACATGTCCCCTGGGGCAGGACACAGGTCCCAAAATACTTTTTATGACAATAACTTGCATATTAGCCTTTAATATTAGCACTTTTGATTTTGAACGTTCGAGTCCCATAGACTTTAATAGGGTTCTAAAGTTCACACTAACTTTAGGTCTGTTCGCAGGTTCTGGTACTTAACAGAGGGGTGTTCGGCTCATCCCTAGTATTCACTGACCTAGCAACTTTTAAGCTTTATTGTTGCTCATGGACGTACAACATTTGTAATAAATCTTTGTATATTTACTTTCATCTGTGTTGTGTACATTGGCTACTATGCCGGGTAACTCACAATCATTGTTGTTGCCGCTCTGTTACATAACATTTTGAAACAAATAAATTGATTTTGTCTCAGTGTTTGCTGTGGACATTGGCTAAACCTCTCTCACCTCATCTAAAGTCCCAGGGCTATTTTTCTTGTTTTTTTCAGCTTTAAAGAAAGGCTCCCCTGCCTCCCGTGCATGTGAACGCACACAGCGTCTCCCCGCAGGGGGCGAGCATGCTGACTAACGGCTCGGATGATGGGGGCAAGCAGGAGGAACAGGAAGTTGAAAATTCACAAACAGAAAAAAAGCATTTACAAAGGAAAACTAAGGAAATGGTAAGTGAACCAACAGTACACTACCTTAAAGGAACATATTTAGAAAATAAAAAATGAACCTTTAGTATCACTTTAAAGGTACAGTGTTAAAAAAAAAAATGTAATACATTTTTTTTTTTTTTTAAATAGGTATAAATCAGTAAATGGTATCGGCAAGTACTTGAGGAAAAGTATCGGTACTCGTACTCAGTCTTAAAAAAATGATATTGGTGCAACCCTTATGTAATCCAACTCTGAATGTAATCTACAATGAATTTATTTTATCACAATACAACCAATAGAACTGTATGTACTTTTATTCTACAGCCTCTTTATAAAGCTGGGATCCAGGATTCTCAGCAAAGATCACCAATTAGCTGAAGTTCAGACTAGTATGTTATAATACAAAAATGTTGAGTGAGGAGATGAGGTCCTAAAAAGTACAGTGCATCGGGAAAGTATTCACAGCGCTTCACTTTTTCCACATTTTGTTATGTTACAGCCTTATTCCAAAATGGATTAAATTCATTATTTTCCTAAAAATTCTACAAATAATAACTCATAATGACAATGTGAAAGAAGTTTGTTTGAAATCTTTGCAAATTTATTAAAAATAAAAAAGGAAAAAATCACATGTACATAAGTATTCACAGCCTTTGCTCAATACTTTTTTGAAGCACCTTTGGCACCAATTACAGCCTCAAGTCTTTTTGAGTATGATGCTACAAGCTTGGCACACCTATTTTTGGGCAGTTTCTCCCATTCTTCTTTGTAGGACCTCTCAAGCTCCATAAGATTGGATGGGGAGCGTCTGTGCATAGCTATTTTCAGATCTCTCCAGATATGTTCAATCGAGTTCAAGTCTGGGCTCCGGCTGGGCCACTCAAGGACCTTCACAGAGTTGTCCTGTAGCCACTACTTTGTTATCTTGGCTGTGTGCTTAGGGTCCTTGTCCTGTTGGAAGATGAACCTTTACCCCAGTGCACTTATCTTTTAAGTACAATAATAGTAGCAAGGAAGATGCAGGTCTGAAAACAGATTGCGCCAATGCGCCCTGCAGATGCAGAAGACTTTTGGTATGTTTCCCATGTGCCATAGCCTAACAACGCCAGTGGATACATTATTTCACAAGGCAGCAGAAGATCTGTTAGTCTGGGCTCCAAAAATATAAAGCTCATGTGATCTCAGACCAGAAAACATTTGAAATAGGTTAACAGATCTCAGAATTTCCTCCTATGAGCCTAACTTGGCTCTTTACTCCAGCAAGAAATAATTAAAGGGTAACTCCACTTTGGTGGGGGAAAAAAATAGCAAATAAAGAAAAAATAATATAGCGCATATAATTGCGACATCAATCATATTGTAATTGAATGTTATTAAAAATTACCTTTCCTTTTCAATCTGCAGCTCTGTAATTTTCTGAGAATGCATTGCAATATGGCTACCTGGGGTTGTTCTGTACACACCACTCCCCAGGAACATCATTTCCTGCTTGTTTGATTGGCTCGCCATTTTTCCCAGAAATCTGCACTAAGCTACAAGTCAGATTTCATGCATCCCCTGCAACAAAAAAGTCATTTTTGGAGAGATACTTTCAATAGGAACCCATCTACAGGGATGCAGGCCCAGCAGATTTCCTCATTAGTGCCCTGCAGCTGCCACAGCTGACAGTAATTATGAAACCACTCCCATTAGACCCACTCAGAACAGAGGCACAGACAAACACACATGGATTTCTTCAGAATAACAAAAGGTAGGAATCTGCAACAAAGTTCGTTATGCCCCTTTCACACTGTCGGACCGTTTAGGTCCACCTGTCAGTTTTGACGGCAGACCTGAACGGGCGCTCCATGCAGGTCTATGGAGCGACGGATGTCAGCAGTGACATGTCCGCTGACATCTGACCCGGTCGGATCCGCTAAAAGCAGACGGATGGCCCTACGTCCGGATTCGTCACTGGCGGATCGGATCGGGTGAGATCTGATGAAAACGGACATGCTGTCCGTTTTCATCCGATCTCTCCATAGAATCCAGTGGCACTCGACAAGCCCCTCCCCACTCAGTGAGCAGAGAGGGACCTGTCATCCGCCGGCTCAGCGGAGATCAACGGAGAGATCTCCCGCTGAGCCGGCGGACAAAGGCGTTTATTGATTAGTTTGCACAAAAGTTATAGCGTCTACAAAATAGGGGATAGTTTTATGGCATTTTTATTAATAATTTATTTTTTTACTAGTAATGGCGGTGGATCAGCGATTTTTATCGTGACTGCGACATTATGGCGGACACGTCGGACAATTTTAACACATTTTTGGGACCATTGGCATTAATACAGCAATCAATGCTATAAAATTGCATTGATTACTGTAAAAATGTCACTGGCAGTGAAGGGGTTACCCACTAGTGGGCGGGGAGGGGTTAAGTGTGTCCTAGGGGAGTGTTTCTAACTGTCTGGGGGATGGGCTAGCAGTGACAGGACACTGATCGCTGCTCCCGATGACAGGGAGCAGACGATCAGTGTCCTGTCAGTAGGCAGAACGGGGAGATGCTGTTTACACGCCGTGCACGACGGGAAATTCAAAGTAACGTACCAGTACGTTACTTTGCCCAGCCGTGCAATTCTGTCGACGTATATCTGCTGACAGCGGTCGGCAAGTGGTTAAGTAGCACTTATGTATATCTAAGAAAATGTAAGAGGTTAGAAAAAAACTACAAAAAGTGATATAGCACCCTCCTAACATAGGGTGCTAGGTAAATTTTGTTTTTGGGTCCTTCTATAATCAAGGGAGCAGTGATCGTTTTGTCCGGGTCCATTTAGGGTTTTACAGGCTGGGAATTTGATTGGCTTCTCCCAACCTCTGGAAGAAGTTCCCAGAGCATAAAGTGGGAGATGCAAATAACCAGCCTGAATATTTATCATGCTCCAGTCAATCCCTGGGAATTGTGTCCAGAAGGTGACTGGATTGGTGATAAATAGTCTGAAACACTGAAGAGCTGGGTTCTCCTTCCACAGGAGGATTCCAGAGCCTCAGGGATTGCTGCCTTCAGGCAGTCCATTAACTATACAACAGCTCCAGAGGCCTCAGAGGTCCCAGGATAGAGGACTTAGATGGATTTGGCTCAGAACTGATTGCAGAACCACACCACATGGAATCTGGTCCAGAGAGGCACCATCTCGCTCACTGGGTAGTGTCTGCAGGAAGCTGAAAGGAGGCAGCTGTCTAGGGGACTTGTGAGTAGTGACCTAAAGTTGATTCCTGAGACTTCACCTGTAGGGCGTTGAGCAGTTCTACTACTACCACTAGAAAGCCCTATTCTCTAACTACTAACTACTGCTGAGTATTCTTTGGAGTATCCCATGCCAAGCTTCCCTCCCCAGTTGTAGTTCTGCAGGCAATAAACTTTTAAAAGACATCCCCTAGCCTAGACTAATTTTTGGAGCTGAAGTGAATGGGCTGCCCCCCCCCCCCCCCCAGCACACAGCAGGTGATTGCCTGCCTCAGCTGTACATATTTCCCTATGGGTCTATATAAAGGGGGGGGGGGGTCTTTTCCCTCCACTCAGGTCTCAGGTTACACTTAGCTCCCTGCTCTATGCTGTGCAGTTAATGGCATCAGATCCCTGACTCCTGCCTTGTAGAGCTGAGAAATGTTGTGTAAAAAGTCTACTTCATGAGGTTGTTGAGGGGAGAGGGTTGAAGAGAAACAGGTACAACATATTTAAGAGGATTTCTTTTATTTCTGTGTATCACCTGAGGATAATCACTTCAGCTGGTCCATGTAAGGGTTTGCAACCACTTTAAACTAAAAAATTACTCATCCAATTTGTTTGTATGATATATGGCGGGCAGAGCAAAAACGTAAAAAAAACGTAGCTGTAAAATTGTATAGCAAAGCTGCACAACAAAATAAATACTCTATACAGTACTATGATGTGGTAAAATAAGACAAAATGCATGTTTACTTTTACTTCACTATTAGATCTGTCCAGCCATGCCTAGATTGAGTTCTGCCTCCTTGCTATGCAGACACATTCTGTAATAGAAAGTGACGGGGGTCATTAGCTGTACTTGGATTCTCCTATCACTGATGCCATAGACAGGACAGTCACGCACTGTGGTTTCTAATGTGTCGCCATAATTGCTCAGATCTCATAGCCACAACTATGAGAATAGTAAAGCAGGTGCCACTGTGGTTAAGTAATTACATGTTAGAGATTGCCCAATCTAGTGGCTTTCAGTTGTAAGGTCAGCCACTGTAGTGTGTGACAGATGGGAAAATTGCTTTGAGACCTGGATGTACAAAAATGACCTCCCTTTAAATGAACATCACATTAATGCAACTGTACCTACTTTATGATAAAGTGCAAATGGAAATAACACTTTTGATTCTCATGGTCTTTTTCAGTAGACATTTTGTAAAATGATAGGAGATACTGAAAGCAGTTAGATGGACAGATGTTGACATCATTCATATCTATTGGCTGTAAGGTGCTATGGTGATAACATGTGTTGATGATAAGTCATTATACACTTGTCCAGAAGATCTTTCTAAAAAATTAATTAAATTCTTTTTGATACCTCAAATTTATTTTGATTTATTATATTAATATAGAAAACAATGCACAGCAAAAGCAAGTTGTTTTCAAGTATGTGCAGGATTTGTTATTTTGTAGCTATGATTAAAACAAAATCCTTGTACAATTTGGATCAAAAATTACAAGGGGAAACTATCAGCTTGAAGCTTCTACTTTCTCCCTGGGTTTCCGTTTCCTTAAAGTAGGAATAAACTCTCCCAGAAGAAAATTTGGGGGTCTGTTATAAAAGCAGTGATTCACACATCAGGTGGACCTTTGTGGTGCATATGTTTTAAATGTCAGCAACTGATTCACTATCAATGAATGTTTAGTGAATGTCACATTCATTGCTTCATAAAAATGCCCCTAATTTTGAAAATCATTGTAAGTTAAATGAGACTGCATTTTTTTTGCAAAGTACAAATTGTCCTGCTTTCATAGGCGTACGCAGGGGGCGTGCTAGATGTGCCTGGGCACACCCTTATCACTGTGCGGTGCTGATTCCCCCTACCACCGGGCTTGCGCCCCCACTGCAGTTCTGCTGGCTTCTCTCCTTTCCTCTCCTCTCCCCCTGGCTGCTGCGGGGATGTTTCAGGATGCAAAGCGGGGGAAGGGGCTAATCAATATGTAATTTTCCTTTTTCCAAATGAACACAGTGAACATACTCAATCACTGTGTTCAATCATATCTGAAGCATAGTAAACTGTGTTTACTATGCTTCAGTTTGTGAATGAACAGCACAGAGCACTTCCCATTCATTCACTGTCCAGTGCAGTTGAGGCTGCAGAAAAAGGCCTGTGGGTTTTAGAGCTTAAGGGCTCCTTCACACGGACGTGTCCGTGTACGGAGCCCGCTCTGCTCAACGGAGGATCGCTTTGTCGATCCCCGCTGAGCATGCAGATGACAGGTCTGTCTCTGCACACTGTGCAGGGATGGACCTGTCAGAGCGCCGCTCTCCCCTATGGGGGATCGGATAAAGAAGGACCGCAGAGTCCGTCGTCACCGGATCCGATCCGCAGATGGATGGATAAATAGGTTTTTCCTCCGTCACACTTTTTTGGATCGGAGCGGGTCGGATGTCAGCGGACATGTCACTTCTGAAATTCATCCCTCCATAGACCTCTATGCAGTGTCCGTTTAGGCCTGCCTAAAGAACTGACAGGGGGACCTGAATGGATCGTCCGTGTGAAAGGGCCCATAGGCCCCTTTCACACATGCGGACCGTATGTCCGTTTTTCATCCATCCGTTTTTGGATGAAAAACGGACATACATGCATGTCTATGGGGCAGCGGGTGTCAGCGGATGAGCATCCGCTGACACCCGCTATTGTCCGCCTCCGCAATTGTCTGTTTCTGCAGACGGAGGAAAATCCTATTTTTTCATCCGTCTGCAGAGCGGATCGGATGAACAAGGACAGACGGTCCGTGTTCATCCGATCCCCCATAGGGGAGAGCGGAGAACTGACAGGGCGGTCCCTGCACAGTGTGCAGGGACCGCCCTGTCATCAGCCGGCTCAGCGGGGAACAGCTGTGCGATCCCCGCTGAGCAACGGATCTTCACGGGGAGGATCATTACGGATCTGCCCCGTGTGAAAGAGCCCATAGAGTGCACACCCTAATGCAATCAGCTGTGCATACCTATGCCTGCTTTGTTCATGTTTAATTCCCTCTGTGCTGTGCACATTCTGTAGACCAGTGATTCTCAATACCTGTCCTCAGGACCCAGTAACAAGCCAGGTTTGCAAGATAACTGAAATACATCACAGGTGATATCATTTGCTGCTCAGTGATTGCAGTATTCTAGTCTGCATCTAACCAAGGTAATACTTAAAATCTGTTAGTGGGTCCTGAGGACATGAGTTGAAACCCACTGCTCAACTCCAGACCACCAACAGGTCATGTTTTCAGGCTTTCCATTATATTGCACAGGCGATTTGATCAGTTTCACTGCCTTAGTAATTACCACAGCCGTTTCATCTGAGGGAAATCCTGAAAACATGACCTGTGGGGGTACTTGAGGACTGGAGTTGAGAAAATTTCTTCCAAATTTTTTGTCCTGAAACAAATGCAACCAAACTCCATGTAGTTGTCAAATACTGTAGCATGTATTGGCCACTGAGGCTTTGCCATTTGGTAGTTAAATAATAGGTACAAGATAAAAATAGTACACTCTATTAGTAATAGTAGTAATATTAGCTTATACACCTTGGTGTACAGTTAATAATAACTAGTGATAATGATAACTAGTAATATCAGCTTACACGCTTTGGTGTACAGTTAATGATAACAATGTTGCTCATTGCGTGTGCAGGGTCTCATGCCATAAATTAACTTTTTACAGGTGGTGTCCATCAGGAACTTACAAGGCACCTACAGTATAATGTGCTTGCATGAGAAGATTTCCATCTTGTCTATGTTCCATGTACAGTGCCTTGAAAAAGTATTCATACCCCATGAAATTTCCCACATTTTGTTATGTTACAACCAAAAACGTAAATGTAGCCGCGGGGAATATCGGATCATGCCCCTATGCTGTGTACCTTCCAGACTAATGCACCGCCTTCAGAGAGAATTTGGAGACTTTCCTGCTACTGGATTACTGATCCAGTGGTGGAACCAGACATTGACTCCCAGATTCTGGACTTCTGGTCAACAAATGCTGACTCTGCGTCGGTACACAGTGTCTGGGATGCGTTTAAGGCCTACACGAGAGGTTCCTACATAGCTTCCATAACTAAAGCTAGGCGTGACTCCACTATTACACTGCAGACGGCTGAGGCCAACGCCCTTGACCCGGAGACCAAGTATGCTTTGACTCAGAACCCTGTTACCTATATTGACATGCAGAATGCGTATAGGGAGGTGATGTTGCTTAGGGTTTCCCAGGCTAAGAAACAACAATTAGCACAGACCCAGCGCATTTTTGAGCAGGGGGGCAAGACTGGGCGCCTTTTGGCCTGGTTGGCCAGAGAGCAACAACCTGTTACGTCAATAGCCAGGATCCGAGCCCAGGATGGGACGGTCCTTTTGGACCCCCTGCTCATAAATGCCCGCTTTGCCTCTTATTACGAGGAGCTCTACTCTTCCAGAGTGGAATACTCTGCACCTGAACTCCACTCCTTTCTTGACCGAGTCACCTTCCCCTCTCTATCCACCGAGGCCCGAGAGAAACTTGACAGTTTAATAACGGAAAAGGAGGTTCAGCAGGCCCTGGGGGAACTGCAGGCAGGAAAGACACCGGGCACCGACGGCATCCCGCCGGAATTTTATAAACAATATGGGGAACAACTAATAGCGAAACTGCACCACACAATAGCCCAATCTCTGAGAGAGGGAAGTCTGCCAGCATCTATGGCAGAAGCAATCATAGTGGTTATAGCTAAGCCGGGTAAAGACCCTGAATTGTGCTCATCCTATCGTCCCATCTCCTTGCTCAACACTGACGTCAAGGTGCTCACCAAAGTCTTGGCAAGGAGATTGAACGAAGTGATCCTCTCCCTGATACATGGGGACCAGTCGGGCTTTATGCCCGGCAAAGGTACGGACATAAACCTGAGAAGACTCTATACAGTTCTGGGATCCCATGCACTCCTGGCCCCGGCAGATGCAGTGGCCTCCCTAGACGCAGAGAAAGCGTTCGATTCGGTTGAATGGAACTACCTGTGGGAGGTCCTGCATCGCTTCGGCTTTGGCCCTAGGTTCATTTCGTGGGTCAGGACTCTTTATCTCAACCCGAAGGCTAGGGTCCGTACTGGATCGGTCATATCCCCCCCCTTTCTCCTCCACAGGGGTACACGACAGGGATGCCCACTCTCCCCGGCGCTTTTTCGCGCTGGCAATAGAGCCCATGGCAATCCTGTGATCCGGGGCATCCCCTTGGGTCCTGTGGAGGAGAAAATCTCCCTCTACGCAGACGACACCCTGCTCTATATACGAGATGCCCCCTCCTGCCTTAACATAGCCCTTGACCTTATTAACACCTTTGGCACGTTCTCGGGCATCCGGATCAATTGGGGGAAATCTGTCCTCTTTGCCCTTCACCCCTCAGATGCTGGCCTGCCAACAAACACCCCTCTGCAAATAGTCTCCCAGTTCAGGTACCTGGGGGTCAACATCCACAGAGACCTGAGACAGTTTATTCCCCTTAACCTCAATGTGGTAATGTCCTCTCTGGTTCAGAAATGTTCGGCATGGAAAACCCTTCCCCTGACGCCTGTGGGCAGGGTTAACCTAATAAAGATGTCAGTACTCCCCAAGTTTACCTATCTATTTAGACAAACGCCAGTCCATATCCCTCAGACATTCTTCAGGAGACTGAACAGCTTACTTATGTCATTCATTTGGAATGGGGGCACTCCTAGGATAGCACAGAGCACAGAGCAGAGCACGCTCCAGCTCCCGGCTTCGCTGGGGGGTCTGGCGCTGCCCAATTTCCTGAAATACTACTGGGCGGCGGTCCTTGTGACGGTCAGGTGGTGGCTATCTAGGGACCTACCTAACCCGGCTGCCACACTGGAGGCGGCACTGCTGGGATTCAACTCAGAGCTGCAGAATCTGATCCACAGGGGACCTAAGTCCAGCCCCAATGTGACCCCCTCAATGAGGGTGACGCTGAGGGTCTGGGACACGATCAGGGGGAAGGTGGGTAAGTTACACGCATGGTCCCCGAACACCCCGCTTTGGGACAACCCGAGACTCCCCCACCTTGGCACCATGGAGTCAACACCTTGGCAGACGTCGTCTCCGGCAACGAACTACTCTCCTTTGACGACCTTAAACGGAAACACGAACTACCCAATTATATGTTTTTCAGATACATCCAACTACGTCATGCCTACCGCGCACAGTTCCCCCAGCCTGTCACCATAGAACTGAATCCCCTGGAAGAACTTCTATCCACGGATAGGGACAAAAAGCCTATGTCTGCCCTCTATGCTGAATTGGTCGGTCTGGACACCTCTGTGGTCTCTAGGTTGTTCGACAAATGGAAGGCAGACATACCAGAGTTAGCTGACGATGACTGGGAAGAAGGTATACAGCAGTATCTCCCACTCATGATCTCGTCCCGGGATCGCTATACACAGCTTAGATTTATACACCAGGCATATTACTCTCCAAAACGACTGGCTAGTATATACCCCACTAGGAGTGACGTATGTCCTAAATGCACAATGACCACGGGGTCCTTTATGCACGTTGTCTGGTCATGTGAACGTCTCCAGACATTCTGGAGGGCAATCACGGCGGAAATTAATACCATAGGGAAACTACACGTACCTTGCAGCCCACTGCCGCTACTCCTGGGGATAGTGGACACTCTGCAAACAACACAGGCAAAAAAACATTTTGTTTTCTACGCATCCTTCTACACCAGAAAGGCGATCCTTCTTAAATGGAACGATCCCAGCACACCTACAATCTCTCAGTGGAAGGCCTTAGTGGACGCAGCACTACCATTATATAAATTAACCTACATGGGGCGCAACTGCCCAAAAAAGTTTGAAAAGATCTGGGCGGCCTGGGTACAGGAAAGACAACTAGAACTCCCGTAACACTGGAACTGCTACAGGATATAGGATGGGATGTAGAATGGGACACCCAAGAAGATTGGGATCATCGACACTGGGATAGCTACCTAGCCCCATGGGTGGCCTAGACCACTATGGGGGGTAATGTTTCTCTCTGGGGATATGTGGCATGAGCTGATGTCAAATGCTATACTTACCCTGAACACGCATGCGCGACCCTGGGTCTATTGATAAATCCTCTAACATCAGTCTTTAATAATATACTTGTATTAACTGCTATCGCTCCTGGCAACCACTTCTTAGATGCTTGATGGATATATGCTTTCTCAGTTTGGATTTATTGCATATGTTGTAATACCACAACGCAAACTATATATGTAATGTTGTTTTAGCATGTACTGTACAAAAATGAATAAAGTTTTTGTTAAAAAAAAAAAAAAAAACGTAAATGTATTTTATTGAGATTTTATGTGATAGACCAACACAAAGTGGCACATAATTGTGAAGTGGAAGGAAAATTATAAATGTTTTTTCAATTTTTTTTACAAATAAATATGTGAAAAGTGTGGCGTGCATTTGTATTAAGCCCCCGAGTCAATATTTTGTAGAACCACCTTTCGCTGCAAGTCTTTTTGAGTATGTCTCTACCAGCTTTGCATATCTAGAGAGTGACATTTTTGCCCATTCTTCTTTGCAAAATAGCTCAAGCTCTGTCAGATTGGATAGAGAATGTCTGTGAACAGCAATTTTCAAGTCTTGTCACAGATTCTCAATTGTATTTATGTCTGGACTTTGACTGGGCCATTCTAACACATGAATATGCTACGATCTAAACCATTCCATTGTAGCTTTGACTGTATGTTTAGAGTCGTTGTCTCGCTGGAAGGGGAACCTCCACCTCAGTCTCAATTCTTTTGCAGACTCTAACAGGTTTTTTTCTAAGATTGCCCTGAATTTTACTCCATCCATCTTCCCATCAACTCTGACCAGCTTCCCTGTTACTGTTCAAGAAAAGCATCCCCACAACATGATGCTGCCACCACCATTTTTCACGGTGGGGATGGTGTGTTCAGGGTGATGTGCAGTGTTAATTTTCCGCCACACATAGAGTTTTGCTTTTAGGCCACAAAGTTAAATTTTGGTCTCATCGGACCAGATCACCTTCTTCCACATGTTTGCTGTGTCCCCCACATGGCTTCTCGCAAACAGGACTTCTTATGGCTTTCTTTCAACAATATCTTTCTTCTTGCCACTCTTCCATAAAGGCCAGATTTGTGGGGTGCACAACTAATAGTAGTCCTGTGGACAGATTCTCCCACCTGAGCTGTGGATCTCTGCAGCCCCTCCAGAGTTACCAAGGGCCTCTTGGCTGCTTCTCTGATTCATTTTCTCCTTGCCCGGCCTTTCAGTTTAGGTGGCTGGCCATGTCTTAGTAGGTTTGCAGTTGTGACATACGCTTTCCATTTTCGGATGATGGATTGAACAGTGCAACATGAGATGTTCAAACCTTGGGATGCTGTTTGTTCACTAAGGTTATCTAACACACCTATGAGGGCTTCACAAAACAGCTGTATTTATACTAAGATTAATATACACACAGGTGCACTATATTTACTAATTAGGTGACTTCTGAAGGTAGTTGGTTCCACTAGACTTTAGTTAGGGGTATCAGAGTAAAGGGGCTGAATACAAATGCATGCCACACTTTTCAGATGTTTATTTGAAAAAAAAAAAAAAAAAAACATTTATAATTTTTCTTCCACTTCACAATTATGTGACACTTTGTGTTGGTCTATCACATAAAATCCCAATAAAATAAATTTACGTTTTTGGTTGCAACATGCCAAAATGGGAAAATTTCAAGGGTTATGAATACTTTTTCAAGGCACTGTATCATATGGACCCAAACTTTAAGCAGATACATATCCTTTCTGAAATCCAGATGATCATTAGCTTGAGGGAGTACCATCCTCTGCCCCATCCACTGGCCCTGACAACTGGGCACCCATATGCATCTACCTAATGAGCACCCTTGTGTATGTGGACCATTCTATAAATTTACTCTAAAGTTTGCATTGTACACACATATTTCCACCAGACAACATAAGAGAATTTTGATGTATTGTATCAAAATTGTAATCCACTGCCAATTCATAGGGTGACCAATTGATCTTTCAAAACTGTTACAAAGGAAACATCTGTTATACAGAGGAGATAAACATGCACAGCATGAGGGAATCTTCTCCACAAATCTCCTGATAATTAATTATTGGATCAAAAACAGGGAAACATCAATGAGGATGTGCTTATTTGCACTGCCTGTATTTTGTGACCTTTTGTAGGGAAACATATTGTATGCTACATGGAGATATTCATTGATTCTCATTCTCTTTAGTACTGCCAATGATTTATGAAGGAATATGTGGCTACAATGTATACTATGAGCAAAGCTAACCATATACTGTATGGACAGATCTGCCATTAGAGATAGGAAAATACTTCATGATACAATATTGAGTTCAAATCTCTATTCAAATATTTCTCCCACAAAACTCTATTTTTCTGAAACCATTATAAAAAAGCAACCTATAAAATGTATGCTATTAGAGTTTGTAATGTTGTTAATGCTCACTATTGCTTGCTTGCCATTGCTTCCTTCCTATACCCCAGTACCTGCTCAGAAATCACAAACCTGTTGCATTGTCTATAAAGGTTCTCATGATATAGCTTGAAATTAGTCATATTTAATTGGTCTTGTTCTGCTAAAGACTTTTTCTATGCATCTAAGCAACTTTTTCAGTTCTGATTGTCAGGAACATACCCCAACATTTATAGCCACATGTGTAATACCTTGTCATTGTCACGGCAGATGGTGATTGTCCAAAAACATGATGGTTGCTGAAAAAGTTTGTGAAACCACCCTGTTCTATTTGCATAATCCAATTACCAAAGCACCATGAAATCTGCTCATTCTTACACAATTAGCATATGCATTGCAACCTTTTCCTAATGACTGAATTAGGGTGACTGGATTAATATGTGGCTATAAATGCTGGCTATAGGGATAACACAGAAAACCCTGCCATGCAGCGCATTGACACTCTGCAGAGAGCCAGCTGCCAAGGGGGTGCTGCAGCACAACTTTTGGCCTTTGCCAGGCACTTAGGCAGAGGAGAATCATTTCACCACCTACCCATACATTGGAGGGGTGCTTTTGAGGAAATGCACAGCAGCAAGGTAAATCATACAAAAAAAGAGACAGGACAGCCTTGAGACTAGCCTCCTCTCGCTGGGTTCACCATATCTCCTTCGTATGAAGGAGACACTTAAACTGAAGTAAGGGCCTGAGGACCTCTTCTTAACCTCTGACCTGGTGATGTGATTCCTATCCTGGTCCTCTCCTAGGCTGTCCTGGAAGATGATTTGAGGAACCTTGGTTTATTTGTATGGTATACATTAATGGCAACAGCATTTTTATTGTCATCTTGAGAGAGTGATCCCTGCATATCTCCAAAACACTGTTAGTCTTCTCCGTTAGTCTTCTCCTTGACCGGTTCTCTGTTCTACCACGACTCTCTTAACTGCTCAATCTCATCTGACACACTTGTTCATAGACTAAATACCTTTTACACCCATATGACTTAAGAGTTAGCAAGCTACCACTTTTTAATAATGCACAGGAGTTAAACCACAACAACTTGGTGGTAAATTATTTAAATGTACTAAGGCAATTCAATGCAACAGGATGTAACTCAACAAACAGATAGCCATGTAGATATGAGAGCACTATAACAGAAAAGTGAGTAACGAATCACAGACTTAAAGGACTGTAGCAAGTTAACGTGAACTATATTGGGTTTCTGTAATGGTTTCAACTAATTCAAAAGAGTCTGTGGTGTCCATGTGTGTACACTGCATATAACTTCCCCAGTGTGGTTATGCGTTCCTAATGTATGGGGTACCCCTTTAAGATGGCTGAAAGTATCTGGTGCCTAATAGTTAACATTGGCCTTCGGTGGGGCCCTTCTTTAAATGGTGAGTTTTGGTGGTAAATGTGTATTAACAGCTGGATAAGAGCAGTCTCTACTGCCTTTAATGTGTAAGAGCTTAAGATGTGTAGTTCAGCTCACCACTCCTGGCAGAAAATGAGCTCAGTCCCAATGGCTTGAAAATTAGCAGCTTCAAGATGTCAGGTTCCAGATTCTTATGCAGTCTCTTAGCTCCAAGGCACAGCAACTCTTTGCCTCAAGTCCAGTCTCTGGGGCAGCTTGGCAGACTCAGAAGCAGGTCTGTTTTCTTTTTCTCTTACTGGTGTAGATAGACAGGCACAGCAGTGGGTCCGCTAGCTCCTCTACTCAGCTCTGGTCCAGCGGATGTGTAATACAGACCCCGACCATAGATCTGTATTTTTTGCTCTCCCTTCTAGACTGACTCACTCTCTGCAGATTTACCCGGGAAAAAGGTGAAGCTCTCCTCCTCTAGACCGAGGGAATTGTGGCTCCTGTAGTTTGGGAGCCATTCAATCATATTATACAATGTCACTTTAAGACTACATTTCCCAACATCCTCTGCTGTCTGCATGCAAGTCCTCTCCCTGCCTCTGATTGGTCCCTACTCTCCTGCGCCCTGATTGGCTCAAGTCCATGCCGAGAGGGAGGGGGGAGCAGGATTGGGGAATTTCACACAGATCCTGCCTGTCAGCTACAATGAGAGTGGAAAGAGAATCTGGCTGCAGCACCAGCTACGCCTTACAAGTCAACCAATGTGTTATTTGTATCTTGCATTGGAGTGTTGGCTTTCTATTTTGTCGTCTGGATCTGTGGTGCCTTCACTGCCATGCACCCTCCTCTTGTTTCATACACTAGAGATTGTGTGTTTCTGTGAATGGACTCTATTTCACCCCCACTGTAAATGTGGGTATACTATCTTCATACTCATTTGAGCTGAGGAGCCTTGAAAAATCTTCAGCATCAAAGAACAAGTCTAGTTGAATGTAACTAACTATTATTAGCTGTCTGTTATATTACTTGTAAACACCTAAAAAATAATTGGTAAGGAAATTAATTTATATGAATATGTTGAAACCAAGAATGAATATATATTATAATGCATTTTAGTTTACTGCATGACCACCACCATTAGGAGCTCTATGACTGCAATTGGAGATTAGAAAAACTTTTACCTTTATTCTCCTTGCAACCACGAAAGCTAGGAATAAGGGACTATGAGTGGAATTCCCAGTGTTTCTGAAGCTATCTTCCTATCAAAACTCAGCTGTAGTTCCAAAAACTGCCATGATTTCACCTATGTTGCCTAAAATTGGAATACTTAGCTATGTTTTCTGTGAGAAACTAAACAAATCAGAAAAAATAAATAAAAAATGCAAAGAACTGGTTGGCGAAAGATTTTACAGTGGTTCAGTGTTTGATAGATCTGGATCTGCCATGTAACGTCTATCTAAATATGCATTGTTTCCAGCATGCTTGCTAGATGTCCTTTGTGAGAATACTGTATTCTCTATACAGAAACTAATGCATTGTGATGTTTAACTAGAACCAGCATCCCAAATAACTAATTAAAACTGATGCGCTTATTTAGTCTCCAATTCATCACAGGTGGACTTGTGTTAATGTGAAAATGAAAGTAAATTGCCACAATTTGGCAGTCTCACCATGTGTCACTCTCATTAATAATGGGGTGCTCCATATTTATTTTTTTATAAACAGTCTGCAGTGCAGTGTCAGACAAACTAATTTTTCAGTAAAAGTCTAGTAAATATTTTTCCTGTATTTTCTGGTCTCCCTTCAGGATCATGATTTATGTTGTATTTTTGCCAAACACTATACCTTTTTCTATACCAACCCAATTTTATAATTATAGCAAAATAAAATTATTGAATTATTATTATTATTATAGTATTAGTAACCTGATAAGGTTGAAAAAAGGTGAACCTTTTTATTATAACGCTAATACTATTTTCATACAGTTGACCCAGAAAAAGTGAGAAGAAAAATCAAAAGAGACAGCTGCTAATTTACTATTACGTTAATATGAAAAAAAATGTGTGGCCCTGTCAGTGATAGTGTCATAAATTCCTCTACCAATGTCAGTCAGTAGATAAACTACAATGTATTTGAGGCCTCAAAGCAAATGTGTGGACTTCTCACATTTACTGAGGAGCTCAAGACAGATAATAAAGCAGAAAATAAGCAAGCATCTACAAGGGCCATCACAAATGCCTCTACCAATGTCAGAAAGTCGATAAACTACAATGTAATTGAGGCCTCAAAGTAAACCCATGGGCTTTTCACATTTACTGAAAAGCTCAAGGCAGTTGACAAAGCTGAGGATAAGCAGGTCTTGACATGTTTGTTTTATTTCCAGAGCACCTTAGAACTGTATTCTGTAAACAGAAACAGCTCTCATGGTCACCTTCTGCTCTTCCCCCTACTGGTCCCTTCCACATCACTTTATCCAATAAGAAGACAAAGGGAGCACAAATTGTAAGGTTCTGCCAACTACCTCTCCCTATCATTTCTACACAGATTTTCATTGGCTCAGTGCAAATCACAGTTGAAATTGCAAAGTAGGACATGTCAAGAATGTCAGGACTGGCCAGGACATGTGAGTATATTTAACACAACACCCAAACTTCCAGAAAGTCTATCAATCTACACCTTATACAGGTTGTAAATCGTTAGAGACATCTTTCTATTTTAAAATTAAATCAGTTGTTACTGTTACGAAACATGAAGAAGGCAGTGGATGGTGTCAGTAAGTAGAGTAGTGGACAGTATCAGTAGTGCAGTGGACTTTGTCAGTAGGGCAGAGGACAGTATAAGTAGAGAAGTGGTTGGTGTCAGTAGGGCAGAGGACAGTATCAGTAGAGAAGTGGTTGATGTTAGTAGGGCAGAGGACAGTATCAGTAGAGAAGTGGTTGGTGTCAGTAGGGCAGTGGACGGTTTCAGTTGTTTTTATTTTTATTTTATTTACAATTGTTTTTTTAATTATTGTTTAATTATGTTTTACATTTTTTAGCTTCCCTGTTGGGAGGTTTTGGTGAAATATCAGAGGTTTAAACAAACCCCTGATGTCTCACTTTTAGAACAGAGAAAGTAGATTGAGGACACAGTCCCCAATCTCCATCTCTACAGCGTCAGCTGCACAGAATGAATGAACAGGAATTACTCTGCATAGTCTTCCTGTTCATTCACAAGTGGAAGAATAATATACACAGTTTACTATGTCTCAGGTATGAATGAATACAGTGAGTTCGATCGATACTGACATATTTACTGGGCAGGGGTGGCATTTACTGGAATTGATCCCCTGTATTTACCTCCTGTAACAGCTAAATGCCGACAGTAGGGAGAGGAGGAGAAGCTGGCTTTCTGGTACTGCAGGAGGAAAATACAGACCAGTTTCAGGAAATGGTACCCCTGTTCCCGTCCAGGTTCCAGGGGTCAGCAGGGAAGGGATGCAATCTGCCCATTACCTGCCAGTGATAGATGGGTAGATTGTGATTGACGAGTTGCCAACCCCTGCCTTAGAATTTTAATAAATTGTATAAGTTGTGCATATAAATAAATCAATTAACAAAAGTGGCAAATAAATCCTCATTAAATCATATAAACTATGCTTATTAACCAATCATTGCATATACTGGTGAATTGCATTTATATAACATACAATAATATTGTGTTCAGTGCAAAAAAAATAATTTGTGCAAGAATCCAATTCCAGAAATCCAACAGTGGTGACAACTCAGCTGGTATCGTGTTTCTCCACCACTGCAAATAGCACGCCTCTTACCAGATCACAAGACCTCTTAACTATAGGACTAAAGCGCTATCCCCAAATTGGTAAAGATCTAGTGGCCAATCCTGGCAGTAATCTTTACCATTCCATATCTACTGCCTCTGATCATATTTGATAGTAACTTCAAGAAGAAAGAAAATTCCACATACAGTAAGGTTCAAAAGATTTATTGAAAAGCATATATACTCAAGGTGAATATATTCTGGTGATTGCTGAGCCCTGAAACAAAGACCACTGTTGGATTGAAGTCATTGGCAGCTTCCCCCATGATATCAGGGTGCTGTATAAGCTCTGAGTGCAGTGTCCAGTCATTGCAAATGTAGCACAGGGCAGGGGTGCAGTTCTGCAGTATCAGGAAGTTGACTGCTCTATCAACTGGTTAAAGATATGCATTAACAGAATTGGCAAGCATTGTGGCAATGGCAGTTGGCAAGCATTGGCTACTTCCATTGAGCTCCTCTGTATTCTCAAATATGACACAACCAAGTCTAGAAAATCCATAATATTTCAGCTCAGACTGTGGCAAGCAAGAGCAACCCAGTCTAAGAAACCCAATGAAATGCACTGGGTTTTAGAAGCTGAGCTGTGTTATTGTGTAGGAAGCTGGCCAGCTGCTGACAAATGGTGGCTTGACAGTCTTGCTAAAACGACTGATCTCTGGTTAATGGCACACAGGGGCAATGTAGCAGGGTCTTCCATTTTCTGCTGGAAAGTGGGAAATTCTTTAAAGTGGAACTAAACACATTTAGGTAGGGAGCTCTTGCAATAACTGCAGTTTAGTTCACTGACTGATTTTTTTTTCTAGTTATACTATATGCCTTTTGCAATTTTCATTGCTCATATTATCTAATATGAAAACGGTTTCCCTCTGCAGTAGTTTTCTCCAATCTACTGTAGGATTTTATAGCTGTTTTTCCTTTTACATGTGTTCTTGCTATTAGTGCAGTCTCTGTTCAGCCCTTTACTAACAGTATGTCTTCTGCCATGCCTTGGTTGACATCTTCCAAAAGTGTAGTGATCTAGAACTCATTTCCTAGTAACATGACATATTACACAGCTGTCAGTATCAAAAAGCATGTCTATATAGTTATCATTGTCTGTGGCTCTTTAACTTCTAAATACTTTTTGTAATTATACTTATAATCATTTTATGGTAACTACCTCCCTGCATACAGTATTATTTGCTCATGTATCCATTTATTTCCAGTTTCTCAGATTAATGCCAATTGAATATGAGTGATTACCATTTCCTTTTTATGTCTTATAGCCACAATATGTTAAAATTTACAAATTATTAGTATTCACAGTCATTTAGAAATTGTTATTATATGTCTTTTTCTAATATTTATATACGAGGTTATCCTTGTTTTAAGCATCAGTTTTTTTTATGCAATTTATTTTTGCATAAGAAGTTTGAGCAATGTATGTTGTGTTCTATCTATTTATGCATATTTAGATGTGGCATGTCTGAATGGTACCTCTGGTTAATAATACAACCAATGTTAAATATACTGTGCTTTTCCTGATATTTGATGTGCATGACTATGTAATACAAGAACTATCCTACTCTCTCTGTTTTACAAAACACCCATAATTCTAGAAAGAGAGAGAGATTAAAATGTATGGACAGGTGAAACATTTTTTTTTAGTTTTAGATAAAGTGGTAAGCATTTTAATATTGCTGTTTGTGTCTCTGCTAGTGAAATTCACCCTCTCTGTACTGTATGTTCTGGTGATCGCTGTCACTTGGACTGAAAGTGAGGGAAAATCTGAGATTTTGAGTTGTCACCAAAACAGAAATAGAGAGAAATTATTTTATTATTGAAACACTCACTCTATTGTCTAAGAGGGAATTCACTTGCTTTAGGGAGACGTATTTGCTTTCTCTAGTTCTTGTTTTGTAAACTTTTAACCCTCCCTTACTCTATTGTCAAAAAAAAAAGAAAAACAAATGGCTTTAGATATATTTTTTTTAAAATGGATCCCGGTATTAAACTAAGCCAGAGGCCCTTAAAACCAAAAGAAAAAAGAAGGACTTTAAGGTGCTACACGTAACCTCAGAAAAGGTAAACACACAACCTTAGACAATTCACATCATTGTCGGTTAAAAAAAAGCCTCATAACATCAAGTATATGAACATAAAATTATTATATAATGATTCCTGAGAGAGCATTAATCCTGCCAAACCCCATCTCACATATATTTTGTGTTCATAGCTGTACACATATTACAACAGTATATAGTAGGGCAAAACTGCAGGAAAGTGTTCATAGGTCCTGATACATTTCGCAATTTAATTGCTTCACCAGGATACCCTAATACATCAAAGGATAAACCAAAATTAATGCATTTTATATGCATATAATTCAACAACACATTTACCTTTTCTGGGGTTATGTTTGGCACCTTAAAGTCCCTCTTTTTTTCTTCTATTGGTTTTTAAGTGTTAAATCATTCAATAGGAAAATGGTCTTTTCAGGCAGCAGAGCAACATTGAAAACACCAAAAAAAATTCAAGTTACATGCTTAGGGGATACCTTATTACAGTTCTCAGGGACAGCATCATCAACACCATATTGTGGCCTCACATAAATTGCATGTGTAATCATTGATTTACCTTTACATTATTTATTGGCTTACAACCAGCAACCTAATATGACTGATTTAAAGAACAGGTAGGTAGTTTAGGTAATTTTTTCAAAGGCAATGATTGTTTTGTGTAGCAGTGAGAGACTATAATTAAGTGCTTGAAGCAGCATGGACAGTATATCTAAAATCTATCACAAAGTATATGCTTTGAAACAATATAAAGCTAACACTATCAACTTCATAGAAACTGCCAAACGGTGTCAAAACAAGTAACAAAGCATAGCTTGTGATCTTCTTTTCAGAACCACTGTATTGTGTACAAAGTTTAACAAAATGTCAAACAAGAGTGCATCAAAATATCTTAAAACCACAAACCTACATCCAGAGATGAGGCAGTTGTTAAGGCGAACTAAAAAAATTACAGTGACATGTTTCAGGGTCAACGGTCAAACAAATGGCACAGTGGCTGAAGAATATGAGAGCAGTTTGACTTGCAGCAGTAAGGTCTAGACATGTGCACTGCCAAAGAATGTTTGTTTTCGTTTAATTCTTGTTTTTTTTTTTTTTGGGTCATTCATTATGATCGAAATTGGTTATTTCAAATAGATTCAGAAATTCGGAAATTCGAAAATTCTGAAATTAGGAAATTCAGAAATTCGCAAACTCGAAAATTTGGAAATTCGAAAATCCGAAAATTTGGAAATTCGAAAATAAGAACAAAAATCAAAAAGTCAGAAAATAAGCAGTGGGCAACAGCACACTGAGGCATGGGAAATCCAGAAGCTTTAATAAAGTAATCCATAAGCAAAAAACATCACAGCCCCACAAGACAAGGAACAAACCTTCATGCACTCCACGCTAAAAACACGTAATCATAACAAAGCAAACCTGAGAGCTAGATGTTTTAGATATAGGATGTCTGGATGCCTTTTTCAGGTGCTTTAGTGCTAAAAATAGCATCTGTAAAGCGCCTAAAAAAGCCTCATCTGCAATCCCGGTGTGAAAGCCTGAGTGCTTTCACACTGGGGCGCTGCGCTGGCAAGACGTCAAAAAAAGTCCTGCAAGCAGCTTCTTTGAGGCGCTTTAGGAGCGGTGTATACCGCCTGCAAAGCACCTGCAAAGCGCCTCGGCGGCAGCACTTTGCAGGCTTTTTTAAACCTTTATTCGGCCGCTAACGGGGGGTTAAAAGCACCCCGCTAGTGCCCAAAAAGCTCTGCAAAAACTACGGTAAAACGCTGCTAAAACTAGCAGCGTTTTACCGCTGACACCCAGGCACTGGCAGTGTGAAAGAGCTCTTAAATACTATTTACTCCCATGAACATGCACAGCAGGGCCCAATCAGTAGCTAATGTTCCCAATATACAAATCATTATAAAACCATCACATGCATATAAATAATACAACAAAACAAAAATATGCATAAAATACAAAAATACATATTAGAACATAATGCCAGAGCACCATAGGGAATATCCTTATGTCTTCATCTCTATCTCTTTAAAGCATGGTATACATACACCCCCCCTCCCACACTCCGCTATTCGTAAAGATTAAAAGTTATAAATTGTCACTGCCCGCCCCTCTATAAAACATCAGGCATAGCAAACTGTATAAATATTTTATGTAAACAAGCGTTAAACTGTAAGTAACGCACACAGAACTATATGGCGTTAAACTGGCAGTAACGCACACAGATGTAAATGTCGTTAAACTGGCAGTAACGCACACAGAACTATATGGCATTAAACTGGCAGTGATGCACACAGAACTGTATGGCATTAAACTGGCAGTAATACACGCAAAACTATATGGACGTTAAACTGGCAGTAACGCACAAAGAAGTAAATGGCGTTAAACTGGCAGTAATGCACACAGATCTATATGGCGTTAAACTGGCAATAACACACACAAAATGATATGGCGTTAAACTGGCAGTAATGCACACAGAACTATATGGCGTTAAACTGGCAGTAATGCACGCAGAACTATATGGCGTTAAACTGGCAGTAACGCACACAAAACTATATGTAGTTAAACTGGCAGTAACGCACACAAAGCAATATGATGTAAAGATTACTGACATGGTTTCACTACATTACACAAACTATATGAGCTGTCCCTACTCTACACTATTGTATGTATGAATGACACGGTCTCAATACACTACAGTGAAACTATCTGAGCTGTCCCTACTCTAGCTGCACATTATGCAAAGCTGAATGATGGTCCTCCTCACTACACTCACACTATCCCTAGACTTACACTAAACTAATATTCTACACTGCCAAGTGAAGCAAAATAGCACAGTATACAGTAGCACACTAACTAATAGCACTGAGCAGAGCCCTGTTTTATCTCTCTCCACACCGAAATCACACTGAAAATGGCTGCCATTGAAAGAATACTTTCATACTGTTGGGCGGGAATGAGCCATGATTGTATAAAGTCATGATGACAGTGTGCAATCATGACTCTGACAGTGCTCCGTGCTCTGATTGTCTGAAGCTTTCACTGCTTCAGCCAATCAGAGCTTGCAATGCACTGTTCAGTGCCGCAATGCATTGCGGTCAGTTCGGGGGGCAGAACAACCGTTCGAACGACCTGTTTGTTCGGCTGTTTGCCGAACGACTGAACAACGACAGTTCAACCTGAACTTATGCTCGGGCTGAACCATTCCCCCATCCTTAGTATACTATGCCTCGTCCCTAATATCAGAATATTGAGCAAAAAGGAGAAAGTTTGGGACTTTACTGCCACCACACTGAAGATAAATATTGTTTAAAAATATGTTTTTATTGAAACTGTTTTAAAACAAGAGATGTGTAGACATCTTATATATACAGCATGTTTATATTATGTTAACAAAACCAGATAACCAGGCTTGTATCACCAATGACCCTCAGAATGTAGGTAGGAAGCCTCCAATGAAGTATAACATACGAACAGTATGTTATACTATGTTAACAGTACGCAACCATAATCTCCAGATGTCCAGTGGGGGCTACTTGAGGCATGGTGATATCCAGTTACAAAAGTTGCTCATTGCTCAACATGTTTTGCGTAGTATACGCTTCTTCAGGAGCTCAAGGGTTAAATTGTAAATTGAGTCTATGATAGAGTAAAAAGTAAAGAAGTCAGCACATCACATAGCAGAATATTTAGTACAATGCAGGTAGTATAATCACAATGGATGTAAAAACACTTACAAAAACAAGAGTAGATCACAATGAGAAGAGAGCGGTACAGGTAGTCCAAACCACCCTGAAGGTAGATATGGGGACACACATAAGGACAACAGTTCAAGCCAATATAAGAAGGGATAATAATCCTAAACTCTGAAATAGGGTAAAAATACACAACACACTTACTAGGGTGGTAGTAGTGTTCCAACCCAGGGGTAAAGGTATAGATATTTTAGCTAAGACCCAGCTTGGAGTACAGTATCCTAAAATAAACATCAAGTCTCAAATAAATCCAGAGGCTCACATACATGCCATTCAACTAGGTCAAACTACAAATGTTCTGTTTCTAAATAGGGAGTATATAGTGATTGCTTGTCCTTACGTTAGGCAGCATATAGCAACTTAAGCTCAGTGCTACATGAATAACTGGTAACAGTCCTCCTTTGCACAGAATTTGTGCCACTTTATTCTATAAGGTGTTTTAATATTCTGTAGTAAAGTCGTATGTGGCCAGGATCCTCCCTCTGTGGATATTAATTACACATTTGAATTGGTGTACTAGTAGCCAAAGAGTAGGGAAATTACATGGTGGCCACAGAGAGGAGTCCATGGGGTCAATTAATGATAAAGAGGGCTGCTTACCCTGGATTTCTAAATGAAGCGCGTGCCTCTACCCTCTCTTTGGCGTCACCAGCGGGTTTTTTCTGAGTCCCAGCTGGTCATCTCTCCATTTAAGCACGTCCCAACTGAGGCGTCCATTTTAGGCAGGTGTCCCCGCGTATGACACCACTCCACCAGGCCGTAGATTCACGCCCCCAGACGCAGCTGTGCCACGCAGGCGAGGTTGGCATCACGTGGCCGTGAACAGAGAGACGTGCTAAAAACCCAGGACCACAAGAGGAGCAGAAGTGCCTCCTAGTGGTGCCTGGGTGTGCCGCACACCACAAAACAATGGGCATGCAAAGGAGCCCTCCTCGGGTAAATTATGACGGCGCTACCAGCCGCATATCTACCACCCCACCAGTGGGGAAGTGGGGGTTGCTGAGGACCATCCAAGAGCAAGAAACCTTGCCCTCAAACGATCTATGGAGAAAAAATAGGTACGTTAATTAAACCATACAACTGAAAAATTTGTAAATGGCTACAGTAAACATTTGGGCAGTAAATTCATACATCACGGTATCAGAGCATGGGGATAAGGTGCTTTGGGGGCAAGCAGCCTGGTATGGTTCAGGAGGGGGGTCACTCACTCATTTTTTTTTAATTTGGCATTGAGTTCCCCTTAAAATCTATGCCAGACCCAAAGGGCCTGGAATGTACTTTGGGTGGGACCCCACGCCATTTTTTTTCTTAATTCTGTCATAGGGTTTCCCTTAACCACTTCAATACACTGCACTATATATTCTGCACTGTATTATATACACTACACTGACTGCACTATATACTCTGCACTGTATTATATACACTACACTGACTGCAACATATATTCTGCACTGTATTATATACACTAAACTGACTGCACTATATTATATACACTACACTGACTGCACTATATACACTACACTGACTGCACTATATACTCTGCACTGTATTATATACACTACACTGACTGCACTATATACACTGCACTGTATTATATACACTACACTGACTGCACCATATATTCTGCACTGTATTATATACACTAAACTGACTGCACTATATACTCTGCACTGTATTATATACACTACACTGACTGCACTATATACTCTGCACGGTATTATATACACTACACTGACTGCAGATATACTTACACTCTCCTTAAACACACAAACTGCAATTCACTGCAAAATATCAATGGCAAAATACAGCACTGAATATAGTGCTGTATACTGTACAGTCCCTGACAAAAGTCTTGTCGCTTCTCTATTTTGTAGAAACTCCTGCTATTAACCTGACTTTTAATTAATCAATTGGTATTAGAAATAGCTCATATGAAAAGCTAAAGCCCTCCCAAATGATTTTTAATGCACTGAAATAGAATGAAACAGAAATTGAACAACTTTACTGAAAATCCAAAAATATGTCAGCAAATAAGTAGTGGTGCTGTGAGATCCAAATGTAATATCTTGTATGACTTCCATGAGCTTGAAGGACAGCATTCATGCGGTTTGGCAAGGATTCATACAATTTATTGATGAAGTCATCAGGAATAGCAAAGAAAACAGTCTTGCATGCCTCCCAGAGTTCATCAATATTCTTTGGTTTCGTCTTCCATGCTTCATCTTTCATCCTACACCACATATGCTCAATGATGTTCATGTCTGGTGACTGGGCTGGCCAATCCTGGAGCATCTTGATCTTCTTTGCCTTAAGGAACTTTGATGTGGAGATGGAAGTATGCGATGGAGCACCATCCTGCTGCAAAATGTGGCCTTTTTTATGGTTGGGAATATAAGAGGAAGCTAAGATTTCTTGGTATTTTAGACTATTGATATTGCCTTCCACCCTGCAGATTCCTCGCACACCCCCATACTGGATGTAACCCCGGACCATGATTTTGCCTCCACCAAACTTCACTGTTTTCTGGGTAAATCTCGGCTCCATGCGGGTTCCAGTAGGTCTCCTGCAATATTTGCGGCGCCTGTGGTGTAATTCAACAGAAGATTCATCTGAAAAATCCACCTTCTGACACTTTTCCAGAGTCCATCCTTTTAGCAGGCTGTGGCCCTTGGCAAATGCCACACGGTTTTTCAATTGTCTTTTGTTTAGTGCTGGCTTATGGGCACTGATTCGACCATGGAGGCCATTTCGAGACAGAATCCGACAAACTTTTCTGGTTGACATAGGGCCTTCAGGTGACCAGGTCTCGTGGAGCTCTGCTGCAGTGGAAAATGGGCTGGTCTTGGATTTGCGAGCCAACAAACAGTCCTCTCGAGCAGTTGTCTTGCGGGGTCGGCCTGACCTGGCCTTGTCCAAAACGTCTCCAGTCTCTTCAAATCTTTTTTTTATCCTCTGAACTTGACGCTGAGACACATTGAAGGTGTCTGCCACATCAGCAGTGGATCTGGTCTTCAGCCTCTTGATAATCAACACTTTAGTCTCCGGGTGAATCTTAGGCATGTTTGCAGAGGTCTAGTTGCAGTTGAGAAGGTCTAGTGTACTGGTGTTCTTTTTATACACACCTGAGACCTAATTGATCCATTATTAGTCACAGGTGAAGCTCATATAACAAGGCGACAACACTTATGTCTTGGCAAAAATTTACTCAATGGGCTTTACCAAGCTGTGAATATTAGAATACTTTTTGGCAGTTTCGTTTTGCACTGAAACATTATTACAAAAGCTGTTGGGATTAAAATGACCCATTTCTTGTAACAAAATCTTGATTAGAAATATATTTTAGCGGCACTTCAGGTCAATTTGTACACAAGCGACAAGACTTTTATCAGGGACTGTATAACACTGTATAGCTAATACTACACTGGCAGTTCTCTTTCCCTACAATACTGTCAGCCATCTCTCTAAATTCCCACAAACTGACAACAGGCTGATGGGGCAGCAACTTTATACAAAGTCATCATCGGCGAAAGTCTTCCACCTAACCAACTCTTTGCAATGCATTATGGAACATTCTGTAGAACAATTCTCACCAAATATCCCAAAAAGTTCATATTTTGTCTGAACAGCTGAAAATCAATCTGAACTCGGTTCAGAGCATACTCTTAGATCATTCCTATTAATCAGTCTTTAATTGTTACATTTGTATGTATGGGGCTAAAAGTTTATAAGGAAAGTATACATTTTTCATTATCTTTTAAAATGAAAAGCTAGAAGTCGAATTTATTTGGATAATTACAAAAGTTTAGCAGAAACGCCTATAATGAAAGTTGGCCGATTCTTTATTTCGTACAAGACATTCCCAAAGTTTTGGTTAAAATGGGTCATTACTTTCCTAATATGCTCAATGTTGGACTGAATTTTGAGCAGTTTTTAGGCTGCATACTGTTTTCTTCCAGATAATTTGCCGGATTAAAATTAGCAGTGTGAAAAGCTGTAGAGAAATATAAATGCCTGCCAAATCAAAAAAATAATCAGATTTTTATGAATATTTAATATCATAGTCATGGCAAATAAGGCAAGTAATTAGTACTTACCATAAATTTGCAAAGTATTATTTTATGTAAATGATACATTTTACTTGTTTGAGATGAATAATTCATTGCATTATAGGGAGATGACACAAACCAGTAAACATGTAGATATATGTGTAATTTGTTTCCTTACACTTGGTTTTATTGATTTGTTTAATACATGTATATCTACACAGCTAAACTGCTATTCCCCCAAAATGTAAATATTAACAGCATTTCCAGCTCCAGCCAAATTATTTTTTCAGTTTTAGGTGCAATGGAAAAGGTTAGAAAATCTGTCAGGTTTTAAATTCCTCATTAAGGAATAATTTTTAATTCTGTCTGTGTCCCTAAAAAAGATTTCTTTCTACCTGTTCTGACAGGTATCTCCTGGACAGGAAGTTCCCCCATGAGAAATAAGATATACCTGTTGCCAAATCCCAATAGTTTATACTTATTCATAATCCATCAGGTGCTAAAGGGGTGTAACCGCATGTTAACATTAAAAAGTCTGGATGAATCTTCTGCACACCCTTTCTAGCAAACTTTGTATAAAAAAAGAGTGATTTTCTTGTTCACATACATTGCAATATATGATTAAACTGGCCAACTGAGTCAAAGTAATCCCTCTCTGCTCAAGTTGATAGAGTGCTAATAAGGTGCAAATATACACAGTTATAACTTATTTCTGATCAGTGACAAGACCTGAACCTTGTAGCTCTCATACGACTTGTTTATATTTGCCCCATATTGGCACTATATCCACAGGTATACCCAGGTAAATTTTATTTATATTTTAGTGCAGGTCAGTGACCAGATTTCACCAGTGACCAGACCTGAGCCTTGTAGCTCCCTTACATTTTGCATTTATTTGTCCCATATTGGCACTATATCTACTGGAGCATTTGCATTTTGCAGAGCAGAGTAGGGACTGGGCAGAGAGGGATTATTTTGACACAGTTTGTCAGCTTAAAAATGTATTGCAATGTATGTGAACAAAAAAACCCTGTTTCTCTCAAAGTTTATATAACAGTTTGCAGAGGTTTCATCCAAAATCGCCCTCATAGGGACACAGGCAGTGGTAATCCCCATTACAGAGGTACTGATTGTTGTCGCGTCCATGTTAAGGGGGGGATTCACCTTTACTTCCTGATACGTTTAACAGCTGTCAAATAAAGTGGGGTTTTTTTTGTACACAAGAACACACAGGAAGCAAGAGAAAATCTCCCAAATGGGGATAAAAGCTGGCAGTACAAACTGTATGCAGCATTGGCTGCAAACAATATACAGCACTGTGTTCCCAAAACAAAATCAGGTTGGGTTTTCGTGCTGCTCAGCCATTCAGAGGAAGCCATTAGATATGGAATTATGAATGAATACAAGGCTTTCACTGATGCCTGAGGTAGAGACTGTGCCCTCATCTGCCTGTATCGCCACCTCAGCCATTCAGAGGAAGCCTTGTACTCATTCATAAAATACAAGGCTTTCTGTGAATTGCTGAGCAGCACTAAGCCTGATCTGTGATCAAGGCTTGTAAGCCGGAACACGTGAGCCCCTGTATATTTTTACTCACCTTCTTTTATGCACCAATAAAGAAGCAACAAGGACGTTTGGAGTTGCCGGCACTGTTCTTTGTATTTAAGCCTGATCTGTGCCAGAACACAGCATTGCATATTGCATTGCTGATGCTACATACAATATCAGAAAAAACATATATATTCCTTGCTCCCCCAGCAGACGGTACTTTTTATCTCTCTAGGATACCCTGAGTTATGGGCGATCCATTGCTGTCCTCACTTACAATATAGTGCTGCTGGTCCTGCACCTCATGTCAGAGTGTCTGAAATTGAGAGAATGCAAACAGAAACAACTTCAGGGGACTGGTCTTGAAGCTGGACAGAAGTCTGCAGGAGCAGAGAATAAGGTAATTGAGGATAAGGTTCGGGTTCACCACTACCATGGGTTTGAGGCAAATCCTCTGAGTTTGAGATTCTGCAGTCTGGCAGATATGCCTGGGAAGAAAAAGTGCATTTATAATTTTTTATACTAGGAGCCTGCAAAGCATTGCATGCACGATCAGTAGATCGTGGGTGCAAATCAGGACTCGTACGAGCAGGCAATTACACAATGCATGGAAAGAAACAATGTAATACCTAGTGCACTGAACAGTTCATTGAGAACTTCAAGCCGACAGCCACAAAGCCTGTCGATACTTGTAGTTCCCCCATTCACAGAACTCTGTGAATGAATGACACAGCTGGACGGGCCAGGATTTTTTTTTTATTCCTAACAGAGATGACTGTCAATAATAACATTATCAATAAAGTAAAGAAACAGTTACATTTCTGGATGTAAATGTATTTGTGAATCGAGAATCGTGCTTTGAGAAGTATTATGTATGAATGAAACAGGGGGAAACAAGGGTGGAACTTTATATGAGGCTATGAATGGATAGGTTCATATGCCTCCATTCCTAATATATTGAGAAAAGGGGGGAATTGTGGGACTTTAAATGAAGCACACTACCAAAGAATAAAATGCAATCATGTTTATTGATTCCTAGTAAACAATCATATAATAGTGATAATCTTTATATTATCCACTTAAGCCCCACCTCCTGTACATATACATCGGCACTTTGAAGAGGGATATCTGACAATAGATGACAACTTGATATTGCATGTATGTGCATATATTCCAGCATAAATTAGAATTGTAAATTGATAATAAAGGTAATAAGTTGCTCATTGACATAATAGACAAATGAATCTCAAACATATATTTTGCAATGATGTAACAGTAGCTCTTATGCTACTAGTATGCGTTTCATGGGTATTCCCAATCATCAGAAGCAATTAAAAGTACTAAAAGAGTAAATGCAAAGTACTCTAATGGGCAAGTGTTCCATCAGCGTGTGGTATTTGTAGCACCAGCTAGCCGCGGAGTACTACCTACGTCATTCTGCGTGATCTGAGGGGGGCTGCACCAGTGCCTGAACCGCTGTTGATGTCTGGGAATTGTTCTTTAGTAGTGTGCTTCATTTAAAGTCCCATAATTCCCCCCTTTTCTCCATATATTAGGGATGGAGGCATAGGAACCTATCCATTCATAGCCTCATATAAAGTCCCACCCTTGTTTCCCCCTGTTACATGCATATTTAAGGGATGGAAGCACACTACAGAGGTAGCATATGTTTTTTTATTTTATATATATTAATATTAGTGGGTAGTGGTAGCAGTTATGTCCTTGGTTGGCACTTTGGGTGTTACCACCATATAACCTATATGTGTTGGTTGGAGGCGCTTTGGTCCGTTCATTCCCAGGAGCTGCAATGCGCCCCTCCCTCCCTCGTTCTAATAGAAGCTGGGGGGTGGGCAGGCACCTAACGTGCATCGTCGCCACGCCGCACGCATGAAGTCATGGTTGATGCCATGCGCTGACGTGGTGATCACAGATGGAGAGGGAGGGTTTTAGTGCCAATTCCCAGACGTCACCAGCCGTTCAGGCACTGGTGCAGCCCCCCTCAGATCACGCTGCGTGAAGTAGGTAGTGCTCCACTTACCCCAAGACTTCATGCAATTTTCATACAATGTTTTACTTTTTCCCTTTTAAGTCTAAGGTACCAGCTTTCTGTCTGCTGTTCACTTGCTGGGTGTTTCTGTGGTATCTTTCCTAACACTAGCTCTGGTGAGGTAGAGGTTCTCTATCATTCAAGTGCCTTCACTCTGTATTAGGTTCTTATATCATTATATACCCCTTGGGTTATAGTGTTTCTTGCCCATGTTGCAGTCCTATTTATTTACACGCTGATTCAGTATTCAGTTACAGTATTCACCAACATTATCACTGCTCATTGGGGCTTACACTCATATAGATTTTCTCTACACTGTTGGGTGTGGCCGCCGCGCAGCTGTGGATTATGCTGTCTCAGCTCCCGGGAATGGTATTCCCATGGTGCCTTCAGTTGTCAACACCGCTATTTGTACATTGAATCTACCTGTAAGTAAGGCCCCTTTCACACATGCGGACCGTTCGTCCGTTTTTTCATACGTCCGTTTACGGATGAAAACGGACATTAATGCTTGTCTATGGGATAGCGGACGTTAGCGGATGATCATCCGCTAATGTCCGTTAACATCCGTCTCCGTTAAGGTCCGTTTTTCTGAACGGAAGAAGACCCTATTTTGTCTTCCGTAAAAAAACGGAACGGACGAAAAACGGACGTTAGCGGACGATCCGTTCACATCCGATCCGCTGACATCCGTTTTTCATCAAAAAAATTTCCATAATTCATGAAAAACTGTTTTTTTTTTTTTTTTTTTAAAAACGGATAAAAAACGGACATAAACGGATTAAAAAACAGACATAAACGGATAAAAAACTGATGAAAAACGGACGTAATCGGATGAAAAACGGACGTAAACGGACGAAAAACGGAAATGAAAATGGATGAAAACTGATGTTTACTGACAACAACTGATGATAAAAAAACGTGACTGAACTGATCTAATGTACGGTCCGCATGTGTGAAAGGGGCCTTAGAGTGTTTGGGAATTGTTTGTTCCCCGCTTCCCTTTATCCCCTTCGGTCCCAACCATTAGAGTACTTTGCATGCACTCCTATTTTTATTATAGATACATCTACTTTTAATTGCTCTCGATGATTGGGAATACCCATGAAACGCGTAGAGATACTGTTACATGCTACATCATTGCAAAATATATGTTTGAGATTCATTTGTCTATTATGTCAATGGGCAACTTATTATTACCTTTATTATCAATTTACAATCCTAATTTATGATGGAATATATGTACATACATGCAATATCAAGTTGTCATCTATTGACATTGATTATATAACGTTTATCACTATTTTATGATTGTTTACTAGGAATCAATAAACATAATTGCATTTTATTCTTCAGTAGTGTGCTTCATTTAAAGTCCCATAATTCCCCCCTTTTCTCAGTATTATGTATGAAAGTACATATTAAGGAAACTGACAAGAATAGTTACTTGGCAAAACTAATTGTCATCACCCAGTTTGGCTTAAAGTGTATTTCCACTTTTGGAGCCAAATTGTGATAACACATACTTTATATTTGTTATATGTTCCCATTCACATAGCATAATGAAAAAAAATATTAAATTACTGCTTACATTCTCCTTGCTCTTTTTTGAAAATTGAAGTTTTCCTCAGCTAAGAAGGGGACGGGAGGTAATGTTTACTATACTGACCCTATCTGTACTGTGCTGGCAGACCACCATATCAGTTGTAAACTGGACATGAACAATGTCTAACAAAGGTTAGCTTCTGCATTGTATGTTAATGAGGGGAAACATAGTCTGTCCCCACTTTGTCTGGGGATAGACTCACTTTGAAATTGTCCACAGTAGCTTACAGTCTGCCCAAAAATCTGCTGCTGAGAAACATCTAAAAGATAAGAAACATGTCTTAGAACATGATTTTTAGGTATGCTGTGTGAATGGGTACACGTAACAAGTGTAGCACCCTCTAGTTAGGTGGGTACTAGAGTGAGGATTTTTCTAGAGAGTAGGAAAATGTAGGCAGGCTTAGTTGGTGGCTAGGCCTGTTTGTTTTCATTCTGGGCTTGGAGTGGCACAGAGCAGCAGCTGGTGACTCACCGGCAGCATCACCGTCACCTCCCTCTTCCTTCTAGTATGTCCTAAAAGGAGAGGTGGGGAGGAGAGGTGGAGCTGCCTGGGGAATCTTAACCACTTCCGGACCGGCTCATGGCGATATAGGTCGGCACTTTGAAGAGGAATATCGTTGTTATGGCAGCAGCTAGCTGCTATAACCCCCGGTATCATCTTTTTCAGTGAGTTGCCCTCCGCCGCTTATGGGAGCAACCGGCATTGGTGGAGGCGATCAGATACTGTCCCCTCTGTGGTATGGAGATGAGTGAGGGGAAGATGGCCCCCACCTGACTCTATACCATTGCAGGATGGAAGCGATGTCAAAACGTCACTTCCGCCCATAGCTCTTAAAGGGACAATTCTTTTTTTATTGCATTTCAGTGTAAATATGAGACCTGATGTCTTTATGACACCAGATCTCATATTTAAGAGGTCCTGTCATGCTTTTTTTCTATTATAAGGGATGATTAGATTCCTTGTAATATGAATAAAAGTGCCACAAATTTTTTTTTTTTAATGAAAAGTGTAAACAAATTAAATAAAAAGTAAAATAAATAAGAAAAAAAAAGGTTAACCTGCCCCGTCCCGTCAAACTCGCGTGCAGAAGCGAACGCATAAGTGGGTAGAACCCGCATATGTAAACGGTGTTAAAACCACACATGTGAGGTATCACTGCGATCGTTAGAGTGAGAGCAATAATTCTAGCCTAAACCTCCTCTGTAACACATAACATGCAACCTGTAGAATTTTTTTAAAATCCCCTATGGTTTTTTAAGGGTAAAAGTTTGTCGCCATTCCATGAGCGGGCGCACTTTTGAAGCGTGGCATGTTGGGTATCAATTTACTTGGCGTAACATCATCTTTCACAATATAAAAAAAAATGGGCTAAATTTACTGGTGTCTTATTTTTTGATTCCAAAAAATGTGCGCTTGTAAGCCCGCTGCGCAAATACAGTGTGACAGAAAGTATTGCAATGACCACCATTTTATTCTCTAGGGTGTTAGAAAAAAAACAATATATAATGTTTAAGGGTTCTAAGTAATTCTCTAGCAAAAAAAATTATTTTAAACTTGTAAACTCCAAATCTAAAAAAGAGGCTCGATCCTTAAAGTGGTGTTTCCCCCCAAAAAAAAAAAAATGCTTAATATTCTTTAAAAAAAATAAAAAAATAAAAATTGGAAAAAAAATTTTTGTTCACTTACCTCTAAATGCCTGTTGCTAGGGGGGCCCTCCTAGTCTGCATCCTTCGGTGCCTGGCTGGTGACATCACTTCCCCTTGGCGCAGAAAGGGCTCCCCAGTCTTGTGGGACCTGTCACGTGTCTCAGATGACGTGCGGCCAATCACAGCGTGCGCGCCACTCGTGCATGCGCAGTGGGTGCCCGGATGTGAAGTCACAGCCAGGTGCTCACAGTTGCAATGCCGGCGCTGCCGAGCGGATTGGGGGGCGAGCGGAGCTTCGACCCCCCGCATCGCTGGACCCTGAAACAGGTAAGTGTCCGATTATTAAAAGTCAGCAGCTGCAGTATTTGTAGCTGCTGACTTTTAATTATTTTTTTTTTTTTTAGGGATACACCTCTTTAAGTGGTAAAGGAGCCTTGACCAATCCCCAACTTGGATTGGCAGGGAAAAGGCCTCTTTAACTGCTTCCCGGCCGCCTCCTGCACATTTACGTCGGCAGAATGGCACGGCTAGGCAAAAGCACGTACAGGTACGTCCCCTTTAATTGCATAGCGATCGGGTCACAGAGCTGAAGAACGGGGAGAGGTCTGTGTAAACAAACCTCTCCCCGCGCTTCCTACACTGCCTGTCACTAATCGGCTGTTCCCTGTCATCGGGAAAGCCGATCAGTGACGTCAAACGTCAGCCACGCCCCCTAATGCAAAAAAAACCACACGTCACAGACCATAACCTCTCCCCGCCCCCTAGTGGTTAACTCTTTCACTGCCAGTGTCATTTATACAGGAATCAATGCATTTAAATAGCATTGATTGCTGTATAAATGACAATGGTCCCAAAAATGTGTCAAAAATGTCCGATGTGTCCGCCATAATGTCGCAGTCACAATAAAAATAAAAAAAAAAAAAAATAATAAAAATGCTATAAAACTATCCCCTATATTGTAAACGCTATAACTTTTGCGCAAACCAATCAACAATCGCTAATTGCGATTTTTTTTTTTACCAAAAATATGTAGAAGAATACGTATCGGCCTAAACTGAGGAAAAAAAATGTTTTTTTATATATTTTTGGGGGATATTTATTATAGCAAAAATTAAAAAATATTGCATTTTTTTTCAAAATTGTCGCTGTATTTTTGTTTATAGCGCAAAAAATAAAAACCGCAGGGGCGATCAAATACCACCAAAAGAAAGCTCTATTTGTGGGAAAAAAAGGACGCCAATTTTGTTTGGGAGCGACGTCGCACGACAATTGTCAGTTAAAGCGACGCAGTGCCGAATCGCAAAAAGGGGCCTGGTCTTTTGGCTGCAAATTGGTCAGGGGCTGAAGTGGTTAAATACCTGGGGTCAGCCCAGCTAGGAAGGAGTTGGCAGGTGGAAGAGCTAGAGTGAGAGAATGTGGAGGCTGCCGATCACACGGGGAGCTCCCCAGTCTGGGGGGGGGGTGACCCTGAGGCATCAATGGCTGGTTGACAAAGGTCGGGCATTGTGGAGAATTCACCCTGGGGATGATCGAGGGGATGGAACGGCTGTGCCTGCTATTCCCAGAGTGCCAAATACCAACAGCGGTGGTGAGTGCCTGAATCCAATGTAGTCATTGTGGCAAAACGCTCAATCGGCTTGCATCCAGCCAACAGGATCCGCAATACTACCAAGTGGACCTGCATTCAGGACTCTGCACATTGCAGCCACTGACATCCCGGAAAGGCCGGAGCGGACCTGGAGTCATCCCAAAAAGGCGGGGTCGAGTCTGAGCCTGGCGACTCCCCTGCAACGAAAAATGACATAGGAGGAGAAGAGTCTGCTATGGCTTGCGGCCTGGTCGGGGACCTAGTAACTGTGAGTAGGGATGAGCCGAACATGCGAACAGACCGAAAGGTTCGCATCCAGAACATGTGAACGGACCGAAAGTTTGCACGAACTTTCGAATACCGTTAAAGTCTATGGGACTCGAACATGAGAAATCAAAAGTGCGAATTTTAAAGGCAAATATGCAAGTTATTGTCCTAAAAAGGGTTTGGGGTCCTGCCTCAGTGGATATGTATCAATGCAAAGGAACGTTTTAAAAAGTTTTAGGGAGCAGTGATTTTAATGATGCTTAAAGTGAAAAAATAAAAGGGGAAATATTCCTTTAAATATCGTACCTGGGGGGTGTCTATAGTATGCCTGTAAAGTGGCGTGTGCTTCCCCTGTTTAGAACAGTCCTTGCACAAAATGACGTTTCTAAAGGAACAAAAGTCATTTAAAACTGCTTGCGGCTGTAATGTAATGTCGGGTCCCGGCAATATGGATGAAAATAATTGAGAAAAAAGGCATGGGTAACCCCCCAGCCCATTACCAGGTCCTTTGGGTCTTGTATGGATATTAAGGGGAACCCCGTACCCAAATTAAAAAAAGAAAAGGCAGATTTCTGTTACATCAGAGGGGGGCGGGGTCACCCGTATGTCACTGGGGAAGCCCAGGTTTCCCCTTGCATTAGAGGGGGGCAGGGTCAGGTGACGGGTGGCCCGGTCCTCCTCAGCTAAGACCTGTCAGGCGCTGGGATTCCCGCAGTGTCTCCGTGGAGACAGGATGCGCTGCGCTGGACCATCGGGAGAAAATCACTCCATCGCTGGACCCCGGAGAAGAGATCAGCCATCGCTGGATAGCAAGAGTGGATTACCACCGCTGGAATCTTTTTTTTTTTTTTTTTTTTTTTTTTAATAAAAGACTTTTCCCAAAGGGGTCAGTGTGTTTAACAATTTTTTACACTTTCTTTGAAATGATAGGAGTACTTTTGTACCCCCTTACCATTTTTTTTATGAATGACTGTTCTCTGTATTACGGGAGCCGACAATTCATTATAGCCGCGAGTCCTTTAAATGACTTTCCTGCAGAAATTACACTTTGTGCAGGGACAGTTCTAAGCACGGGAAACATGTGCCCCTTTACAGGCATACTATACACACCCCCCAGGTACGAAATTTAAGGAATATTACACTTTTATTGTTTCACTTTAAGCATTATTAAAATCACTGCTTAAAACTTTTTTTTGCATTGATACATGTCCCCTGGGGCAGGACCCAGGTCCCCAAACACTTTTTATGACAATAACTTGCATATAAGCCTTTAAAATTAGCACTTTAGATTTCTCCCATAGACTTTTACAGGGTGTTCCGCGGCTTTTCGAATTTGCCGCGAAAACCCCAAATTGTTCGCTATTCGGTGAACAAGCGAACAGGCAATGTTCGAGTCGAACATGAGTTCAACTCGAACTCGAAGCTCATCCCTAGTGGAGACACCTTTTTCCCATATTAACACTTACAGGAGAGAATTTCCCTTCCCATGGGGTAGATTTCCTCTCACTTCCTGTTTGTAAGTCAGATGTTTGCAAGTAGGTGACCGCCTGTATATGCTATATGGCCTGCCCTATATACTCGGCAGAAATTTGAGCCTTAGGTATTGGTGGTACCAGAACTCACAGTTACTCTTGGTGGGCGCTGGAACGGGCCCTGCTGTGAAATATTATATCAAGAATTGTAATTACATGCCACTGTTGAACAGGGGCAGAAAAATTGGGCCTTTGGTGGTGGTGGTGTTGCCACAACACTGTAAGCCCTCACAGTTTCTCTTGGTGGGGGCAGGAACGGGCCCTGCTGTGAAATATTAGATCAAAAATGTTAATTACATGCCCTGTTAAACAGGGGCAGAAAAATTGGGTCTTAATCAGTGGTGGTAGTGCCACAACACTGTAACCCCTCACAGATTATGTTGTTGAGCGCAGGAACGAGCCCTGCTGCAAAATATTACAGCAAAAATTTTAATTACGTGCCCCTTTTAAACAGGGGCAGAAAAATTGGGCCTTAGGCGGCGGTGGTGGTGCCACAACACTGAAACCCCTCACAGATACTCTAGTTGAGCGCAGGAATGAGCCCTGCTGCAAAATATTACAGCAAAAATTGTAATTACACGCTCCTGTTAAACAGGGGCAGAAAAATTGGGCTTTAGGCACTGGTGGTGGTGCCACAACACTGCAACCCCTCACAGATACTCTATTTGAGCTCAGGAACAAGCCCTGCTGCAAAATGTTACAGCAAAAATTGTAATTACACTACCTGTCAGGAACGGTGCTATTACCTGGATCGCCTGCTGGTGTCACTGTTTCCTTCGGCATCAAGGGGTGCAGTTCCGGTGGCCACCAGCAGGGGTCTCCCAGCCGATGGACATTGTCAGGAATAGTGTTATTACCTGGATCGCCTGCTGGTGTCACTACTTCCTTCAGCATCAAAGGGTGCAGTTCTGGTGGCCACCAGCAGGGGTCTCCCAGCAGATGGACATTCTAGGAATCAAGCTACACCTGTTGTGGATCTGCTGGGTATATAAGCCTGTCCTTCACTGAGGTTCAGTGCTTCAGTATTCCGTTCTGTAGACTTGTCTTGCCTGTTCTGAAACCTGATCCTGGACCCGAAACCTGTACCTGTAACCTGACCCTTTATCCGCTTCCTGCCCTGTCCTGGATGTTGTCCCCTTACCTGGTTCCTGAGACCCGTCCCCTGATTCCTGCCTTGATGTTCCCTTGCTTCCTGTTTCCCCCTTGGTCTCTCCTCCCTGCCTTGTGTATATATATGTATATATATATGTTCCATTTTCTTGAGTGTATTGTTAGTTAGTTAGTTAGATTAGGGCTTGGGGGTTTGCTGTGTTATTTGTGTTCTTGCTTGTTTGTGGTTGCTGTGTTCACGTGTGTCTTTATTATTAATAAATATATATCTTTATCACTACCTTTGGAGCCTGATTCCTTTAGTGCAGCCCATCGATCTGTTCACTTGTGTTGGATGCCTGTGTTCAGGCTCCTTTCATGACAGAATACTGAAGCCATACAAACAGATCGGCTGCACTTGGGAATTGGGTCTGGACACTTGCTATTGCCAAGAAAGATGCATCTGGAAGATATATTGTATCTTTCACTCCTGGCAATGGAAGATAGAGATTTTTGTTATCAGACTTTGGTTGACTATACTAGGGAGCAACTACTGGAGTGCATCCGTATGGCCCATGTTTTCGTTGATCAGGGCAGTTTTCTTTTTGAGGACGTGCAGTCTCTGATCCAGATTTGTACCGAGCTGGCCCTGCCCTGTATTCCTGAGGGACATGATGATTTCACTCCCCCTTTTGATATGAATCAGGTTGAATCCCTAATATGGCTTTTTGAAGATGATCCCGACGACTTTTTTGAGCACTACTCTGGCTGTTCCCCACAGGTGATTTCTGAATGCATTATGTCTGCGCAGTCTTTTGTTAGACAGGGAAACTTGAATCCACAATTTGTACAACCCATACTTTCAGCATGGTCTGGCATGATGCAATTAGCCCCAGCCAAACAAACCACTTCTGCCATCAGATACCAGCCTACCCGAATGTATGTTTCCCCATCACCCATACCAAACCCAGTTTCCACCCAGTATACACTGCTCACAGCCAAATACTCATATCCAGTTTCTGCTCCCTGTACCTATCCTGCATTTAACCCCCCTGCCTCTTCTCAGTTGCCTACAAATTCACAAAAACTTCCCCCAGCTACTGTTACCTCTTCTCTGCCATATTCCAATCCTCCTTTCCTGTCTGCTGCACCCCCCACCTACAAAGCTTCAGCGACCAAGTCAAAGAAAAAACAAAAGTTCTTCCCAACCAAGACGATCCTGCCAGTAATCCAATCTGCCTGCACACCCACTAATCTGTCCCAGCCTGAAGCGCCAGAGTTCCAGCTGGAGGTGCCAGCAATCCAGCCTGAAGAGCCATTACTAGCCTTCCAGCCTGACGTTCCAGCCGTCCAGTCTGATGTCCTAGCCTTCCAGCCTGATGTCCCAGCCTTCCAGTCTGATGTCCTGGTGCCGGCCTTCCAGCCTGATGTTCCAGCATTCCAGCCTGATGTCCTGGTGCCAGCCCTCCAGCCTGACGTTCCAGCCTTCCAGTCTGATGTCCTAGCCTTCCAGCCTGACGTCCCAGCCTTCCAGTCTGATGTCCCGGTGCCGGCCTTCCAGCCTGATGTTCCAGCCTTCCAGCCTGATGTCCCAGCCTTCAAGCCTGACGTCCCAGCCCTTCAGTCTGATGTCCTGGTCCCAGCCTTCCAGTCTGATGTTCCAGCCCTCAAGCCTGATGTCCCAGCCTTCCAGTCTGATGTCCTGGTGCCGGCCTTCCAGCCTGATGTTCCAGCATTCCAGCCTGATGTCCTGGTGCCAGCCCTCCAGCCTGACGTTCCAGCCTTCCAGTCTGATGTCCTAGCCTTCCAGCCTGACGTCCCAGCCTTCCAGTCTGATGTCCCGGTGCCGGCCTTCCAGCCTGATGTTCCAGCCTTCCAGCCTGACGTCCCAGCCTTCCAGTCTGATGTCCTGGTGCCAGTTTTCCAGTCTGAGGACCCGCTGCCAGTTTTCCAGTCTGATGACCCGCTGCCAGTTTTCCAGTCTGATGACCCGCTGCCAGTTTTCCAGCCTGATGACCCGCTGCCAGTTTTCCAGTCTGATGACCCGCGGCCAGTTTTCCAGTCTGATGACCCGCGGCCAGTTTTCCAGTCTGATGATCCGCTGCCAGTTTTCCAGTCTGATGACCCGCTGCCAGTTCTCCAGTCTGATGACCCGCTGCCAGTTCTCCAGTCTGATGACCCACTGCCAGTTCTCCAGTCTGATGACCCACTGCCAGTTCTCCAGTCTGATGACCCGCTGCCAGTTCTCCAGTCTGATGACCCGCTGCCTACCTTCCATTCTGATGACCCACTGCCTGCTGCCCAGCTTGATGTGCCCGCGCCTGCTGCCCAGCTTGATGTGCCCGCGCCTGCTGCCCAGCCTGATGTGCTCGTGTCTGCTGCCCAGCCTGATGTGCCCGTGTCTGCTGCCCAGCCTGATGTGCCCGTGTCTGCTGCCCAGCCTGATGTGCCATTGTCTACTGCCCTGCTTGATGAGCCATTGTCTGCTGCCCAGCCTGATGAGCCATTGTCTGCTGCCCAGTCTGATGAGCCATTGTCTGCTGCCCAGCCTGATGTGCCCGTGTCTGCTGCCCAGCCTGATGTGCCCATGTCTGCTGCCCAGCCTGATGAGCCATTGCCTGCTGCCCAGCCTGATGAGTTCCTGTCTGCTGCCCAGCCTGATGTGCCCGTGTCTGCTGCCCAGCCTGATGTGCCCGTGTCTGCTGCCCAGCCTGATGTGCCCGTGTCTGCTGCCCAGCCTGATGAGCCATTGTCTACTGCCCAGCCTGATGAGCCATTGTCTGCTGCCCAGCCTGATGAGTCCCTGTCTGCTGCCCAGCCTGATGTGCCCGTGTCTGCTGCCCAGCCTGATGTGCCCGTGTCTGCTGCCCAGCCTGATGAGCCATTGTCTGCTGCCCAGCCTGTTGTGTTCCTGTCCGCTGCCCAGCCTGTTGTGTTCCTGTCCGCTGCCCAGCCTGATGTGTTCCTGTCCACTGCCCAGCCTGATGTGTTCCTGTCTGCTGCCCAGCCTGATGTGCCGTGTCTGCTGCCCAGCCTGATGTGCCCGTGTCTGCTGCCCAGCCTGATGTGCCCGTGTCTGCTGCCCAGCCTGATGTGCCCGTGTCTGCTGCCCAGCCTGATGAGCCATTGTCTACTGCCCAGCCTGATGAGCCATTGTCTGCTGCCCAGCCTGATGAGTTCCTGTCTGCTGCCCAGCCTGATGTGCCCGTGTCTGCTGCCCAGCCTGATGTGCCCATGTCTGCTGCCCAGCCTGATGTGCCCGTGTCTGCTGCCCAGCCTGATGTGCCCGTGTCTGCTGCCCAGCCTGATGAGCCATTGTCTGCTGCCCAGCCTGATGTGTGCCTGATGTGTTCCTGTCCGCTGCCCAGCCTGATGAGTTCCTGTCCGCTGCCCAGCCTGATGAGTTCCTGTCCGCTGCCCAGCCTGATGAGTTCCTGTCCGCTGCCCAGCCTGATGAGTTCCTGTCCGCTGCCCAGCCTGATGAGTTCCTGTCCGCTGCCCAGCCTGATGAGTTCCTGTCCGCTGCCCAGCCTGATGAGTTCCTGTCTGCTGCCCAGCCTGATGAGTTCCTGTCTGCTGCCCAGCCTGATGAGTCCCTGTCTGCTGCCCAGTCTGATGACCCGAAGCCCGCTGCCCAGCCTGATGACTCGGAGCCTGCTGTCCTGTTTGTTTTTATTTCCAGATCTAAACTTCCAGACCCTGGTGGTGGGGTACATGTCCCTCTGTCAGACTCGGGTGGCACGCCTTCTAGTTGGTTAAGAGACTCTGGCCGGAGAGCGCAAAGAAGTCTGCAGTCACAGAGGAGACTTTTTGGGACTCTTCCACTTGTAGACGTGCTGCCAGATCTGGGGCAGAATGGAGTGTCCAGAGGCCACTCCTTAGGGGGGGGGAACTGTCAGGAACGGTGCTATTACCTGGATCGCCTGCTGGTGTCACTGTTTCCTTTGGCATCAAGGGGTGCAGTTCCGGTGGCCACCAGCAGGGGTCTCCCAGCCGATGGACATTGTCAGGAATAGTGTTATTACCTGGATCGCCTGCTGGTGTCACTACTTCCTTCAGCATCAAAGGGTGCAGTTCTGGTGGCCACCAGCGGGGGTCTCCCAGCAGATGGACATTCTAGGAATCAAGTTACACCTGTTGTGGATCTCCTGGGTATATAAGCCTGTCCTTTACTGAGGTTCAGTGCTTCAGTATTCCGTTCTGTAGCTTTGTCTTGCCTGTTCTGAAACCTGATCCTGGACCCGAAACCTGTACCTGTAACCTGACCCTTTATCCGCTTCCTGACCTGTCCTGGATGTTGTCCCCCTTACCTGGTTCCTGAGACCCGTCCCCTGATTCCTGCCTTGATGTTCCCTTGCTTCCTGTTTCCCCCTTGGTCTCTCCTCCCTGCCTTGTGTATATATATGTATATATATATGTTCCATTTTCTTGAGTGTATTGTTAGTTAGTTAGTTAGATTAGGGCTTGGGGGTTTGCTGTGTTATTTGTGTTCTTGCTTGTTTGTGGTTGCTGTGTTCACGTGTGTCTTTATTATTAATAAATATATATCTTTATCACTACCTTTTGGAGCCTGATTCCTTTAGTGCAGCCCATCGATCTGTTCACTTGTGTTGGATGCCTGTGTTCAGGCTCCTTTCATGACACTACCCCTCTTAAACAGGGGCAGAAAAATTGGGCTTTAGGCACTGGTGGTGGTGCCCAGAACCAAAAATGTTCTTAGAAGCTATCAACATGAACATTGAGGAGGAATTGGATAGTCACTCAGCATAACAGGATAGTCACTCAGCATCAGCATAGGCAGTCTTCAAGGGATCTCACATTCATAAAATGAATTGGTTACATCAGCATCAGGTTCTTGGTAGCTGGTGATCCAAGACTGATTCATTTTTATGAAGGTGAGCCTATCAACCGAGTCTGTGGACTGGCGCACTCTGTGATCTGTTACAAAGCCTCCAGCAGCACTGAATGTGCGTTCAGATAGAACGCTGGATGCAGGACAGGCCAGTAGCTCAATTGCATACTTTGCAAGCTCTGGCCAGTGAACCATCCTCAAGTCCCAGTAACCCAGTGTATTTTCGGTTGGAAAGGTCTCCAAGTCTGATCTTGCCCCAAGGTATTCCTGAACCATGTAAACCAGATGCTGGCGATGGTTGCTGAAACCGATCAGACCTTGGGGCTGCAGACTAAAAAATTGTCTGAGCGCATCAGCCGAAGTTGTCCAGGAGGACCAGGAAATTGCAACCTCCCAGGCTCTGGAAACGCATTGCACGAACCTTTCTGCAAGTACACTCCCGAAGATGTTTCATCCTCTGCTCCCTCTGCGAAGGCTGGATAAGTTGGAGAAAGGTTGTCAGCCAGTACTGATCCCTCTCCTTGATACCACAAATCTGAGGGTCCTTTCGCAGGCTTTGCAGGATCAGGGAGGCCGTGCAGTGTAGGTTTGCTGAGGCATTCGGTCTGGAGTCCTCTGGGTCACTAAGGACGACATGATCCACAGCCACCTTCTCCCAGCCACGTACAAGTTCATGGGTTTCTGGGGACTGAAAACGATCCCTTCAAGACTGCTGCTGATTCTGAGTGCCAGGCTCCACCTCCATGCTGACACAATCCTCCCTCCTCCTCCTCTTCCTGTGTGATAGACGGGCCTGCAGGTATACTGTCTGGATAAAGGGGGCCTTGAGAGGTAAGGAAGTCCTCCTCTTCCTCCCTCTGTTCTGCCTGTCCATTATTCCACACAGGGTGTGCTCCAACAGGAAGACAAGAGGGACAGTATCACTGATGCATCCACTGTCACTGCTCACCATCCTGGTGGCCTCCTCAAATGGGGACAGGACAGCGCATCCATCCTTGATCATTAGCCACTGGCCAAGCCAAGCTCCCCTGACCCTGTCCTGATGCCATACTTGCACAGGTACTCATTGATGGCCCTCTGCTGCGTGTGCAGCCGCTGCAGCATTGCCGACGTTGAGTTCCACCTGGTGGGCATGTCACAGATGAGGCAGTTCTTGGGCAGGTTGCATTCCTTTTGAAGGTCAGCCAGCCGAGCACTGGCATTATATGACCGACGGAAATGCCCACATACTTTCCTGGCCTGCTTCAGGAGATCCTGTAAGCCCGGGTACCTGCACAAGAACAGCTGCACTACCAAATTATGGACGTGAGCCAAACAGGGAACATGGGTCAAGTGTCCCTGTCGGAGGGCGGAGAGGAGGTTGGTGCCATTGTCGCAAACCACCATTCCTGGCTGAAGCTGGCGTGGCATCAACCACCTCTGAACCTGCCCCTGCAGAGCTGCCAGAATCTCTGCCCCAGTGTGACTCCTGTCCCCTAAGCAGACCAACTCAAGCACCGCATGGCATCTTTTTGCCTGAGTGCTTGCGTAGCCCCTAGAATGCCTACAGAGCACCACTGGTTCCGAGGACAAATCTGCACAGGAAGAGGCCATAGAGGAAGAAGAAGAGGAGGGAAAGGAGGAGAGAGGTGTGGCAGAATCACAACTATCAGCATTTTGGAGGCTTGGTGGCGGAACAAGCTCCAACATTACTTCACCCTGTCCTGCATCCTTCCCAGCTTCCAGCAGGGTTACCATGCCTGCTAGACCATGAGTCAGCGGTAATATGCACCTTACTGCTCACCGCCCTGTCCAACGAGGCCAAGACATTGCCTTCCACATGACGGTAGAGAGCCGGAATAGCCTTCCGAGAAAAAAAAATGGTGTTTGGGAACCTGCCACTGAGATACCGCACATTCCACAAATTCTCGAAAGGGGGCAGAGTCTACCAGCTGAAAAGGCAGCAGTTGGAGTTCTAGCAATTTAGCCAAACTAGCCGCTGAGCATGTGGATGGCTGGGACCAAATTTCTTTTGACGGTTTAGCAACTGGGGTAGGGAAATTTCCCTGCTACAATCGGATTTAGATGTACCGCTAGCAAATTGCCCGCAAGTGCTTGGGACACCAAATTCTAGTGCAGGTTTCTGAGAAGACTGAAGGTATAGTGGGGTTGGAGATTCCAGCGGATGAGGAGCAAGGAGAGGTCCCCCTTGTTCTTTGGTGTGGGTCTTTTAAGTACTGTTGCCAACGGACTTCATGGGAGCTTGACATGTGTTTGGTCAAGCATGTGGTGCCCAAGCGGCTGCTGTTTTGGCCATGTTTGATACGCTTCAGACATATGTTGCAAACAGCAACGGTGTGATCTGCTGCACACATCTCAAAAAAGGCCCACCCCAAAGAACTTTTGAAAAAACGTGCAGAGTCAGCAGCGCCCTGCACGTGCGGAGTTCTGCGGTGTGATGCAGTTGGTTGGCTGTCCTTAGGCTGGCTCCTGGAGGGCATCCTGCCTCATTGGAGATGTGCCACCTCCTCCTCCTCTCTTCTATCAGGCACCCACATAGAGTCAATGATCTCATCATCCTCTCCCTCCTCGCCACTGAAGCAAACCTGACAGTATGCTGAAGCTGGGATAAAATGACTGCCAGTTTCTTGCCCCTTCTTGGGCACCCCCTCTCTCTTGGCCTACGTTACTGCCTTCAGCGTCAACCTGGGTACCATCATCGGAGCCTTCAAAACTCTGTGCATCCTCCTGCAGCCGACACTGTGGTCGAACAGTTCAGGGGACTCCTCAGGACATGATGCATTGGCAGCCAAACTTGTCTTAGCCTGGGTGACACAGGATGAGGAGGATGAGGATGGCTTTGTGATCCTCTCTACCAACTATTCTGCATGTTGTGGCTCAACACGGCCAGCTGTCGAAAAAAAGGACAAGCGCGCCCCACCGCCACATGCTGAGGATGCACCGTGTCCACAACCAGCACTGTTGGCTGTAGACACAGAGCCTGCTTGCCCTCTTTTAGTGGCCTGAGAGCATCTGCCTTTCCTTGGTGGCCTTTCAGACATGCTGTAAAATTGGATTAGCAAAACACCGCCTGAAGTTTACTAGAAAAATTACACCAGGAATGGCCTGCAGTCAGGTATAGGCTTGGCTAGACTAGAATGCAGTGGATATATATGTAGGAGACTGTATACATATCTTTATGCACTGAAGATCACTGAATCACCTGCCTGGCCTGCCTGCCTGAAAGTGTCTATGAATACGTACACCAGGAATGGCCTGCATTTAGGTATAGGCTTGGCTAGACTAGAATGCAGTGGATATATATGTAGGAGACAGTATATATATTTAATGAACTGCAGATCACTGAATCACTTGCCTGTCTGCCTGCCTGCCTGCCTGAAAGTGTATTTTAAAAATACACTGCAGCTAACTGAATCAACTGCCTGCCTGAATTATATTACAAACAGTACACCAGGAACGGTCTGCAGTGAGAACTAGCTAAACTGGATACAGTGGATATATATATATATATATATATATATATATCAGTCTGACTGCATATATATATTTACTAAATACACTGCAGCTAACTGAATCAACTACCTGCCTGAAGTATATTAGAAACAGTACACCAGGAACGGACTGCAGTGAGATCTAGCTGAACTGGATACAGTGGATATATATATATATATATATATATATATATATATACATATATATATACACACCAGTCTGACAGGCGGTCCCCGGGTTACAAACAAGATAGGGACTGTAGGTTTGTTCTTAAGTTGAATCTGTTTGTAAGTCGGAACAGGTAAAGTGTAGCGCCAGCCAAAAAAACTATTTTTAAGCTTTTTGGATAGCATGGAGATACGTTAACACCCCTGTAACGTTTGTTTTGCTGTCTGTGCCCCTGTTCAGATTTCACCTCATTTTCTGTCCCAATGACAATTGGATTTTGAAAATGTTGGGTTGTTGTGGAAACAAGCCTTGGTGATAAAACATCAGTGGAGACACTTTTTTTTCCCATTATAACTCTTACAGGAGTGAATTTCCCTTCCTAGGAGTAGACTTCCTCTCACTTCCTGTTGTCTCCCTCCGTTTGTAAGTAGGAGTCATTTGTAAGTTGGATGTTTGTAACTAGGGGACCACCTGTATATATATTAAATACACTGCAGCTAACTGAATCACCTGCCTGCCTGAAGTAGATTAGAATCAGTACACCAGGAACAGACTGCCTGCTCAATCTAACGCCAGCAACACATTACACAGGGCCGACGTGCAGGCGACCTTATATAGTGTGGGGCGTGGACTTAACCCCCTGAGCCATAATTGCCCAAAGGCACCCTGCCTTTGGCCAATTATGGCTCTCTTTGCTGACGCCGCTGTGATTGGCCAAAGCATGCGGGTCAGAGTGCATTATGGGGTGTGATGCGCAGCTCGAATTTGGCGCAAACACTCCATAATTTTCGTCCTTCGTCGAATGATCGAACAGCCGATATTCGAGTCAAACTCGAACACAGTTAGCTCATCCCTAACTGTGAATACTGCCCTGCAGGAGCAAGTTGTCCCTGAAATGCCTGCTGCATCTATGTCCATCGCTATCCCTGACCGTAAGGAGCCAGCATTGGAGGGGAGTCTGCCCTCTGGTGAGCTGGAAGGGGAGTGCGCGGACAAAGCCATTGATTGGGATCCTCCACACTGATAGCGGAGTTCTGGTCCCTAGGGAAGCTAGCAGAGTGGTCATCTCCTGAGAGCTGCTCAAAGGAGGAGTGGGAGACAGGAGGTTCCCAGGTCCTGGAAGTGCCGTCTGAGGGAGAAGAGCAGCCAGATTTTGCTGGAGAGCCCGATGGAGGAACCCCTATCTGCAGCAGACAACTTTTTGTCCGAAGACCCTCCACCACCCAGGCCAGAGCGCCCACTTATAGGCAGTGGGTTAAGAGGTCCCCTGATGCCTGTGTCCTGCCTGGGAAAGGAAGACCTAAAGAGCTGCCCAGGCTTTCCCAGTTCCAGCGGGAGGTACAAAGAAGGGTTGCTTTGGAGTGGGGTCTGGACTTCCCCTATGCCCCTTCTGAGGTCATGGACGTCATTGAGGACTCCCGGGGAGAGTGGGAGATGACCTGATTTGGGAGTTTCTACATGTCCCTAAGCTGCTGCGGGTGCCAGAGTGTGAGGAAACCTGGGCCTGTTTTGTGGACATTCAAAAGGAATGGCGGCTGTGGAGGTCTATTAACAGGGACAGAGTGATGGTTGCCAGGATGGGGAAGCCTACAAAGAGTCACTCTGTCTCCATCAGGGAGGAAGGGGGTGGTAGGAAGAGATTGCCTGGCCTGCACTTTTTTGCCTGAGAGTGACTGTTGGAGTACAGCCACTACAAAGTGCCACATGGACTGCTGAGGAGGCACAGAGTGAGTGTGTCCTTCAATTTCCCCATGACTTTTCTGGAACAAACTGGTCTAACACCCTGGGTGCCTAACGGAATAGACATATACCATTGTAGGACACTAAGGGTAAGGTCTGCTCTTGGAACTAACTCTTAAGGAACCTGTTTGCTCGGGGAGGGGTCCCTCCCACCAGGAATTCCAATAAGAATGTTACCTCTAAACAAAATACATACATTGTGTTTTCCCCTTTAATTTCAGCAGGTGAAATGTACTTTGGAAAGGAGGACCTGTTTGTAAATTGTTTGTAGATGTAGGGACTTATAGTTAGGAATACAATGTACATACTGTAAATGTTAAAAGAAGACTATCTATATTTTTGATACCTAATGTATTTGTATATGTCTTATCCAAGTTTGTTCACTTTTTCCCCCTTCCAACTTATTTTATGGGATCCCCTTACTCTTTGGCCCAGAAGATGTTTTTTTTTCTAAATTTCCCCAGTCAAGGGACTAACTGGATTTTGGTGGGGGTGAGTGTAGCGCCCTCTAGTTAGATAGGTGCTAGAGTGAGGATTTTTCTGGAGAGTAGGAAAATGTAGGCAGGCCTAGCTGGTGGCTAGGCCTGTTTGTTTTCATTCTGGGCTGGGAGTGTCTCAGAGCATCAGCTAGTGACTCACGGCAGCATCACTGTCACCTCCCTCTTCCTTCTAAAATGTAGGAGAGGAGAGGTGGAGCTGCCTTGGGTATCTTAAGGAGCTCTGACCAATCCAGAGCTTAAGAAAGTATTTAATAAATTAGCATTCTCTTTGTCCCCAGTCACCCACTCTAGATTATTTTGTAAAGGGCCTACATGTTTAGACCTGACCTTTTTACTATTATTATATTTGAAGAATTTTTTGGGGTTTGCCCTACTATCTTTTGCAATCTGTCATTCATTTTGAATTTTTGCATCCTTGATTTCCTTTTTACATATTCTGTTAAATTCTTTGTAACATTTAAACACTAGTGTTCCTTCATTTTTATATTTTTTAAAAGCTCTTTTCTTATTGTTTATAGCTTTTTTTAACTTTGACCGTGAGCCACATAGGTTTTATTTTAAGCCTTTTAAACGTATTGCCCATGGGAATATACTTTGCAGTGAGGTCCCAAACAGTCTCCATTACTCCACTCAATTTCTGGGTAGTTAAAATCCCCCATTATTATCACCGTCCCAGCCCTTGCAGCCCTTTCCATCTGTGCAAGGAGCTGAGTCTCCACCTCCTCGTTAACATTGGGTGGTCTATAACAAACTCCAATGATTAACTTTGAACTACACACATCTATATTCAGTTCCACCCATAATGCTTCAGACTCATCACACTCTCCATCAACCAGGTCCTTTTTCACACTTGCTTTGAGATCACTCCTCACAGAGACAGACCCCGCCACCTTTTCTTTTTACCCTGTACTGTGTCATCTGCAGTCTTTTAAAGTGGTTGTAAACCCTTACAAACCACTTTGACCTACAGGTAAGCCTAGATTAAGGCTTACCTGTAGGTCCAATAAATATCTCCTAAACCTACATGGTTTAGGAGATATTTAGAAAAGAAAAGGCACAGCTATCTACGGCGCATGCGCCGTAGACAGCAGCACGCAGGCGCACTGCGCATGCCGAGTTTACGGCGATATGCCGCTTTCCTGCGCATGTGCGGGAGTGACGTCATCGCTGCTCCAGCGAATCACAGAGCTGGAGCGGCGAGACCCGGAAGTCACTCCGGGTTTGATGGCGTCCCAGAAGATCGTGGATCAGGGACGCTTCGGGGGCTTCGTTCTCAGGTAAGTCATTCATAATGAGCTAGTATGCTATGCATACTAGCTCATTATGCCTTTGCCTTGCAGGTTCCGTTTTTTTTTTTTTTTTTTGTTACATAGCCTTTACTTCCTCTTTAACTCTTGTAATAAAACACCTGCATGTATTCTTTTTCTCTAGTACATTTTGTCCTCATAGAAATTGGCCTGCAGTAGCACAGTTTTCTATCTGCGAGAACAGGGACGGCCACATACAGAAAATGATTAGCCCATTTCTCCCTGGCAAGCAAAGCAGAATATTACTGTTTGATGAAAAAGCATGTATGTTGCAGCTAAAGCTACTTAAAAAAAAAGTTGTTTTTTTTTCAAGCTTAAATAAGTCAGATTTAGGTTCTGCTGGTGTATTCAAGCCAAACTAATTGTGGATGGAAAAAAATAATTCAGAGGCAAATTTATGTTGCTTGCACAGTTTTATATGCAATCATACCATACTGTTGCGTAATTTTACTTAAAGTATTTGTGTATAGTTAATGTTGCCCTCAAAGCCCCATAAAAGACCCACTCCCCCCCCCCCCCCCCATGACAGCTCTAAATTTCTCATATCTTATTTTGACAGCACACTGACCAGAATTTAACAATGAGATTTGAACATTGCCCCCCAAAACAATCAGTACATCTTTCAGCTTTTTAGCAGCCTGATGCACTACCAGTAAGTACACTATTTCTGTAAAAAGTCCAGTTCATCCCGGGTAGGGTTCTAAGGTTCCAGCTCTAGCCCCATAAAAGCTAAATCTAATGACTTAGCAGAAGTTTAACAACCAGATATATGTCTGGAATGGGGTCACTTAGTACACCAAAAACTGGACATGTTGTCTAACTTTTTCTATATAACAACCAAATCAGAAAGGACTCATTATTTCATAACTAAATATTATAATGTCTATATCCATTTTCTAGCCATAATTTATTAAAACAGCAAGAATATTGAAATGAATGACTATTAAATTTGATGGTATACTTAATGTAAGTGAGAATCAAGGATTTAAAAATATTTGATGAAGAAATAAAACTACCACAGAGTGACCTTGAGAATGCATACTTAAAAGACAGTTTAAAAAAAAAAAAGAATCAAACTAAAACTTAATGTAATGAAGGTGACGCATATAGGTATATTTGACGTATTTTGATTAAATAATGTTATGAAGCAACACTTATTCTGGAATAAAGAGGTATAAAACTGATTAGTGAGACCTGAGAGGCTATTATTAATATTATACATTTTTAAAGCACCAGCATCTTCAGCAGCAAATGAAGAAATACAGGTACTATAGCTAGCAATGCATTAAAAATCACAAAATCCATGGGACAGCAGTCAGCAGAATTTAAACAATAAAAAGGAAAACACCACACACCTTTTTGTTGGATAAAAGTTGGCCGCTGCCTTTATTATTATTGGCTTTAACAATAAACAAATAAATATCTGTAAAAAAAAAAAAAAAAATGTAACTACTTCCCATCCGGCCAATGTATATATACGGCTGGGTGGAAGCCTTCTACTTCTGACTGGATGTTCCTGAACATCCTTCAGAAGGAGGGGGATCGTGCACGCACGTGCCCGCGCAGCGGCTCAATCCCGATGCGCTTGTGTCACCCGGACACGGCACATCTCGGATCGGCAGGAGGGCTCTGTGATTGGCCCTCCTGATCACATGACGGCCGTGTCCAATCACAGCTGTCATGTGATGTAAACAAACAGCCGGTTGCTAGGCAATCGGCTCTCCTCACACGGAAGTCGTCGCTGAGGGGAGGGGATCACTGCAGCCAGCTGGTGATCAGTGAGTATGAGCTTTTTTTTACAGCTTTTTACTCACTGATCAGTCTAGTGTAAAACAGTGTAAACACACATGTCCCCAAATTACACATGTCCCCAAATAATAAAATCACATGTCCCCCACATATGTCCCACTAAAATCACATGTCCCAATGATTATCTGCACACATATGTCCGTGATCACCTGCACACATCTGTACGTGATCATTTGCGTACATTTGTCCGTGATGACACAAACCAATTATACACTTAACGGATTTTTTTTTTACTAAAAACATGTAGCAGAATACATTTTGGCCTAAATTTATGACAAAATTCGATTTAATTGGATTTCTTTTAAAATAGAAAGAAGAAAATATATATATTTTTTCCAAATTTCCACTACTTTTTCGCTTCTATCGCAAATTTTTTTAAACGGAATCGTGAATAAATACCACCAAAATAAAGCTCTATTTGTGCAAACAAAATGATAAAAATTTAATTTGGGTACAATTGTCATTGAAAGTGCGAAAGCGCTGAACATTGGGCTGGGAAGGAAGGGGGCGAAAGTGCCCAGTATTGTAGTGGTTAAACACCTGCCATCAGCTCAGCCACTACGGCTTGAGCTGGAATACTTACAATTGGGGTAAAATACCCGTAACATCCAACATTCTTCAACCAGAAATCACCCAGCTAATATAAAACTTTAAGAGCCCTAGTCATTAAAAACCTAGGCTCATAAACTGTCCCCCTTTACAAAGGTGACACTGCCACATAATAATAAGCCACGACAGATAGGGAGGGAACACCACAGCTTGTGCTTACTGGGGCCACTGAATCTCAGTGGCTCAGAACCAACTTCAATTTTAAATTCTTCCTGCTCTTTTTCCAAACTGCCTGGATATTCACTCTTGCTATAGGATGTGTAATAGCAAGAATGACATGTACAAAGAAAAACCTTTAACAGTTTAAATTGCAAACAAATTACATTCATTGACAGTTTTTTTGTAAACAGTACACAAACCCCTCCAAAGGTCCCCCAAAATACATACCGTAGTAGGACATTGAAGAGGTATGTGTTCTGTTTTTTATTTTTTTCTAGTCATTTGCTAGCAATTTTAAAACTTTTTTCCTTTATAAATACAGAAGAGATGCATCCCCATGCATGTTATTTAAAGGAGTTAGACATTATTGATATTTTTACTTTCAGCATAAAAAAAAATCACTGCTCCTGGCCTATTTAAAAACATTTTTTTTGCATTGATACAGGGCATTGCCCACCCCATGCTATTTTTTGATGCCCACTTGCCTATCAGCCCAGAAAATAGGCATTTCTAATTTGACAGAATATGTTCCCATTGATTTCAATAGTGTTTGAGTTTGGCTTCTGAACTTTTTTGAAGTTTGCCAAACTCTGCTTGAAGCGAACCCAGGGCAGTCCAGCTCATCACTACTCTTGAATACCAACATCTTTAGAAGAGAGAGGGTGAACCTATGGTGTGAGTGAAAGATGGTAACATAAGTTTGCAGTAAGTAGCAATGACAGTATGGGGCTTCTGATTTCTCAAAGCATAATAGTTGTCCCATTTGTAATTCTCATCTTACAGAGAACAGTGGCTGACATTAGTGTTCTGGGTGAAATGAAAGACATAAAGCCCATATAGACTGAGGGAAAAAAGTATACTTTCAGGGAAAGAATCAGAGCGAAATTCTTGAACCAAAAAGTATGCGTTTCCGTTGGCTAACCTGTGGCACATTCTTCACCCCCCTCCCCCACCCCATATAGATTAGTAACAACTCTGGATCTCCGTAATATTGGAGGTAAGCCAGCAAACTATGCAGCAGGTGCATGTGCTGTTAGCTTGGCATCAAATAACAGCTACATCATCCATGGAGTATCTTTTACCACTGGCTAGTCATTAGGCAGGCAAGTCTGTGCTAACTAGCCTAACTTTAAAATGATTTCAAGGTTTGGAGCTGTCCCCAGTAAGGAACACCTTTTTGGTGGTCCTACAGACCTACCAAAGGATTTCTAATTCTAACACATGTAGTTCATAATTCAGCAGTTCATCTTCTTATGTCACCTCTCTGCTTCTAACATCATCACCTCTGATTACCATGGAGGGAGATAACTCAAGATGTAGCATGCCAGTAATGAAGGGCCACACACTGATGACATCAGTTGCTTAAGAAAACTTTATTCAGCCATAAAATAAATTCCACAGGTACCCACCACAGATCCCCTGTCTAATGCCTTTCAACCTTTACAGACTGGAGCTAGTCATAGATGGTTTACATTTTGAACTAAAATTCTTAAAGCAGAGTTCCAGTCCCCTAATCCTTTATTTTTTATATATATTCCGCCATAATTGGGTCCACTTTAAATGCAATATTTATATAATGATATTAATGCTGTCCTTTTAGTTAATGTTTAAATGTTTAGAAACTAACCTGATCTTGGGAGCAGACAGGGTCCATCTCTGCTGTGGGCATCTGAAGCCCTCTTGTATCTATTTTCAGGATTCAGTGCAGCTGGCTACCCAGCATGCACCTCCGATCTCATGCCTGTGCAGTAATGCCACTGGGGGATGCCCTTTCGTCCTGACACGTTGCTATAGCAATTGCGGTGGCAGCGGAAGTTCCCACCCTGTTGCTATAGCAACCTGTCAATTAAAGAAAATCCCGGTCCAGAAATTGCGCAAGATTTCGGTATTAGGCAATTCCCATAAACTCCTGGGATAGGTGAAGCTGAAGCAGCAGTGCTCTGTATTCTAAGGAAAAAAAGGTATTTAAAACAAAAACTAAATTTGCCATTTTAAATAGAGGAGGATGGGCATTGGATTGATCCCAAGTTAAAAAAAATGGGCCGAGATTTAAGAAAAGAATGTTCTAAGAAATGTCATTCCTTTTGAAAATCATTAGTGAATCAGGTCAACGTTCCTTTTCGACTTCAGTGATAAGAAAATTCAAAGGAGCAAAATGGAATAGTGTATGTGGTGTTCATTCAGTCAATTTAGGTAAATTCATTACAAAATAAAATGTTAAAAGTAAATGAAATATTTTAAACAACATTTGAATGTCCTGAGAATTTTCGTACACATTTTCCCTAATACCCCATACACACAAGCAGATTTTCTGTCGGAAAAAACCTTGGATGGTTTTTCTGACGGAATTCCCCTCAAGCTTGGCTTGCATACACACGGTCACACAAAAGTTCTCTGAACTTTTGACCGTCAAGAACGCGGTGACGTACAACACTACGACGAGCCAAGAAAATTAAGTTCAATGCTTCCGAGCATATGCTCTCAATTTTTTGCTGGCCGGAATGGCCAGCAAAAGTCCGATAGAGCATACACACATTCGCATTTTCCGACCAAAAGCTCTCATCGGACTTTTGCTGGTGGAATTTCCGATCGTGTGTACGGGGCATAAGACTTTTCCTTCTAAATTCTATCCATCAATGGCCAGTTTTAGTCTTATGTCCATGAGGGTGAAACACACCAGGAGGTACTTTTTTGAGTTAGGAATACTTGAATAGACTATATTTTTTAAACCAGAGTGTAGAGTTTAGTGTTTAGAGTATAATCAGTACTGTTAACCTAGGAAGTAGTGGAGTGATCATCATTACTACCAGAGATATGCATGCCAAGGGAATGGCTGGACAAAATTTACAAATAATTTAGCAGGTAAACCTATGTGAATTTCAATGGTGTATTTAGGTATTTGTCAGGGGTCTCACTTTAAAGAGACAGTCATGTGACATAAAATAATCCATATTAAATTGATATAAATAGATATTGTGTATTGTCAGTTAGTATATGCATTTACTGGTTTTAGGCAGTATACTGTGATATTTGATTACCACGAAGAGCATTTAGTTAAACACTAATTTAATGTTTTTACAAACTTATGAGATGTTCTTTAAAATGTGTGTAGTTGTAGTTGTCACAATTTCTTTCTTTTAAATCTTTTTTATACCATTGCTACTTAAAGTAACAGCAGCTGTGAGTTACATGCAGCATTGACATATGTCAGACTCTGACCTCATCTGCCATTTTGTATCACATCTGAAGTGCCATTCCACAGTGTGCACTTCCCCTTTTCTGCCATGACAAATTCCCATCATGTCACGTCAACGATGACGTGACATATCCAGACATATCTAGCACCTGCTGCAGGCCATAACTTCTTGAACCTGTGACAAGGGAATAATTGTGATTCTTTTCTATTTTGTTCCTCAGTCAACAATAAGAAAGGAGATAAAAACACTTCGATGTTTGGCTTTACGCAAAGCTTTGCTTTAAAAAAAAAAAAAATAATAGGGTTAATCTAATCTTTTTTTTATCTTTTTTGCAAAGCAGTGAAGAAGACAAAACAAACCTGTGATCTGGAACTTTCTGATCACCCATTTAGGGTGGATTAATGAGAAGTACATAACTGTGAAATTACGTGCCCTCTCAGTCACAAAAATGGTCCTAGTGGTGCATGACCTTGAAATGAACGGAACAAACATCACCTGATCCACATTTACCAAAACCTAAAGGGGAAGAATCAGGAGGGGAGCAGAGAACACGTCAAATGTCATGAATATAAAACACCTAATCTACTAATAGGATAAAATAATGAGAGTCGGCAAGGAGACAGAAACATTTTAAAATGAGGTCTTCTGAAAAAGAGCGCCTATTTAATCTGTTTATTTACATGCAGTCCCTGTGACACCGATGGTCTTGCTGCTATTTGTCTGTTTGTCGAATTTTTCATATTTTGTGCTGGAAATTATTGTTTAGAAATGATTTCTAGTCTTAGCAGACTTACATGACAGTATTAGCAAGGATTCATCAGGAGGCCATCTGTCGAATTTAAAAAAATAAATAAAAAATGTAAATAGCACAGATGAGACAGAAAGAACAAGACAGAGACGGGGCCGGAGGAAGATTGATGCAAAAGCATCTGTGTTAGCAAAATAAGAATCCAGCAATGACAATACTTACAGTAAGTGCTGCTTTATGTACACAACTGCATTTAAAGTATGTGGCAAGTGTACTGTAGTCTATTATCACCCTGCCAAAACACCAGGGCACACAGCCATTCATAGCTCATATGATATACAGATTAATGTTCTTTGAATTCAATGAAAATTTATTTTAGTAATGGTTTTATGTGAAAAACATGAGGAAATAAACAAAAAAAATAGCTATTAGTAGAACTTCATGAAAAAACTTCTTCTAAAAATGCTCTCTTCTCCTAACCCCTATTCTGACTAACCTGCATAGGAAAGATCTGTATACTTACCTCTTTTCCTGCTGCTTTAGTCTGGTCACTTTATCTCCCCTGTGTCGATAAGCACCAGCTGCAGGGGAGAGGACAGAGCACTCAACAATGGCTGGTAATATCTGGGAATGATGATGTCACCCATAGGCTCCTATGACCCATCTGTTGTTGGCACTTCCTCCTTTCCCCTGCAGCAGCCTCTGACTGACACAGGGGAGCCAGATCATGTGACTGGACCAGAGAGGCCTTAAAATAGGTAAGTATAACGATCTTTCTTATATAGGTTAGTCAGTATAAGTGTGAGGAGGGGGGAGGGACCATTTTAAGAGTAGTTATTTAGGTTTTGCATGGAATTTTATTTTAAGGGCAAAACCACCCTGGAGAGTTAAACCACTTAATAGTTTCTTGTATGTGTCTATGTATTGTGACTCCAATGGTAAGATATCTGCTATCTGCACACCACATTTATGGGGTGATTGTTCTGCCACAGTAGCTTGCTTTCTTTTAAACAATTATTATGTTTTATTATGCTCCTGTGTAACCCCCCATCCATTTGTTGATTAGTACAGCCCTGACTAGACAGCCCTAGCCTCCTTAGATAGATTTTTTTTTTCAGGTTCTTTCGTAAGAAGCTTTTAGAGGGTGTTTGTTACCAAAATGTTTTTTTACCTGCAAGAATAACCCAGAAAACATAATTTGCAACATGCCAAGAAGGATTAAACTGCATTGGATTTGATTCTTATGGGCGCTGATGCTGCCTGTGGATTTGTCGAGTTAGCAAGTTGCCATACTGTCCATACAGACTGGATCTAAGGAGATATGTCTTACGTGTAAAGCAACATTCAATAAACAAAACAAGAGTCCCTCCATCCATGTAGGGTTTTTTATTTGTTTTATAGCGAATGCAACAAGATTCACAGACACATACAGAGGTGGGCAGGAACATCCGAAACTCCCAGGTAATATCTGTAAAATGCCAAGAATAATGCTGGGTGCCTGGAAATGTTATTACATCATCAGTGGCCACCCAATGGCCAAAGATGAACATCCTGAGACTCTGAAGCAGTGGCAGAGGAGATGGCAGAAGCAGGGGACAGAACTATCGATGAATTCTAGACCTCTTAATGCTCAAGTATGCAAATGACCCCCCTCCTTTTCCAAAGCAGTGGACTTAAGTTCCACTTCAAGACATTGTATAGCATATTACTCATTGGACATATGGGTGAATTTTACATGTATTATAGAAGTATAAAAACTGGAAAAACGCCATCTACTCCTTCTCCAGCTTCCTTGTGTTGACAATTAAAAAGAACAAATTATGATGATGTATATTATCTGTATATTATATTATCTGTGATTTTTTTTTCCAGCAAAACGTGGCTTAACCACTTTCCGACCGGCGCACGACGATGTACGTCCCTTTTTTGAAGAGGGATATCTCGGTAACGGCAGCAGCTGCTGCCACAACCGAGATATCCATCTCTTCAGGCGCCGGTCGGCTGTCCGATAATGGTGGTCATCACGGCGGATTCGCCGCGAGATCACCGTTATTGGCGGCGGGAGAGGTCTCCCGCGCCTTCCGCCGCTTACCGGAACCGTCGGCAGCGGCGGAGGCGATCGGGTCCTTTCCCCTGATGTGCATAGAGATGAGTGACGCTAAGATGGCCGCCACTCATCTCTATACCATAGGAGGGCGGAAGCGACGTCAAAAACGTCACTTCTGCCCATACCTCTTAAAGAGGAATTTTCAAATGTCATTTTTTTTAAATGACATTTTTTTTTTTTTTTCATTGAAGTCCAAATATGAGATCTGAGGACTTTTTGACCCCAGATCTCATATTTAAGAGGACCTGTCATGCTTTTTTCTATTACAAGGAATGTTTACATTCCTTGTAATAGGAATAAAAGTGAGAAATTAAATTTTTTTAAAAACAGTGTAAAAATAAATAAAATCAAGAAAAATAAATAAGAAAAACAAAAAATTTTTTTTTTAAAGCGCCCCGTCCCGACGAGCTTGTGCGCAGAAGCGAACGCATACGTGAGTAGCGCCCGCATATGAAAACAGTGGACAAACCACACATGTGAGGTATCGCCGCGATCGGTAGAGCGAGAGCAATAATTATAGCCGTAGACCTCCTCTGTAACGCAAAATATGCAACCTGTAGAATTTTTTAAACGTCGCCTATGGAGATTTTTGAGGGTAAAAGTTTGATGCCATTCCACGAGCGGGCGCAATTTTGAAGCGTGACATGTTAGGTATCAATTTACTCGGCGTAACATTATCTTTCACAATATATAAAAAAATTGGACTAACTTTACTGTTGTCTTATTTTTTTATTCAAAAAAGTGAATTTTTTCCAAAAAAAGTGCGCTTGCAAGACCGGTGTGAAAAAAAAGTATTGCAACGACCGCCATTTTATTCTCTAGGGTGTTAGAAAAAAAAACAATATATAATGTTTGGGGGTTCTAAGTTTTTTTCTAGCAAAAAAAACTGTTTTAAACATGTAAACACCTAAAATCCAAAACGAGGCTGGTCTTAAAGTGGTTAATATAGTAAAAATTGGTTCTATTGTTTGGCTTTATTTATTGAATCCAATCCAGAAAGACCCAGCAGACTTCTCACAAGTCAACTCTCTCTCTGCATTTTAAATATGGATATTATATTCATATGATATGATAATATCTCAAACAAAATCCTGCTTCTGTGGTCTCCGCAAAACAAACTAGACATTACAAATGATGTAATTCTGACTACAATGTACCAGAAAACTTTCATTGCTGCAGCTGGATAGAGATGATTTGTTAGCTGTAGTCCTAAAGGATAACTAAGCCCTCCTTCTAAAATCCTTACAGGACAAGAACATTGCTTGTTTAACATAATGGTAAGAATATCTTTTTTTTTTCTTTAGCTTCAAACACATGCCTCACTGTGTGCTTGTAGGCTGAACATAATCGATGTGCTGTGACCCCATATATAAGCTTGCAGTACCCAGAAAGAGCTCACATTCCAAGGGAAACATGCCCCTGCTTACAAAGCCACTTGGGCAGCATTGTCACCCTAGGACAGGAACTGCCATATGCAGACTAAAACTCACAAGATGACCAGGTCAAAATGAAGAAGAGGTAACTGAAAGTAAATAAGATAGAGATTAGATCAAGAGAAGGGCAAGTCATTTTTTATTCTAAAATATTTTAAAGTTTAGATACATTTTAATAGTTCTTCTGCTTCACACAATGTAAAAAAAGAAAACACAGCCACTTATAACCTACATTATAGACATTTTACTGGTAATTATTACGCCAAATAGAGATCTCCTTCAAGTGACTATCACCTTCACTTGTGCTGGGCATTCAGATAAGGTGGCTGAAGCTCAGCTGACTCCAGGTCAATAACTGTTCCGCTTGGTGCTTTCCACAGCTGCTCTCTGCACTTCGTCAAGTCAAACAGCTTGTCTGAAAGCAAGTCCTTTAAATTGAAAAAGAGCACTTATTGTGAAATATACACCCTTTGCTTCATTCAAAAGTTATTTCTAGTGCTAAAAAACGTTCTTATTGCAGAATGACTGGCGTAACGTCTAATGCTTAGGATCACCTTGAAAATGATTTGCTGTTGTTATCTCAGGTCTTTCTCTGTCTTTTTTTCACAATGTGACAGTTGTGTGACCATAGTCTCTATTTCATGTTCAAATCTCTGAAATTTGAGCATTAAACATTTTAAAAGTCCTTTCACCAAAATAATGTGGCTTCTGTTGTTACTATTGGAAAACCCATGGCACATACAGTATAATAGGTACTTACTGAGCAATGGCAGTACACTATGACTTTTATGAGGGAATCTGCGTAAATTCAGTTTGGGAACACGTTTATTAATCTTGCTTGAAGTTTGCAAACTTTCTGGCAAACACCAATGAAAGCTATGTAGAGCGAATGTTGTTATATAATTCTGACCATTTGTAGGGCTAATTACCAAGCTATTGTCAAACAATAGGCATGGGAAACCTGGCACTGACATGTAACAATAGCAAACTTAAAAAAATAAAATAAACACTTTTAATTTGTATGCAATCAGGAAGGCATTGCACGACACATAGTTGAAGGTAAATCTAAAGGAAATTGAACAAGAAAATTGTATAATGTGTAGCCAGCTTAACGGTCCAACCAACGCTGTCAATATGGTTGCTATGAGCCCAGGTTTTTACAGAAAGAGGAATAGGTTATTCATTCCTTCAAATTATTGGCTCAGCTGAGCAGGGACAAAGGCTTATTGTTTATAGGTTGTTTCTTATTTCTGGCAGTGAACCTACAAAGTGTTTGGGCAAAAGGGGGGTGCAATTCACAAACTTCGCAAATCTCTGGGTTTTGCCATGAACCCGTGATAGAACCAAACCATATTGCTAGGCCTTACAATTTGTTGGCTATTTTTCAATGAAATTCACGGCTTATTTTTTTTAAAGATATTTCAAAGGTCAAAAGAGAAATTTATGCAACAAGTAAAATTTTACAGCAACTGCTTAATGCACACATTGGTTTGTTTCTCTTTCTTCTATTTTGTCACACATTTTTTCTCTAGTTTATAAATGTTTCAAATGAAATGTTGAACACTGTAGTCCAAACAAAGGGCATGTGTTAGTTTTTGGAGTCAGGAACCCACTGTAGCATCAAAATGTATCCAAATGTCATCCATACCTAATATGTTGTACTATGCTCACCCACAGACTTAATCCTGCACCTAACCTTCAGACTGAACTAAAGTCCAAACTAAACCTCTATTGTTTACCTTTGCTGTCTTTTAAATATGTTCATTAAATGAATCCTCAGGCAATATTCTCTGTTCCAGGAACAAAGCTGCTGTCATGTACCTAGGTGGAGGCCTAAGTGAGGAGAGGGCTTCCCTTGTGGCTCTGGTCCAAACACACCTGACTGTGGAAACAAGAGTGCAAGGCGCAGGGTAGCACGGGTGCCAGAGTCCTGGACAGTAGATAATGGTCTGTAGAGATGGCATGCAGAGATAGTAATTGATGCAGCAGAAGGACATCTGATGACCACCAAGGGAAAGAGCTGTGGTAGGCAGCACATGCACTTGTAGTGGGGAATGCAGGGTAGAACCCAGAAGGCAAATCTGCAATACAGGGTAGCCAGGACCTGATGCAGGTAGGTGGGAAGGCATGGCCTGGAAGCTGAGGTCATACATGGTTAGATGACAGGAGTCGAGTCAGGGTAATACACAGGTAGGCGACCAGTAGCAGAGACAGGGTCTAGAGACAAGCCGAGATCATGCACATGTAAACAGCTGATAACCAAAGCAAGATCTTGAGACAAGCTGGGGTCATACACGGAGATCAGACAGAAGTGCGGTCAAGCAGAAAACCGAGGTCAAGAACCAGAGAAAGTCAAGGAGAAATCTAGGGACATGCCGAGTCAGCAACGGTCAGTCAGGCAGCAGAAAGAACCAGGACACACTGGAACAAGGACCACAGGTATCTGAATATCATCTAGCGATTATCAGCCGATATCCCTTCCTTTAAATAGGACTCTTGGTGCCAGTTCTGTGATTGGGCATGTATAAATGTGTACCAGTGCATGAGCTTGTGCTGGTGACCGCAGACGTGCACACACTGATGCACCGATGTATGTGCCTATGCAGGTTACTAGAAGGAATTCCTTGTCTGCATGCTGGTGCATGCACACTTCCACTAGAATCCTCACAGCTGCATTAGGAGAGTGGAAATGGTGTGCAGGCATGTTGTTCCCTTCTGGATTTGGTAAGCTGAGTGAGTCCATGTTCTAAGCGAAGTATGGTTCCAAAAACAAAAAAAAAGTCACAAATAGCGTGATCATAAAAAACAACCTTTATTAAAACAAGCTTTACAAATAAAAACAGCTCAACATATTTCCTAATTATAAAATGGTACTCTATGAATATAAAGCCAGGAAGGAGATCTAACAGCAATATGTCCTGATGAATCTCAGCTGAGATGAAACGCATCAAGAAAAATTGTGTTTATCTATGAAGTTTTGGTTAATAAAAGTGTTTTTTGGATTACAATATTTGCTTTTTTTTGTTTTATGTCCAATTGCTCTTGGTTTCCTTAATCCTTTAAAATCAATGCTGAAGATAGATTGATAGATTTGCCAGGTCTAAGGAGAGTCTAGGAGAACTAGTGGAGCACAAAGCCAGATGGCAGAGAAGGTGGTCTCCAAAGCTTAGAGTCTTGAATGTCAAATACCTGTTACAATAATATAGTGTACAGACCTAGATGAAAGTGAGGTCTGAAGGTATGGTGAGTGACTACCCAAAGAAATTATCGTTGGTGGTTTAAAAATGTGAAAAAAATGACTGCACTGCATCTGGGTTTGCTTGGTGAAGTTTACCATATATGAAACATAAAATCCACTCTGCAAGCATAGGCCTTGACTTTGCCCCAACTATGCAGCTCTACTTGCTATCCAATTGTGTATATCTGTATTGGTCACTTTGGCACCTCACTGTAGAAGCTTATTTCTCTGTTTGGGATGTTTTTCTGACCGGTTCACTTTAAAAAATACAGTCTGTTACCAGCCCATTCCAAATATGTCATACATGTATCCTATTCTGTTGTGGCATTTTACATTTTTAATATTACAGCAGGCTAAATAGACAGTTACATAGTAACGTAGGTAAGGTTGAATAAAGACAATAGTCCATCCAGATCAACCCGTGTTGGTGTAAGTTCTTGTTATGATGTATGTTATTGCCTAAATTAGGCCAAACCAATACATCCTTTAAAAAGTTATTTTTTTCAAACATTCATAAACATTTAGCTCTAAATTCAGGAAAGGATGTGACATGATGATTGGATACATCCAGTGTATTTGTGCTCCAGCTGTTTATAGCACAGGGAGCTCTAGACACGCAGGTCCAGTACACTTGTCATAGGTCGCCCTCTACCCACGTAGTTGCTCTATAAAATCCCTGATATCAGTAACTTAAATACACACTTGGGTAATTAGTTTAATGGAGTGTAAAACCCTTCCATACAGCAGCCAATTAAACAAACAGCAAAAAGCTTTTCTGGAGTCTCTGAGCATATGACTGGGGACCTTTTGTGTTCATGAGCTTATATTAAGCATATAAATAAGAAAAGAAGGGTGTTTTAAACAAGCCACCACAGGGAGTACAGTACATTACTTACCCTGGAGCTCTATGTATATTTAATATGTGCTGTGATCCATGCAGTATATTCTCATTACTGTTTTGCCTATCAGCAAGCAGTGAAGATAATGTATTAAAGAGGAGAATCTTCAGTCAAAAAAGAAAAAAAAATATATGTTTTTACAGATATACTGTTTTTACAGTTATACTGGTCCTGGCACATATTTAAGATCATTGGACAGTCAACATTGGCCATCAGCATTCCTTAGGATATAAAGCTATTTTAATCTGAAGAGTCTGATAACATTTTCCATGCATAAAAATCTCCCACTGTGCTCCATGTCATCTCCCAACCTCAGCTCCAACAGCTATACCATCTCTGACCTGTGGAGCATATGTCCTTGCCGGCGGCGTCCCGCGATACTGTGCCTTCCGGGACGCCGAGTTAGTGGCGTGAGGGCTGGCTACACGGCCAGGATACAGTCACTGGCGGGGGGAGGACCCCCAAGTGGAGGACAACCACCTGGATCCATTCAATTATCAGTAAGTGGAACATATATAACATGCACCTCCCTAGGCATCATTTAACTTGATGGGAAGCAGAACACTGAAATACTACCTTTGCAGGTATGGACCATTGAGGTTAACAAGTATGGGTTTGTTATTTCCTTCCCCTCTTCTCCCCCCCTCAACGCTTTGGGGGAATGGGGGGACTTGGTGGAAGTTTACAGTGCACGAGATACTCATTATTACATACCTTTCTACAGCCTCCTGATAACCACCGGCTGGTGGATCAGTATTGGACACCTCTAATGGGCATTACTGGAAAGCTCTATTCATATAACGGATACTATCAGGTAACATACACTAGAGAACGCATAACATTATTTGATTTAATAATCAATGCGATATAAATTATATATTATATTACTATGTATTTTTCATTCACTTATTTTTTCATTAACAAGTTACTATCACCACATTTTCTTTCAAATGTTATTAGTCATCCCACTGACTTGTCTTTTTACTCACTTACCTCACAACCATTTTCACATATGTCACACTGACACAATGTCAATTTAGATATTTTGCCTTTTCATGTTCCCCCTGTGCTTTCTTTTTTCCCCTGTGGACAAACCTTTTCATATTTGTATATTTGCTACACCCTTGATTCCATTACACATTCTTTTTTCACTCTCACTAAACGCTCCTGTTCACGGTGCTGATTGACCTCTCACCTGCCACCACCATTTAGTCACTATTACTGTAGTAATACAATAGTGTAACCATGACTTTCAATCTTTATTAAAACATAAAAACAAAACATATTGATCCAAAACCTGAATAGGAATCAATATATATGAATTCACATACTCTTCATACAATCTCACTAAGATTTTTAAAACCAAATGGCAAAAATACCTGTTAATACAGTGACCGAATGACCTATTGTTTGTAACATTTACATAATTTTCAAATAAAAAAAAATAATTTATTATGATTCTTAGTCATAGGTGCATCCACTTACAGGGTAACAGTCCCCCCCCCCCCCCCCCGCAGTGACAGGTGTCACACCAATGCCACTACCTGTAAGCCTGTGATTCAACAACCCTGACCAGGGGCCTTCCCTCTTCCCACTAGGTGGGAGGGGTGGGGACACCCATTTTCTGGGGGTGATATCCGCAAATAATCCAGGAGGAGCTAAGAAATTTTGGTTTTTAATAAAAGCCTCTGGTTCAAGCAATACATTCAAACGGAAGGGTAAATATGACATGCAATTAATTGCACATGAAAGCGAATGAAATATTGTAAATTGCAAATATACTGATATGTTCTCTTTTTGACATTCTACAGAAATACTATAAAGTTGCCTCCCTATTCCCACTTATCCCCCCTGAAGAAGACCAAGATCCCCTAAAATGGTCGAAATGCATTGGGGCAGTGGGGTATACTTTTATTAGATGATCTTTCCATGAATGTGATTTCATTGTACTTACCTTCAAAACTGAACTACAGTGTGTTGTATTTTTGTGCATGTATTCCATTCCACTAGATTGTATTCAATCTGTAAACCAGAGCTCCGATTTTAATAATCATATGTTTGCCTTTATATATATTAAAAGTACTTTTTGATAAATTATGATATTGTTCTTCATCGCTGTCAAAAAAACCCATGGGAAAGATCACATATATATCATGTCCTTCTGTTGACCCATGCCTTAACTATAATGGAACTCTATGTGCTGCATAAACCCTTCTCCAACAGTAGTCAAATAGTCAGGGGTAATTTAAAAAATGGCATGTACTCACATAATTCAACATGGACACATAACATACTCTATACTTTCACAGAGTTGCGCTATATTGAGTTTATCTGCATATACCAAAACAAAGCATGATCCGATGCAGTCCACAATTAATATAGTGAGAAATGTTCTTAGTCCATATCTTCACCATCCACCACCTTAGAGTGTAAAATCCTTTAAAAGAACCGCCGCTAAAATAGATGGAATGAATGCTTAACAGCTCATACAGACCTCCTATCACAGAAGGTCAATCTCGCTTGTGGCTAAATACCCAGCCAGGGCCTTTAGGGTCATCTGAGAGTCCTCTAGCGACATTCAAACCAATCATCCAGGTAGTATGGTTATAGGCAAAACCTGAAGATTGCCAAAAAATGGAGACCAGGTGACAGTTAAGTATAGGTGTAAGTAAGCTTCCACATTCACATACAAAATAGCTTAAGATGACCTGGTAGAAAGAGGTCTGCGCACATATCTCTGCCATCATGGAGATTAAAGTGTCTTGCCAAAGAATGAACAGGCTTCCTGCTGCCCAGCTGGATAAAAGTCTATACTGTCCATACTGTCTATGACCCCCATTGGAAGTTTAATCTCACTTTCTGTCAGGGTCACAATGTACTTACTGGGACTGGAAGTGAGGGGAGATCTCATCAATGACGTTCAGGCATCCTCCCACTCTATCTAAACCTGAAAAAAAATCTTTAATACTAAATATAAGATGCTAGTTTACATATTAAAAGTTTGTAGTGTACATTGCCTATTTATATTCTTGCATGTTGTCATTCTCATTTGCTGCAAGTATTTTAAATACAGATGTATTTTGTGTTAATTACACTAAATGGTTTTATGTTTTTCACATGATATTGTTTATACATTCACTAATATTAGTTTAGATTAAAGTAGAACTATGGCCCAGTGGTACCAAACTAGATTATTAACCAATGACCCTCCCATTGACTTCTTACCCCCCACTTAACCCGAAATATGTTTTGTAATCTATTGGCTGAGGCTTCCCCCCGTTTTCCTCTACCTATTAACTACTTGACTCACCACCTTCCCTCCAAGTGCTTCCTACCATTCTCACCTGGACCAAGCGCTGCTGATTCACAAGCCTCTGTCAATCGTCACCTGGCCATACCTAGTCCTGCCCACTGCTTTCTAGATTGACAGCACTGTATCTGTTGCCAAAATCTTCCCAATGTAGGCTGCAATGTCTGGGAGGAAGAGCATGTGAGACACAAATGGAGGAAGATTTGGCTCAGTCAGGGAAGATTAAAGGCGTAGTCCACCTTTTGCAAAAATGTAATAAATGCACAAACAATAATAATTTTTTTAAACAGTGCGTTTATTAAATGTTTACATCGGAGCCTGCAGAGCATTGCAACCACAATCAGTACATCACATATGCAATACACATGCTCTTAGACTCTTCCTCCTGCCCTAGGTTCAATACAGAGGTATGAACTTACTGTTATGGGACTGAAGGAAGTAAATAATAGACAACAGGTGCAGTAATGTCACTCGTCCCCATGTCACAGTGACAGATCAGACTTTACTCCACTTCACGGGGATTTAATACAAATTGTGCCTTCTGTGGCAATCAGACGTTTTTTACAGATGGCCAATTTGTTATGCATGGAACTGGTGAATAGGACTTTTGGATTCATAACCAGTTCACAAGCTGGCCTTACATGCATACAAAAGGGACCGGCTGAATTTCCAACCATATATGGACAGGGAGATTGTACAGAAGTTGATCCACTGATTGACTTCTCTACAATCACCCTGTCATCAGCAATGTGAGAAACACGAGATAGCTGGCCCTGTTTCTCACATTGCTGATCTTTTTATACATATTCGAGATTTTATTTTCACGTCTATTTTCATGTATAATGTGAATAAACGTTTTTTGGTTAATTTTAGACCTGCACTATCGCTTCCGTTCTTTGTTTGCCTTTTTATCCTTATGCCACTGGATTTCCATCGAGCTGATCATTTAGGAGTTCCTAATCTGGATGCATGCTGTCCAACGCTGTGCCTCTCCTCTGCCCTGCTGTCGTGTTCCGGCCAGATCCGATATTCCCTAGCGCAAGAGGTTAAGCGCACAAGCCCCTATGATACACTGCCATACGGCAGGTGTGTCCAACGCTCTCGGTAAGAGTATTTGATCTCTCTACCTATATTTTATCTGTCAAGTTGTCTGAAGATATCATCTGTCCAGCTCCTTCAGGCCCTGGTTTTTGAATTGCTTACAGATACCAACAGATACCAGTGCATCACTGAACACCTTTTGGACTTTAGTTATTTTCTGTTATGTTTTTGTCCAGTTGTCCCCACTTAGACATTGGGTATCACATTTCACTTAGACTTTGGGTTTAATCAGGTGTAGTCGCATTTTATGTGCGATTTTCTCCCTATTTTTCACTAATTTGGAGTTATTTTTCATTTATGTGTACACATTTATTGGTATTCACTTTCACTTCATTGTATTGTTAGTGCTACATTATTTTTGTTTACAGTCAAAAAGTTACCCATTTAGGGCCTGCCTTATGCATTATAGAGAGTGAAAGCACAGACAGGTACAGTAATTGATAGTAAATATCACACCTGATGGACATAAAGTGGTGGTAAAGACCGTGCTCACAATTACTGCCAGCCCCTCTGTTATAACAAGCTATACTACACAGTGTATGTGTTTCTTTATAAAATTCTGCTGCTAAATACCTTTTTTTACATCGCCGATGTGCGGTCACGTGACCGTCTGCCACTCTCCTTCCCTGATCTAAGGATTACAGCGGGAGGGGCTGGGATCCCCTCTGACATCAGCCAGACGGTAACTTGACCGCACATCGGCGATGTGAAATAATGTATTTAGCTGCAGAATTAAAAAAAAAAACACATACATAGTCTATTATATATTGTTATAACAGAGGGGCTGGCAGTAATCGTAAACACTAACTTTACTGCCACACAAAATAGTGGCGGGAGTGGAGGGATTGGTTTGGATATATCGTCTCACACACAGGAGCTGACAGGCAGGGAGGGAGGGGGAGAAGGGGAGAGGGAGACAATGGGGGCTAAATGGATCAAGGTAGAATGGATCAGCAGCCATCATTACCGTGGTCAACACACTAAGGGGGGCACAGGAACAAGCAGGTTTTTTACAGCATAGAAATTTAAAAAAAATGGCACTGCAAAAGCACTATGCGATTTAACATGTTTTAAAGGAACACAATCTTTTTTTTCAAGGTTAAAAGCTCTTTAACCCTTTCCCAACCAGTGCAACTGTGGCAGGTGGGCTCCCCTGGGCAAACCAACGTAACTGTATGCCCAGTGGTCACAATGACCACTGGGCACCCGCAATCGCTCCACACAGAGACAGAACAGAGATCTGTCAATGTAAACAGACAGATCTCCATGCGGTCAGGGGTGAGGAGAGCAATCTGTTGTTCATACTAAGTATGAACAATGAACAGTTTCCTCACCCAGTCAGTCCCCTCCCCCCACAGTTAGAATCACTCCCTAGGGAACACAGTTAGCCCCTTGACTGCCCCCTATTGTTAACCACTTCCCTGCCAGTGACATCTACATAGTAATCAGTGCATTTTTATAGCACTGATCACTGTATAGATGCCAATGGTCCCAAAAATGTGTCAAAAGTGTCCAATCTGTCTGCCATAATGTTGCAGTCCCAATAAAAATCGCTGATCACCACCATTACTTGTAAAAAAAAAAAAAAGAATAATAATAGAAATGCCATAAATCTTTCCTCTATTTTATAGACGCTATAACTTTTGCGCAAACCAATCAATATACGCTTATTATTACCAAAAATATGTAGAAGAATACATATCGGCCTAAACTGAGAAAAAAATTGGGATATTTATTACAGCAAAATGTACAAAATATTTATTATTTTTCAAAATTGTCGCTCTTTTTTTGTTTTAGCACAAAAAATAAAAACCGCAAAGATGATCAAATACCATCAAAAGAAAGCTCTATTTGTCTGAAAAAAAGGACATCAATTTTGTTTGGGTACAACGTCGCACAATTGCAACATTTTCAGTTAAAGCGACGCAGTGCCGTATCGCAAAAAATGGCCTGGTCATTGAGCAGCCAAATCTTCCGGGGCTGAAGTGGTTAAGTAAGGTTTGTTGCAGCAGGTTTTTAAGAAGTCCCATACCATCGTAGCAATGCACAGAGTGTCACACTTCAAAAGTAGATATCATTCCCATTGTTACTCTGATATTATATTACAGCCACTGTGCTAAGAATGAAGGAAATTCCATATAAAGAAGGGTGACATGTAATTTTATAAAGTATAGTATACAATATTAGAGTATAAATGTTTTCATTGAATATATGTATACATGTAGATTGTTATATTTATCTCATCTTTAAATGTATATCAAACACAGCACATTTCTTATATAAACTCTATTAGCCTCCCCATGTTTTGAGATTTTTGTTTCACAGATTTAATATGAGGTGGATTTACAGGTCAGCCTCATACCTTTTAATGTATGTACAGTTAGTTACTGATTCCTAATAACCTGTCATTCCAAGCATTTGAATGTCACAATACAGCTGACAGCCATAATGCTGTGCGGCAGGGCTTTGATGGGCGCTTTGGGCAAATCATGAGGAATATTCCTGGTCGCCATCATCAGAAGGTTACTGAGGAGAGCCTTTTATTCTCTGCTGACCCCATGATCTGACAACTGACACCGACAAAATGAACAGCTCTCTGGTTTAAATTGTTTAACTGTAGCCTGATCAGTTTTATTATCTTGCTAATCCAGATATCAGCCGTTTCATCAGAACGGAAGATATGCATATCATGAATTATTTTGACATGGAGACCTTTTAATTTTCGCCAGCAATATTTCATTGCACCAATCAGGGAATGCAGTCAGTGATGCTGCTCGCCTCTCTGGATGTCAGAGGACAGTGCACTGGTGACAGCACCAAATCATCTGGGAGCTGTAAAGAGGCACTGCGGCAATGATTATTATCTCCGGTACTCATGCATTTCATTACTGGATGGGCAGACAGAGCCCTTGCTTCCTATTCAAGCATCTCTTCATTACACCTGAGATTACAGCAAAGACCATTGTTTTCTAGAGTATAGGCATTTGCATTTACAACCTTATTTGATACAAAATAAAATAAAAAACCCTACATTAAAGTGATGACCACTTTGGCCAGCATCTTTTCACAAGGCTGGTTCCCTCATCCCCTACATATTAGTGTGCATCTCTGCTTAAACACAAAATATGCTACCCGTACCACCATAACTAACCACAGACCAGTCTGACAGGTTGCTGCACCGACACATTGTACTGACATTTTTTACATCAGGATTTCTGCATGCGAGTCATTATTTAAAATAGGGGTTCTTGCGGGGCCCAAAATTGTAATAAATGGTTTTGCTCAGTTTTAATGCATAAAAGAAACCAATAAACTTACGGTACCCATGGACATAAGAATACTATCATCCAGTCCTATCCTTTAGATTGAAAAACTGAATGGCAGTTGATATGTCTGTGGTTTATAACAGGTCTTAAATAGACTGTTGGCAGTAAGGAAAAACTACTATAGATTGCAGGCACCTAGAAATACCGGTATATTCGGGCAGCAGCCTACAAAAACCTGCTACAGCCCAATTTTGGGTCATTCTTACAGATACATCTCCAATACTACCTAAAATATCTTGCCATTGCCTCCCAAACACCCACACATTCTTACTGCCCTGTCACTATGATTGGCTGCCTCATTGGTCCCTAGGTATGTGTAGGATGCAGGAAGAGGTGGATTATAATGTTACAGAAATGCATTCTTCTGTGTCCATTACAGTAAATAACAATACTCAATAATCACAATATAGGCAAACATTTGATTCCTATTCACTGTCCTTGTCCATTTTTTACCAGCCAGCCATTCATGCATAGATCTTTTGCCACATATAACAAAGGATTTTATATGAGTCTATACTCAGTATATTCTCGGCACTACAGTTTAATCCCTGGTTCAGATATTTGCCCTGATAGCTGTTTTGCTTGATAAACTGTACAGGGCCTTTAATGCATGCCTGAAAATCTTTGCAACAAACACCAGGGACTTACTTTGGAGCTTAGATATCACAATCACCCATCTGTCACCGATATATAATGAGCCTCATGATGGAGATTAAAACATGTCATGTGGCAAAAAGTACAAGAGGAAGAGGTCTTTTCCAGTGAGGTTCCTGCTCTAACATGTAGTAAAAGTGATAACAAAACACTGATCTTTGCTGCTGGCTGTTTTGTTGTGAAGGAGAGGTGCAGGAACTGTTGGTTTATGCACTAATTAAATCCCAGGTTGGTAATGTATGGAATTAATTAAAAGAGGTTAGGTCATAATTAGGGGCTAATAAGGGATAGTGATTGTGGATATGCTTTTAGAGAGTTGTGTGTTAAAGTTTAATACAGTTGCTCTTTATATAATCTCCCCAGCCCATGAGTGCAGACCACCTGGTCAGATACTTAACTTCCTCCCCATTTCATCAATCCTTATACAGGAAGTCCCCGAGTTATGAACACATTAAGGACTGTAGGTTTGTTCGTAAGTGAAATCTGTTCGTAAGTCGGAACACTGCTTTAAAGTGGTAAGTTTGCTCTTTATATAATCTCCCCAGCCCATGAGTGCAGACACCTGGTCAGATACTTAACTTCCTCCCCATTTCATCAATCCTTATACAGGAAGTCCCCGAGTTATGAACACATTAAGGACTGTAGGTTTGGCATGTTCCGGCGTCCGCCTGTGGAGGGATGTGGGATGTTCCAGGCGCTTCTGGGGTTCTTCTGGCCATGCAGTACATGAAGTACTGCAGTGTGGAATGTGGGAAGATAGCTACTCAGAGTTACCCAGAACCAGCGTGGAGCACAAGCAGCCGGCATTGAGACCGTTCGTAAGTAGGAGTCGTTCGTAAATCGGGTATTTGTAAGTCGGGGATTGCCTGTAGTGTGGCCCTGTCCTGTGTTGAAGCCTTTGTAATGAAAATGTCCCCACCAGTTCCCCTTCTTACCACGCAAGCACGCCATGGACCCATCTATTTCTAGAGTTGAGCCATAGTCTGCTAGATGGCTGAAGGCTACATTGAGTAGGAATAAATGGGGTCACAGAGTGCATGCACAGTAAGGAAAGAGCCTGGACATTTCTGTGCAGCAGTGGGCAGGGACATATATCCAAAGATACAGTTGTCACTTGAAGTGTACCTGGACCCCTAAAATAATATTTTCTTATTTTCTCTCTATAGGTCTGTTAAATACATACCATTGGATGCATTTTGCACCCAACAGTCACTACTCTAAGATTATTAAGCCTACTGTTAAAAACCCTTCATACCTTTAGGACAATGTTCATAAATTATATTTTAAACAGATTAGGTCAACAGACTACTGGATGTTTTATTGCCCCCTTGCAGTAAAGCCTGAGCTGAGATTCAGACAAGACTTTCCTTTATCAGGAATTTTATGCCTGCAACCAACCACAAGGAGGTTGCTTTTGAAGCGCTACCCTATAGATGTCGCTGATTAGGATGGGTCCTCTGTTCTTTACCTCAAGATTTTAAGAACTTCAGCCCCTCTAACACACTAGGTTGAGTGTACAACGCATACAATATCACAGAAAATCACTGAATGTAATACTTAGTATACAGTAGTAGTACTATATCAAAGAAAACAGATACTGAATCAGTTTGTAAAGGCAAACTTAATTTATTGTCACCTGATATGTTTTAACCCCTTCACACCCATGCTATAGCCGAAAGACAGCTACAGCATGGGCCTCAATTGTGGGGAGGGCGCCCATGTACCTCCTCCCGTGCATGAGCTGCCTGCACGTCCCATGCGGGGCGCGCACAGCATCCTCTGTGATCAGCGAGTCAATGAGACTTGGCTGAACATAGATCGGAGTAAGGGGCTGATTCCAACCCCTTACCACGTGATCAGCTGTCAGCCAATGACAGCTGATCACGTGATGTAAACAGAGGCAGTAATCGCTTATTTTTTCAGCATGAGGAGAAAAAAAAACCCTGATCACTGGCTTCTGACAGAGGGACATCAGTCCCGAACACGAAGAGCTGCCGCCACCTCATCTGTGCCCACCAGTGCCACCTATCAGTGCCCACTAGTGTCTCTTCATCAGTGCTGCCTATCAGTGTCACCAGGCAGTGCCTATCAGTGCCCATCAGTGCCACCTATCAGTGCCCATTAGTGTAGCCTATCAGTGCCCATAAGTCCCCATCAATGCAGCCTCATCAGCGCACATCAATGAAGGAGAAAAATTACCTGTTTGCAAAATTTTATAACAAACTATGAAAACAATATTTTTTTTTAAAGTTTGGTCTTTTTTTGTTTGATTAGCAAAAAATAAAAACCCCAGTAGTGATTAAATGCCACCAAAAGAAAGCTCTATTTGTGTAAAAAAAAAAATTATAAAAAGTTCATCTGGGTACAGTGTTGCATGACCGCGCAATTGTCATTTAAACTGCGACAACGCTGAAAGCTGAAAATGGGCCTGGGAAAGAAGGGAGTTTAAGTGTCCAGTAGGCAAGTGGTTAATGAAGTAAGCATAGAAATAGATTAACAATGGTAATAACATAATTTGGCATACAGGGGGATTTTAGTAAGTAAGGACTAGGCATAAGATAATACTTGGTGTCCAGATCAGCATTACCAGTAGCAGGGTCACCTAAAGTGCAGCAGTGAGCAGTAATAAAGCTTGATTTACAGAACACAGGAACTATACTGCCAAGTGCCAAAGTGTATTATAGACTAACTTGATGTGCACTGTCCATAGAAATAAAGGAAATGGGAGAAGGGAACAAAGGGACTTGCAGGATTGTTTTACGGAAGGGGCAGTCCTTTATGCTGTTATTCTGCTGGCTAACATTGGGGCCATTTAGGAAGTGTTGGTACACGTAACAACAATTTTGTAAAACCAGTATGCAGTATAAGTGCGGTAAAGATGCAGTAGAGGTGCAATAAAGATGCAGTAAAGGTGCAATAAAGATGCAGTAAAGGTGCTGTATATATTTAGCACCCTCCTAGTATAGAATGCTAGGCAAATTACATTTTTGGCTTGCTCTATAATCAGAGGGAGAGTGATCACTTGTTTGTTTCCCCTTGCTTTTTGGAGAAGCTTCCAGAGCTTAGTGCAGGAAATTTAAATGACTGGCCTGAATTTTTACTATGCTCTGTCCAATCCCCGGGAAGGTGTGTCCAGAAGGTAGTCTGGGAGGTGGCATATAGCCTGAAGGCTTGGGGAGATTGTCTTTCCCTCCACCAGGGATGGAACTGTAAGTTCAGGGGGCTGCTTGCCCCTGAAGCACCCCTGGACTGAATGCTGGACCTCTCTATCAAATGATCTAGTCTGAGGATATAAAGTAACTGCTCTAGGACTTGTCAGTAGAGACCTTGACTGACTCCCTAAAATAGTGTAATTAAAGAGACCTACCTCATGGTCCCCAGCTTTAAGACTTTAACTATTCTGGAGCTGTGTCATGGTCCTTAGCTATGAGACTAAACTATTTATGAGCTATCTCATGGTCCCCAGCTATGGGAAAATATACTGTCCTGTAAACTACCTCATGATTCCTTGTTTTGAGCGCTAGACTGTGCTAACTTTACCAAGAGAAGAGTGTCCTTTTTGTTCTTTGGATTATGGAGTAACCTAAACACACTGCGGGGCTGGTCTGAACATAGATGTTTGCTGGTTAGATTATACTTTCCTGCCATGTACCCTGATAACAGCTGCTACCCTTTTCAGTACACATTCATTTTGCTACACTTTTTTGTCCCTTAATATACCATCTAAAATACGCTCTTTTCAAAATCATGTCTATATTTGTGGGTCTGAGCCTTCCCTCCTTTCCCCCATCTCCACTCCATTCTGGCAGACAGGGTAAAGACGAAGATGTAATTTGTTACTCATTTCTGTGCATGCCCATTTGGAAGCTTGTTGGGGCAGCCATTTATCTTTACATGACGATTGTTCATTGCATGTATACTTTTGTAGACTAGCTGGTTATCATCAAGTGTAAATCTTGAAGAAGCAACTCTTTCTGAAACGTGTCGATTCAAAACACTTGGTTGTACGATGTTGTAACATTATGGAATTGGTTTGATCTAACCAGTTTGTTGTTCTGATATTTTTTTAGGAGATGACGTCACTTTTTAAAAGAATATAATAAACTGTGATTTTTATGGAGATTTTTTTGTTATTTTCCCACATTTAAAGTCTCACCACTTTTGGGAGATGAAGGGAGTTTGCTGTTCTCCGTTACCGTGGAGCGCAGCAATCCCCTCCATCTCATCTTTTCTCCTGTTTGTAGATACATGGCAATTTGGGATGGTGCCTCAATGTAGATATATTTAGTTTAAAGCTCTGCTCACATACAAAAATCATACTTTGTTCTTTGGAGTATCACATGCCCCTTTTTTCCCTCTCCTGTTAAAGTTCTGCAAGCAATAAATCTAAAAAAACATCCCCTAAACTGTTTATTGGAACCGTAGTGAATGAACTGTTGCTTGTGTGACTGGTAGTCTCTGCACTGTTAAATACAGCGGCTCCTTAGGAAGTAGCGCTATATACAGTAGGTGTGGTACATGTGCAGTATAGGTGCAGTAAACTTCACCCTGCCTCCAGTAACTTAGTCCCTGCTAGCAGTGTGAACAATGGGCAGTGCCCTCTTACCAGGCCCTGTGGTGTGGCTGTGAACTATAGCTGTATAAATAGGGGCCCCCTCAGTCTCTCAACAGAATGCCTCAGAAGATTCAGCGGGGAGGAATTAGAGGGTTAGAGGATGTTCTGGTCTCCCTGTGGCAACAGTGCTATTGTTGCGGTCTATGCTGAGCTGGCTCAAGTGTTTCTCCTGATCTGGCCTTTTAACAGTCTAGTCAGTATGCAGCAGATGTGCTCTCATCATTTTCCTAGGCACCAAGAGGAAGAGCCTAGCTGGACAGTCTCAGAAAAGCAGCTCCACTGCTCCTCTCTGCCCCAATGTCTCTTGGGAAATATAGTGCAAAGGGTCCATAACTTCCACAATATGGCTTACCGTATCGAGTTTTTCAGCACATTTTTTTGTGCTGAAAGTGCCCCCCTCGGCTTATACTCGAGTCAAGCACTTTTCTGCAGCAAAAAAAAAAAATTTCCGACCCGACTTTGGGGCCCCGTATCTAGGAATCCCAAATTTGGTGTGCCAACCCAGTGGACCTAGCACTATAACATATCCAAATATGGGGTTCCTAGCACTAAGTGGCCCTGAGATACAGGGCCCCAAAGTCGGTTCAGAAAATGTCATTCTCTGCTGCAGAAAAGTGCTTGAGATTTTCTGACCCGAATTTGGGGGCCCCATATCTCGGGGACACTTGGTGCTAGGAACCCCAAATGTTGTATATTGTATTCCAACCCAGTTCAATTAGCACTACAACATATCCAAAGATGGGGTTCCTAGCACTAAGTGACCCCGAGATACAGGGCCCCCAATCGGTCAACTGTGTCCATCTGCATGGGCACAGTGAGGCTGCAAATGGGCATCGTTGACCCTCTTTTCCACTTACAGTAGCTGCGCATTTCTCACCCTAGGCTTATACTTGAGTCAATAAGTTTTCCCAGTTGTTTGTGGTAAAATGAGGTGCCTCGGCTTATATTTGGGTCGGCCTATACTCGAGTATATACGGTACTTCCTGGACTTCAGATCCCAAGATCCTCAGTGTTCTGCATTGGATTCCATAAACTTTTCTGGCTATAGTTCTCTCTCTGCTGGCTGGGGGGGATAGTGCAACACGGCATAACAGCATAAATTGAAAGTAAACTGATTGTAAAGAGGGAAATTTCTCATTCTCCATGTTTCTGTAGTCCAGCTCCTGGCTTCACTTTTTCAGACAGTGTAATGGATTATCCTTAGTGTAGCACCCTTTTTTCTAGATCATCCTTAATCAAGAAAATACTTCACTCCTGAAACACAGTGGGGAAGATTTACTAAAGGCAAATCCACGGTCGGAATATATGATGAAAAGCTCCAGTCTGACTTTTTTTGTCGGAAATTCCGCTTGTGTGTACGCGGTATCAGGCTTTCTGTATGTGAGACATTAAGAAAGTTATTGTTTGACTGTAAATTTCCCTATACATTCTTAGATCTTCATATTACTACCAAAAAGGAGGTTTGGTGAATTGGTGCACTTCAGAAATGCCTGGAAAAAAAACTAAAATCCTGAGCAGTTAAACTGTGCTCACCACATGCATTTCAAGGCTTAATTATTTTTTTCTATTTAGCCTTTTATGCATCTCATAGGTATGTTCAGTTAACATTATGACAGTCCATGAATGCTCCCTATTGCCCCCTGCTCTTTTTTCTATACCCTGTAGAACAGCAATGGCCACTAAAATCATTAGCATATCACCAGCACCCTCTCTGTGAGTTCAGACAGCTTCTGTGAAAATAAAAGATGTGTGTTCCCTCCAACAGTTTTCCATGTAGATTCATGGCATGTATGTATGTGAAAATATATACAAGCATGGATGCTGCCATGTGGTGTTTAAATTCACCATACGTTGTATGAGGGATCAAAAGAGACCCATTAGCCACCCATTACCCACCACCTGGTGCAGAACTACACCTTTATCCTTGCATTGGCATGTCCTTTCACCAACCTAGTCCTTATTGACCTACTTTTGTGCTTTTTCAAGGGTTTTGTCCCTTTGCTCCTGAACAACTAATATCTCTGAAGGGCTTCTCCAGTAAACGCCTGACTGAAAAAACTGACAAACCATTATGTCATTTGAAGACCTTGTGCTGCAGGACAATTGCACTGTCTTATCCTGTGAATCATAGGGGTCACAACTCCAATCACCTGAAGCCACTGACACTATTTGGGTTCAGATGAGGTTGCCCAGTATCCATACCTTGAAACTTGGTCATCATTTTCAATTTGGTTGCAGTTCATCATCAATATCAATATAATAGTTCAATTGACAAACTAACAACATAAGCAGCATATACAAAATGCTGGATAATTTGGCTATACGTTATTATTGAGGTATTTACATTACCCCCTCCTAGACATTGTTATATATGGACCTCTTGGTCGTGTTAATATATGCAAAATGGTCCTGGCTTGATTTAAAGCTATAGCAGAAGGCTTAGATGAACAGACACTGCAACTTATCCATATAGTGAAGAAATGTGTTATCAAATATTATCAAACATTGTATGTACATGGCTATCAGCCAGTCATTGGCCCACATAAAGTCTATAAACAATACAGCCATTAGATCGTACCCTGTGATGCTATATTTTCATATGCCATCTGGAAAGCAGACTGAGATCATATTTCCTATACTATGCAATCATGAGTAGACATAAAGCTTACAAATAACTTAATATGTCCTTTTTTGCTTTCGCATGCACTGTTTACAAACATGCGACAGGCCAGAGATTTTAAGTTTTAATCCAGAGAGTCAGCAACACTTATGAAAAGTCATCAATTCCCACCTAAAGCCAGTAAGTTCATAGGTATGTTTATAGCTCAGATAAAGACTATACAGTTGTCAGTTTATAAAACAGCAAACCAGCAAATATGATGTACAGTGCCTTGAAAAAGTATTCAGACCCCTTGAAATTTTCCCCATTTTGTCATGTTACAGCCAAAAACGTAAATGTATTTTATTGGGATTTTATGTTATAGACCAACACAAAGTGGCACATAATTGTAAAAGTGGAAGGAAAATGATAAATGTTTTTCAAAAATATTTAAAAATAAATATGTGAAACGTGTGGCATGCATTTGTATTCAGCCCCCCTGAGTCAATACATTGTAGAACCACCTTTCGGTGCAATTACAGCTGCAAGTCTTTTTGGGGATGTCTCCACCAGTTTTGCACATCTGTAGAGTAACATTTTTGCCCATTTTTCTTTGCAAAATAGCTCAAGCTCTTTCAGATTGGATGAGGAGAATCTGTGAACAGCCATTTTCAAGTCTTGCCACAGATTCTCAATTTGATTTAGGTCTAGACTTTTACTGGGCCATTCTAACACATGGATATTCTTTGCTCTAAACCATTCAATTGTAGCTCTGGCTGTATGTTTAGGGTCATTGCCCTGCTGGAAGGTGAACCTCCACCCCAGTCTCAAGATTTTTGCAGACTCTAAACGGTTTTCTTCTAAGATTTCCCTGTATTTGGCTCCATCCATCTTCCCATCAATTCTGACCAGCTTCCCTCCTGAAGAAAAGCATCCCTACAACATGATGCTGCCACAACCATGTTTCACGGTGGGGATGGTGTGTTCTGGGTGATGTGAAATGTTAGTTTTCACACAGCGTTTTGCTTTTAAGCCAAAAAGTTACATTTTCATCTTATCTGACCAGAGCACCTTCTTCCACGTGTTTGCTGTATCCCGCACGTGTCTTCTCGCAAATTGCAAACGGGACTTCTTATACAGTTGTGCTCATAAATTTACCCATCACGTTAATCCATCACGGCCATCTTTGTACACCCCGCACTTGGCCGCAGTAAGGATATAGTGAGAAAGTGGCAAGCAGACATCTTTTTACACCCATAAAGTTCATAAATTCCAAATTCATGCGTGAATAAAGTGTCCATATAAGTATCAAAAAAATTAATAAAATAAATATATGATAAGATGTGACTTGACGATAATAATCGTTCAAATTTGACCACGTAGAAACCCTGTCACCTCTATTTACCCAAACAAGATGAAGGCTTACCAGATCCCCGGTGACCCCCTTGTTAAGGGGGGTCAAACAATGCAGATTGGATCACGGATCCCGCTGAGGATGTCCAGCTGCCAAGGATTACAGCAAGCTTCCAGGTGTCACAGGTGTCTCCTATTCCTCGGATACTCACTGACAGCAGATCTCCAAAATATATCCACAAAAAGAAAGAAAATGCTCCAAATCGTGTGATATAGTTTAAAAATTGTGGGATTTATTAAAGCTTGTGAATCAAGCAGGTAAAATAGACCATAGACGATGAACAAACAATGTAAAAACAACAAACTGCTAGCAGGAAAAAAAACTCCTCTGTGAGAGTTTTGAAAAGCGTGTGGGCGCAAGCAGCTTGTTGTTTTTACATTGTTTGTTCATCGTCTATGGCTCGGTGGAGCCTTATTTTACCTGCTTGATTCACAAGCTTTAATAAATCCCTCAATTTTTTAACTATATCACACGATTTGGAGCATTTTCTTTCTTTTTGTGGATATATTTTGAGGATCTGCTGTCAGTGAGTATCCGAGGAATAGGAGACACTTGTGACACCTGGAAGCTTGCGGTAATCCTTGGCACCTGGACATCCTCAGCGGGATCCGTGATCCAATCTGCATTGTTTGACCCCCCTTAACAAGGGGGGTCACCGGGGATCTGGTAAGCCTTCATCTTGTTTGGGTGACATTTAGAAACTCACATGGTTGATGATTAAAACAGGCACATCTAAGTATGCAGGCATCTGGGGTAAAGCTGTCCACATAGACCATCCTCCACACTGCCATTAACGTCGTCCCTTCCACGCTGTGCTCCAAGCCTCACTTTCAGATCGCACTACTGCAGGGTAGTCTTCCCGGTCACGATTGCAGACTGACAGCTGTGAGAGCCGGCAGTGCGGAGGACGGTCTATGTGGACCGCTTTACCCCAGATGCCTGCATACTTAGATGTGCCTCTTTTAATCATCAACCATGTGAGTTACTAAATGTTGTACCTTCATTAAATGTAACCATATTGCTACACTTAGAGGCGCCTCTCTTCTCTTTTATACTCTGTAGCTCCTGCTGGATTTTGCTTCTAATCCCTTTGTGGAGGCTGCCATTTGTGAATGGATATTTTATGGTTACACAACCTATCACATTGCAATAATCGTATTATATGGACTATAAACTGAAGGACTTATGAATAAATGGTTGTGGAACAAATTATTTGAGTTTCCGTTATTTCTTATGGGGAAATTTGCTTTGATATACAAGTGCTTTGGATTACGAGCATGCTTCCGGGAAAGAAGTATGCTTGCAACTGAAGGTTTTGCTGTATATTGAAATTCAGTATTTTGAAATCCGTCTGACTGTTTTGATGTTGCATTTTCAAAGCAGCGGTGTTCTGTCAGATTAGCAAACCTGTGAGATAATCAGGCTTGCCACTGCTTTGAAAATTCAACATCAAAACAGTCAGACGGATCTCAAAATACTGAATTTCACTGTATAAGCTCAGTTTACTGTTAAAAATATGTGTGAAATGCAAGACTCCGGTGGGTGTAAAAAGATGTCTGCTTGCCACCTTCTCACTGTATTCTTACTGCAGCCGAGTGGGGGGTGTACAAAGATGGCCACGAAGGAACGTCACTAAATCTAAAATGACGAAACACCAGCTCCTGAAACTCCCTCTCTCAGCACCTCTGTAGTTCTGTAGCCCTGTCTGTCCACAGGGCATAGTGAATACATGTCACAGAATGTGTGGGGAGCTTCACAAACATTAAGATTATTCAGATTAATAAAAGTAGCCCAGAAATAACTGAAATATAATGTGGAAAGTAATATATGATTTTATATTTCGACAATAGATACGCTTTAATTTAACCTCGGAAAATTGATTTTTTTTTTACCTAATAGAATAGACTACAGAGCTGTTATGTTTGTTTTTATGATTTTTTAGTTTTTTGTATTATACTGACAATTGTAACAAAAAAACACAATAGAAAACCTGGAAACAAGGTGCCATCTATAAATTAGATGGACAAATAAAGGCAAACAAAAAGATCTTTTAAATATTTAAATGGACATTTACCAAATAGAATAGACTACAAAGCTTAGTTATGTTTGTTTTTATGATTTTTTTTATTTTTTTGTATTATACTGGCAATTGTAACAAAAACACAATAGAAAACCTGGAAACAGGTGCCATCTATAAATTAGCTGTACAAACCAAAGGCAAAAAAAAGATCTTTTGAATATTGCTCAGCATCTGATCCTCCATGGAAGATTAATGCAGTTTAGCGGTTTATTGAAGATTATCATTCTGCCCTGTCACATTTAGCACAAATGATGATTCAGTCACAGTTCAGTAATATCCGAGCATATTATTGCTAAAGAGATTGGAGAGCTGAGAGAATCACTGAAGGGCAAAGCGCACAAATTTACTTCTAAGGTAAAGAACTATTCAATATATGAATTCAACAAATGAAATGAATGTTCATTTTATTTCACACTGTTAAACCCGAGCAAGATCTCTATTTGAAAGCATCATAGAGTTCAGCCCTTTCATTTCATGTCTAAATCTGTACATATCACAGGAGGGCAGGTTATACGTTTCTAAAAATATAACCATCTGCACAATTAAATTCTACAACTACACATTTAAAAATATGGCTTTCTGTACACTGAGTTACAAATTCATTTACTTTCCCGATCCGGGAGTGCAGCCTATCTACACCTTTATCCCTTTATGTCTAAATGCCATACTGATTTTACAACTATGATCTTTTATGTGTATTTATTAATTAATTGGAAATTATTAGCAAGGTGCATGTTTGAAAACATTTTTTATAGGCTTTTTTATTTTTCCAGAGCCACGGAAACATTTATTGGCATTCACTTCAATCACAGAACTTTGTTTTAACCACTTCAATACCGGGCACTTATATCCCCTTCCTGCCCAGGCCAATATTCAGCTTTCATCGCTGTCACAATTTGAACGACAATTGCGCAGCCATGCAACACTGTACCCATAAGAATTTTTTATATTTTTTTATTTTTGCTAAATAAATGAGAAAAGAGAAAGTGGGAAAAGTTTTTCTTTGTTTTTATTATAACATTTTACAAATAATCTTCATAAATTTAGGTCACAATGTATACTGCTACATTTCATTGGTGAAAATAATCCAAATCAGTGTTTATTATTTAGTCTGTATGACATACAATTTTATAAAAAAGTATACAGTATTTTTATTAAACAATGTATCAAAAAAAAATTAATATTGTACTCATACAATCATATACTTAGAGAATGTCTATACAAATTGCTTTTGAATGCACAATGTTCTCGAAAGATCGCAGCAACATACACACTCAAAATATAAATATGGGGCAATAGGTCATATGCATTCGATGTGGCCTACACGTTATGGAGTCTTTATGCACTCCTTCTTTATGGATAATATGATATGCACTTTATTATAAATGTAGAAATCTAGAATATAGAAGAGAGATACATATTGCCAAACAAAATAGTACAATATTAATTGTTTTTTGATACATTGTTTAATAAAAATACTTTTAACTTTTTTATAAAATTGTATGTCTCGCAGTTTATGCCTATAAACTCCCACCCTTCTGAGAGGAAATTTTGTACTATATCTAAGATTGGAATGTTGGCTGGGACATAGCAGATTTTCCTAGAACCTCCATCTTTTTGATTTTTATTATTTAGTCTGTAGGAAAGTTATAGAGTCCACAAACAATCGTGTATATATATATATATATATATATATATATATATATATATATATATATATATATATATATATATATATATATATATATATATATATATATATATATATATATATATATATATATATACATATACATATACATATACATATACATATACACACACACACACACACACACACACACACACACACACACACACACACACACACACACACACACACACACATATATATATATATTGTAAAGTTTGAGGGACCAGCTAGATTGCAGGACACAGGCTTTTCACTCAAAAGGAGGTTTATTGAACTTAAATTGCTTTACAGCAGCAAAAACAAAAGAAAGAGATTTCAGTCTCACCAACTTGCAAAGTCCAGAATTGCTATCGCAATCAAACAGTCCTTGGATTCTGTTGCAGGTAGATTCCCCTGCCAGGAGGCTTCCAGGCAGGACACTGCTATCCACTTTTGTTGCTGCAAACCAAACACAAAACACAAACCACCATCCACCATCTCCTCTACACTCCTCCACACCCATCTACAACTTCGTGTCTTGTTTTAAACCCACTTCCTCTGACAGGTGAGTTAACCCTTTTTGTTCCGTTAAAGGGACCACAGTCCAAACAGAGGGGGAACATAGCGTCCTTCCAGGACCCAGCCACAGCGTCCTGTACAATATATATATATATATATATATATATATATATATATATATATATATATATACACACCGGTATATATATATTTATCTGAGAATGATAAATCCTGATGTACTGATCTAAATAGATGAAGATTTGGACTGCTGTTTTCTTCATTTGAAATATTTTAATTATTTTATTGCGCTGCACTGTATTTTCCTATTTGCCTGATGTACTGATGGCCTATCTAATTTCTTGAGGCCAGAAAAAGCCAGGACAGCACAAATACCCCCAAATGATCCCTTTTTGGAAAGTAGAAAGTCCAAGGTATTTAGTAGGAGGCGTGGCAAGTTTTTAAAAGTTGTAATTTTTTTGTCTCAATTGTTTGGAAAATGAAGTAATCAAATAAATACATTTTTCACAATTTCTTTTTTACATACTGTCACCAGTGCAGTCCAGCATTATCATATAACTGGTGTGGCGGTGATCAGGGACACTGAATGGTCACAGTTTGTAAAAAAAAATAATAATAATATATATTTTTTTTAAATGTTATTACATTTTTGTTCTTTTTTTTGTAGCCCCCTCTAGTGTAGTGTGCTAGAAGTGTACATAGGTTTTTGCTGTAGTGTAGGTAAATTGTTAGGCTTGACTGCCAGCCAAGTCTGCGTTTTGAATCTGGGTCAGGGTGAGTGATCCAGGGAGCCTGGATGACTCATCAGGCAGCCAAGAACCTTGCTGGAACCTTGGAGAAGTTTCCAGAAGAATGGGAGGGAGGTTAGGAGGAGCTGCCTGGAGTATTGAGAAGGGCCCCAGCCAATTTCCCACCCAATGGGCTGGCAGGGGGAGGGCCCCTCTTAATACTCAGAGTCAGGCCAGCAGGACAGTGTGAAGTTTGGGTGAAAGCTGGAGACGGAGTGCTGAGGAGGCTGTCTGAGGCCCTTGAGGGTAGCCCTCTAGTCTGGGGGGTTGACCTCGGGCTGGGGCTTGGGTTCTAGAGGGATCCTCTCAAAACACATGGAGGAGTCCTGTCCAGAGGCACAGGAGGAAGAGTGAGGACAGCAGGAGAGAGTCAACACATCCAGGAGATCTCCAGGGCTAGAGAAAGGGGCAGCTGCAGCCAGGCGGGTTGGCAGTGCCTGAAGAAGTGGTGCTGTGATCAGCAGTTACAGGAATGTAACTGGACACTGGGACATTTTCTACACACCAAAGGGCCTCACTGTCCCTGCATGTAAAGGGCTGTTGCTAGATCTGGCTGAGTGCCTTGCCAGAGCCCTTAAACAGGGATCCAGCTGGGTCTGAGTTGTTCTGCAAGCAAGTGATATGCTGGAGGAAGAGGAGTATATATAGAAAGTGTATATAGTTGAAGTGTCCCTGAAGAAACTTTGTTCCAGTGAAGTGGGCATCCCGTAATACCCCTATCCCCATCCAAGTTTATTAACCCCTAAATAAAAAACAAAGCTGCATGGACTGTTTCCTGTCTCAAACAAGCCTGTGAAAATTAGGTGTGCCTGGCTACAGGGGGATGCACTACATTTTTATGATTTTTTTTTTAACAGACTGAGACCAGAGAAATACACTGTACTACTCTTGGGAAGTGATCACAATTAATTTTTTTTGCTTTGCACATTATAATTGCTTACACCAGTGAATTTCATTGGTATAAGCAACCATTTTTACTGAATGAAACTGATTTATTCAGTGTCTTTTGTTATGATTAGCTGTGAATGGCCAAAGCTAATCCCATGGTACAGATGGGTTATGATTGGCCCTGTCTGTACCATGTGATCACTGTGACCAATCACAGCTAGCAACACAATTGTATACAATGGATGGCATGAAAGGAAGCCATCCATTGTTTACAATTGTCATGTGATCTGCTTTGATTGGTCACATCGATTACATGGTACTGGCAGCGGGCCGGTATAGTGATCAGTGATTGGTGACAGATCGCTCTGCTGCGTGGCCCGGCGAGAGGCGTGATTTGGGAGGGTGTCATATGATGTCCACTCAGAACAACGAAAGTCCCACGTGGACGTTATTTTGCTATATGTCAGGCAGGGACTGGTAATGGAATTTTTTTCTTTAAAACCAAAGTTTTCTAATTAACTATGTCTATACAAATCAGATAACCAGTGAGATCTGAATGTATTTCCAAACCTACAGAACATGCAAAAAAGTTTGCATGGAGGCAGACATATTCTCTACATACATTAATATCGGTTGCTGACCAGCATCGAGCAACCTTACAGAAGGAGCCACAGATACATCTGTTTATTTAATTTAACTTTTTGATATTTTTCAACATAGTACAGCACAGTAAAGTTTTTTTTTTTTTAAATAGAAGGTATTTACATGTCTCATTTCATTACATATCCAAAAACAGGAGGATTATTCCTTATTTCAGGACAATAGGTAAAGCCATGCAAATCATTTCTTTATGCCTCAACAGCCAAATAAACATTCAGAATGATGTACTGTATATAAATGCTATGCAAATATAGCCTATTATAGAGCCATTTATTCCAAACTGCATACAGCTGTTTCAGGCTTTTAGGCCATCATCAGAGCAGTGTATGGAAACAATGGCTTCCATGGAGGAGGGTTGAGCCCCAATGAGACTGTATAACCTGTATAACCTTACAGGTTATGATGAGGAGGAACTAAAAGAAAAAAAAATGTCCTTCAAACAGTGGAAGCTGGTGTTTTTTTGTTTTGGGGGGGCGGCTGAAACTGACCCTCCCCCCATGTTGTACTCCGCCAGACTGCGCTTAGTGGGAGATGATCAGGTGCACTTCTTTGAAGACCCTGAATCGGCGATCGCATGGCTGGAGCGCAGCAAGGGTGCAAACCAACCCCCACCATGATCCACGTGTCTGCATGTCTTCATCTGTTGCTCTACTACGGGGCTTAAATGCCTATGCCATTGTCATGAAGGCTCCATCCGTGGCCGGCGACCTGATGATCCTGCCAGTAATCGGCGCCTCAGCATCCCTGGTTCCCGTTCTCGGCTGCCATTGCGCATGCGCGAGCGTGCGCGTGCACGCGCGCGCCCGCAGACGGGGGCGAGCGTGCGCGGACGGGTGCGCGCCTCCATTGGCGCCAATGAGGCTATTTAAACCCTTCTGTCACTGACGGTCCCCGCTGTCTGCTCTACAACGTTCTGTGTTTGAAACCTGATCTGAAGTCTGTTTACCTGTATCTGACCCGGCTATCCTTGACCATCCGCTCTGTCCCTGTGTATCGACCTTGGCTTGCCTGTGACCATCCTCTTGTCTTCTCCATCTGTACTGTGCTGCCAGCCTGATATCTGACCCGGCCCGTCTGACCATCCCAGAGCCAGCTTACCTGTTGTTCCAGTCTGCATACAGATCCAAGTCTGCCTGTTGTTCCAGCCTGCACACAGAGCCAGCTTACCTGTTGTTCCAGTCTGCATACAGATCCAAGTCTGCCTGTTGTTCCAGCCTGCACACAGATCCAGCTTACCTGTTGTTCCAGTCTGCATACAGATCCAAGTCTGCCTGTTGTTCCAGCCTGCACACAGATCCAGCTTACCTGTTGTTCCAGTCTGCATACAGATCCAAGTCTGCCTGTTGTTCCAGCCTGCACACAGATCCAGCTTACCTGTTGTTCCAGTCTGCATACAGATCCAAGTCTGCCTGTTGTTCCAGCCTGCACACAGATCCAGCTTACCTGTTGTTCCAGTCTGCATACAGATCCAAGTCTGCCTGTTGTTCCAGTCTGCACACAGATCCAGCTTACCTGTTGTTCCAGTCTGTCTACAGAACCTGCTTACCAGCAGCTACCTACATACCTCATCCGCTGAGCTTATCCAGGAAGCTCTTGCACCGGTCTGACCATTCCTGCCAGGCACCTGTGCCCCTCCTGACTCCTGGTCCTACTGTCCCATCATCAGGGGACCGGCGAGCGGGAGCCGCAAGGGAGGCCCTTCTCTGCTAATCAGACTCACCACTACCAGGGGGCGTGACAGTAGCAGACAGCCATGTCTGAGTCTGAGCAGGGGGCCTCTCCTATGGAAGGACTGTGCCAACACCTGGCGGGACTGACCGAGGCGGTAAAGAATCTCCAGCAGGGATACACCCGGTTGGAAGAACGGGTGCTGGCCCTACCACCAACAGCCCCATCCGGGGGAAGTCCAGGACCGTCGGTGGTAATGCTCCCTCCAGAGCCCCGGGTACCAATCCCTGAGAGATTCTCGGGTGCCCGCAACCTCTTTCGGGACTTCCGTAATTCCTGTGAACTGTTCTTTGCACTACAGCCACGTACTTTTTCCCTGGAAGCCACCAAGGTGGGCTTCGTGATCTCCTTACTCTCCGGAGACCCGCGGACCTGGGCCCACCGCCTCCTAGAGCAGAAGGACCCCGCATTGGCCGGTCTTACTTCATTCTTTGATACCATGGCTCAACTCTATGAAGACCCCCAACTCTCTGCCACCGCAGAGACCACTCTGCGCGCCCTCCAGCAGGGGCGAAGGCCCGTGGAAGACTATGTTGCGGACTTTAGGCGCTGGGGTGCGGATACCCAGTGGAACGACGCGGCTCTGCGTCACCAGTTCCGCCTAGGACTTTCTGAGGCACTAAAGGATGAGCTGGCAAGAGTTGGGGTACCCCAGACCCTGGACACTCTGATCAACCTGGTCATTCAGATTGACCGACGACTAAGGGAACGCAGGACGGAACGTGCATCCGGTTTCTCTCGTCCTACCTGGATGCTCCCCAAAGCCCCAAGTCACCTGCAGACTGGCTCGGCCCATCGGTCTGCACCTCTTCCTGATTCCTCAGAGCCCATGCAGTTGGGGCTCTTGAGGCCCTCTCTAACCTCAGAGGAACGTCAACGTCGTCGGGTCAACAACTTGTGCCTCTACTGCGGTGAGCCCGGGCACTACGTAAGGAACTGTCCGGCCAAGGCTCGTAAGTGCCCTCTCATGCCTGCTAGCTCTATGGACTCCTCAATCCAGGTCTCCTCTCACCTTGCCCTCTCTGTCTCGTTGCAGCTTCCGGGAAGAATCCTCCAGGTACCCGCCATTATTGATTCCGGGGCATGCAGCTGTTTCATGGACTCTTCATTTGCTGCCCAACACCGGATTCCCCTCCAGTCTAAAGCCCAGGGACTGTCAGTTTACTTGGCGGATGGCTCCTCCATCCCTTCAGGCCCGGTTACGCAGTAGACCACCCCACTGCCCATGACCATCTCGGACAACCACCAGGAACTTCTTTGTATGGACATTATCTCCTCTCCATTATCCCCTATAATCCTGGGCATGCCGTGGCTGAAGGCCCACAACCCAGTTATCGACTGGGCCACTGGGATGGTCTCCTTCTCCTCCTTATATTGTCAGATGTCTTGCAGACTTTCTAATTCCTCCCAGTTGGCTACTCTGCTAAGTGTGGACTCTGAGGTGGATCTCCGTCAGGCTATTCCCCAGGCCTACCACGAATACCTAGATGTCTTCAGTAAACAGGCAGCAGAGGTGCTCCCACCTCATAGGGCTTATGACTGCCCAATCGAACTTTTCCCTGGAGCGGAGATCCCCTTTGGAAGGGTCTTCCCCCTGACAGAAGTGGAGCAAGGCAAGTTAAAGGAATACATTGAGGAAAACCTCCGAAAAGGCTTCATCTGCCCATCTACCTCTCCTGCGGGTGCGGGCATATTCTTCGTGGAGAAGAAAGACCACACCCTTCGGCCCTGTGTGGACTATAGAGAGTTGAACAACATAACGGTTAAGAACCGTTATCCTCTCCCATTGGTCCCTGAACTATTCCAGAGGCTTGGCACGGCCACCATCTTCACGAAACTTGACCTTCGGGGGGCCTACAACCTGGTTCGGATTAAAGATGGGGATGAGTGGAAGACGGCCTTTCGGACACGTTATGGGCATTACGAGTATCTCGTGATGCCCTTCGGCCTGTGCAATGCCCCCGCAACTTTTCAATACTTCATTAACGATGTACTTCGGGACTTCCTGGACTTGTTTGCCGTGGTATATCTGGACGATATCCTGATCTTCTCCCCCTCTTTAGAAACCCACCGCAGACATGTCAAGGAGGTCCTGGGACGGCTCCGTATCCACGGTCTGTATGCTAAGGCAGAGAAATGCCAGTTTGAACAGGAGAGTATTCCCTTCCTTGGGCTGATCATTTCAAGTACAGGCATCAAGATGGACCCCCAGAAGATCTCCGCCATCTTGAAATGGCCCACTCCGGCAGACAAAAAGGGCATCCAACGGTTTATTGGCTTTGCCAATTTTTACCGTAAGTTTATCAGGGGGTTTTCCGCCATTGTGGCACCCATCACCCAACTGACCAAGCAAGGGACCCGGTTCCGGTGGTCTTCCGAGGCCCAGGAGGCCTTTGATGCCCTTAAGACTCTGTTTACCTCGGCACCCATCCTTAGGCACCCGGACTCCTCTCTACCCTTTACCCTGGAGGTTGATGCCTCCGAGATCGCGGTGGGTGCTATCCTATCCCAGAGGCAGGGGGACAAGTCCCTGCTGCACCCGGTCGCCTTCTTCTCCCGCAAGCTGTCCTCGGCCGAGAGGAACTATGATGTGGGCGACCGGGAACTACTGGCGATCAAGGCTGCCCTGGAAGAATGGCGATACCTCCTGGAGGGGGCCTCTCACCCCATTTTAATATTCACCGACCACAAGAATCTGGAATACTTAAAGTCAGCCAAAAGATTGAAACCCAGACAAGCCAGATGGGCGCTTTTCTTTTCTCGTTTTACCTTTCATGTGACATATCGGCCCGGATCCAAGAATGTCAAACCAGACGCCCTGTCCAGGATGTACCACAAGCACCAGGAAGAAGACCCCCCTGACACTATTCTGGCCCCTGGGAACTTCCTCCTTCTTCAAGAGGACTTACTGTCCCGATTCAAACGTGCCTCAGCAGGGCAAAGGCCCACTTCTGAAACCCAGCTACAGGAGAAGGATGGCCTATTCTGGTACGGGGACAAGATCTACACCCCAGAACAACTCCGGGTAACAACTATGGAGCTGTGCCATGACCACGCTTTGGCTGGTCACTTCGGTGTCGCTAAGACCACCGATCTGGTACAGCGTACCTTCTGGTGGCCTCAACTACGGGCCAACTGTAAAAAATTTGTGGACACTTGCCCTACCTGCACCCGGAACAAGAATCCCAAGACCAGGGCCTGGGGTCTCCTTAAGCCCCTGTCTGTCCCAGATCGTCCCTGGAGGATGATCTCCTTAGATTTTATTGTGGAGTTACCCCCAGCAGAAGGCCACACGACGATCTTTGTGATCGTCGATCGCCTATCCAAAATGGCTCACTTCATCCCTATGAAGGGCACCCCCTCAGCTCCAGAGACGGCACGGGTCTTTATCAGGGAAATTGTCCGCCTTCATGGGGTCCCGGCTAACATCGTCTCGGACCGAGGGGTGCAATTCACCTCTCGATTCTGGAGGTCCCTGTGCCAGTCCTTGGATATTGAACTCTCTCTCTCCTCTGCCTACCACCCTCAGTCTAATGGGCAGACGGAGCGGACCAATCAGACCCTAGAGCAGTACCTGCGCTGCTTCTCCTCCTTTGCCCAAGATGACTGGATCTCCCTTCTGCCCCTGGCCGAGTTCGCGTATAATAACGCCACCCACTCCGCCACCAAACAGACCCCCTTTTTCGCCAACTATGGGTATCACCCGGCATTCCTGCCTAACTCGCTTCCTGACTGCACTGTGCCAGCAGTCCAAGAACGAATCCAGTTCTTTTCCACCAACAACCAACTTCTCCAAGAAACCATGACCAGGACCCAGGAGTACAACAAAACTGTGTTTGACAAGAAGAGACGGGGGGAACTGGTGCTTGTCCCGGGCGAAACCGTATGGCTATCCACCTCCAACCTAAAATTGGCTTGCCCTTCACGGAAACTGGGCCCCAAGTTCTTGGGCCCCTTCCCGGTCAAGAGGAGAATCAACGAGGTGGCTTATGAATTGGAACTTCCGGATTCTCTGAAGATTCACCCGGTGTTCCATGTGTCCTTGCTGAAACCCTCGGTTAGTAACCCTTTCCCCAACCGGAGGGCCATCCCTCCTGATCCAGTCATGGTGGACGGGGAAGAGGAGTTCGAGGTGGAAGCCATCCTTAATGTCAGAAGAAGGCAGAACCAAAACCAGTTCCTAATCAAGTGGAAGGGGTACGGCCCCGAGGAAAACTCTTGGGAGCCCGAGGAGAACATCCACGCTAAGAGTCTAGTCCAGTCTTTTAAGAGAGCCCATCCTGAGAAATTTGCCCCGAGGGGCATCCGGAGGCTGCCCCTTAGGGGGGGGCAATGTCATGAAGGCTCCATCCGTGGCCGGCGACCTGATGATCCTGCCAGTAATCGGCGCCTCAGCATCCCTGGTTCCCGTTCTCGGCTGCCATTGCCCATGCGCGAGCGCGCGCGTGCACGCGCGCGCCCGCAGACGGGGGCGAGCGTGCGCGGACGGGTGCGCGCCTCCATTGGCGCCAATGAGGCTATTTAAACCCTTCTGTCACTAACGGTCCCCGCTGTCTGCTCTACAACGTTCTGTGTTTGAAACCTGATCTGAAGTCTGTTTACCTGTATCTGACCCGGCTATCCTTGACCATCCGCTCTGTCCCTGTGTATCGACCTTGGCTTGCCTGTGACCATCCTCTTGTCTTCTCCATCTGTACTGTGCTGCCAGCCTGATATCTGACCCGGCCCGTCTGACCATCCCAGAGCCAGCTTACCTGTTGTTCCAGTCTGCATACAGATCCAAGTCTGCCTGTTGTTCCAGCCTGCACACAGAGCCAGCTTACCTGTTGTTCCAGTCTGCATACAGATCCAAGTCTGCCTGTTGTTCCAGCCTGCACACAGATCCAGCTTACCTGTTGTTCCAGTCTGCATACAGATCCAAGTCTGCCTGTTGTTCCAGCCTGCACACAGATCCAGCTTACCTGTTGTTCCAGTCTGCATACAGATCCAAGTCTGCCTGTTGTTCCAGCCTGCACACAGATCCAGCTTACCTGTTGTTCCAGTCTGCATACAGATCCAAGTCTGCCTGTTGTTCCAGCCTGCACACAGATCCAGCTTACCTGTTGTTCCAGTCTGCATACAGATCCAAGTCTGCCTGTTGTTCCAGTCTGCACACAGATCCAGCTTACCTGTTGTTCCAGTCTGTCTACAGAACCTGCTTACCAGCAGCTACCTACATACCTCATCCGCTGAGCTTATCCAGGAAGCTCTTGCACCGGTCTGACCATTCCTGCCAGGCACCTGTGCCCCTCCTGACTCCTGGTCCTACTGTCCCATCATCAGGGGACCGGCGAGCGGGAGCCGCAAGGGAGGCCCTTCTCTGCTAATCAGACTCACCACTACCAGGGGGCGTGACAGCCATATTTTGCCTATCCTGCTGTCAAATTGGATCCTACACCTGCAACTAACTGTAAGTCTCCTCTAACCTACACCCTGAACCCCACCCACCCCCCCCCCCCCTTTTTTTTTCTTCTTTCTATCACAAGCACTAATTGCTGCTGCAAAACGGAACATTTCCCCATATGCTCTATAAGTTATTCCCCTATATCCACTTACTATATACATTGCCTTGAAAAAGTATTCATACCCCTTGAAATTTTCCACATTTTGCCATGTTACAACCAATAACGTAAATGTATTTTATGCGATAGACCAACACAAAGTGGCTCCTTAATTGTGAAGTGGAAGGAAAATGATAAATAGTTTTTACATTTTTTTACAAATAAATATGTGAAAAGTGTTGCGTGCATTTGTATTTGTAACTCTTTGTAGAACCACCTTTCACTGCAATTACAGCTGCAAGTCTTTTTGGGTATGTCTCTACCAGCTTTGCACATCTAGAGAGTGACATTTTTGCCCATTCTTCTTTGCAAAATAGCCCAAGCTCTGTCAGATTCGATGGAGTGCATCTGTGAACAGCAATTTTCAAGTCTTGCCACAAATTCTCAATTGGATTTAGGTCTGGGCTTTGACTGGACCATTCTAACACATGAATATGCTTTGATCTAAACTATTCCATTGTAGCTCTGACTGTATGTTTAGGGTCATTGCCCTGCTGGAAGGTGAACCTCTGCCCAGTCTCAAGGCTTTTGCAGACTCTAACAGGTTTTCTTCGAAGATTGTCCTGTATTTAGCTCTATCCATCTTCCCATCCACTCTGACTAGCTTCCCTGTCTCTGCTGAAGAAAAGCATCCCCACAACATAATACTGCAACCACCGTGTTTTGCGGTGAGAATGGTATGTTCAGGGTGATGTGCAGTGTTAGTTTTCCACAACAAATAGCGTTTTGCTTTTAGGCCAAAAAGTAAAATTTTGACCTCATCTGACCAGAGCAGCTTCTTCCACATGTTTGCTGTGTCCCCCACATGGCTTCTCACAAACGGCACATCTTCAACAATGGCTTTCTTCTTGCCACTCTTCCATAAAGGCCAGATTTTGGAGTGCATGACTTATAGTTGTCCTGTGGACAGATTCTTCCACCTAAGCTGTGGATCCCTGCAGCTCCTCCAGAGTTACCATGGGGCTCTTGGCTGCGTCTCTGATTAATGCTCTCCTTGCACCGCCTGTCAGTTTAAGTGGACGGCCGTGTCTTGGTAGGTTTGCAGTTGTGCCATACTCTTTCCATTTTCGGATAATGGATTGAACAGTGCGCCGTGAGATGTTCAAAGCTTGGGTGATTTTATTTATAACCTAACCCTGCTTTAAACTTCTCCACAACTTTATCCCTGGCCTGTCTGGTGTGTTCCTTGGCCTTCATGTCGCTGTTTGTTTACTAAGGTTCTGTAACAAACCTCTGAGGGCTTCCCAGAACAGCTGTATTTATATGAAGATTAAATTACACACAGGTGGACTCTTTTTACTAATTAGGTGACTTCTGAAGGCAATGGGTTCCACAAAATTTTAGTTAGGGGTATCAGAGTAAAAGGGGCTGAATACAAATGTACGCCACACTTTTCAGATAATTATTTGTAAAAACATTTGAAAACCATTAATCATTTTCCTTCCACTTCACAATTATGTACAACCTTGTGTTGGTCTATCACATAAAATCCCAATAAAATACATTTACGTTTTTGGTTGTAACATGACAAAATGTGGAAAATTTCAAGGGGTGTGAATACTTTTTCTAAGCGCTGTAGGTTTCATGCCCAATAAGAACACTTCTTTCGATTTAAGACATCTCTTTTTAAATCTACAGGCTACCCACGAATCAGTTGGTTTCCGAGTGATAGTTAGCTGGGATGCCGCCAAACCGTTTGACACAGTCGATTGAGAATACTTATGGAAGTGCCTTCGTAGTAGATATGGATTTGGCCCTAACTTCATAACATGGATTCAACTATTTTACCAAACCCCAGTAGCCAGAATTCAAGTAAATAGTAAGATTTCTGACCCTTTCCCTATTAGAAGAGGTACGTGCCAGAAATGTCCGCTCTCCCCATTGCTCTATGCTTTGGCTGTGGAACCATTGGCAATAGCCATCAGAGAGCACCCAGAGATTAGAGGCCTAAGGTCAGGACCCTGGTCAAAACCATTAGTCTTTATGCAGACGATATGCTGTTGTACCTGGAGGATGCAGGTTCCTCTTTATCTGCAACTCTGAATCTCATCGAAAGCTTTGGGGCGCTCTCCGATCTACAAATTAACTGGGGTAAGTCTCAGTTAATTCTAGTTAAAGTCTAAAGTAAATAAACCCCTTTGTATTTCAGACCCTTTAATAAATGAAGCAGTTGGGGCAAATTAAAAAAAAATAACCCTCATAGCTGCAAGATACAATGAATGTAGTTTTGCTCAAACACATGAATTTGCTTCTCCTCACCATATTGTTACATTGCACCTTTGATGCTCCTTGTTAATTACTCATAATACATAATGTGTCATCTAGCGGTGCTCTAGATATAATTGAGACGAATCCGCTCATTTATCGCTGTTGTAGTTTAACCTCAGATTATTAGCAAATAATGAAAAATAACTTCTTAGCCACAAAACCCTGTCAAAGATATCAACTTTTATGCATATTGAATATTTGCAACACAACTGTGTACACACCGCCTTCATTTTATTTATTTTCCTCATAGCCTTAGTTTGTCTCCTCAACCACCTGTTACCTTTGTTCTCCCCCTTTTTTTTCTTTCTCTCTTGTCTACTGCTTTCCTTCTCATGTATCATACTTGATCTGTCCTTTATACATACAGACTCGGGTTCGAGGGTTCACACAAATAGAGTTTTCTTTTGGTGGTATTTGGTCACCACAGTTTTTTTTTCCATGAATCTTTGACCGGCATCTGGTGAAAACTTCTGTTGTGTCAAATCACAGGGGAGTAGGCTGCATTTTACTACAGACGTTGGCGATGCAGACGTTGGCGATGGTTGCTTGAACCGATCAGACTTTGGCGCTGAGGACTAAAAAATTGTCTAAAGGCATCGGTCAGCCAGCCACCTTCTCCACCATTCTTGCTCTGACTGACTGAAGCCTCAGCAACACGTTATCCAGCACCAGGAAATTGAAACCTCCCAGGGTCTGGAAACGCATTGCACAAACCTTTCTTCATGGTCTCCTGAAGATGTTACATCCTCTGCTCCCTCTGTGAAGGCAGGATGAATTCTACAACCTTACCCTTGTAACGTGGATCAAGAAGGGTTGCCAGCCAGTAATGATCCCTCTCCTTGATACCACGAATACTAGGGTCCTTTTGAAGGCTTTGCAGAATCAGGGAGGCCATGCAGCTTAGGTTTGCAGATGCATTCGATTGTGAGTCCTCTGGGTCACTGAGGATGACGTTGTCAGAAACTACCTTCTCCCAACCACGTACAACTCCTTGGGATTCTGGGGACTGAAAACCATCCCTTGAAGACTGCTGCTGAGTGTTATGCTCTACATCCATGCTGACACAATCCTCCTCCTCCTCTTCTTCCTGTGTGTTTGGCGGGCCCACAGGAATGCTATCTAGATAAAGGGGGCCTTGAGAGGTAAGGAAGTCCTCCTCTTCCTCCTGCTGTTCTGCCTCAAGTGCCCTGTCCATTATTCCACAAAGCGTGTGCTCCAACAGGAAGACAAGAGGGACATTATCACTGATGCATGCATTGTCGCTGCTCATCATCCTCGTGGCCTCCTCAAATGGTGACAGGGCAGTGCATGCATCCTTGATCAGTGGCCCTCTTCTGCAAGTGCAACCGCTGCAGCATTGCCAACGTTGAGTTCCAAATGAGGCAGTTGGTGGGAAGGTTTCATTCCCTTTGAATGTCAGCCAGCCGAGCACTGGCATTGTATGACAGACAGAAATGACCACAGACTTTTCTGGCCTTCCTCAGGAGATCCTGTAAGCCTGGGTAGCTGCACAAGAACCGCTGCACCACCAAATTCAGGACATGTGCCAGACATGGGTCAAGTGTCCCTGTCGGAGGGCGGAGAGAAGGTTGGTGCCATTGTCGCATACAACCATTCCTGGCTGAAGTTGGCATTGCATCAACCACCTCTGAGCCTGCCCCTGCAGAGCTGACAGAATCTCTGCTCCAGTGTGGCTCCTGTCCCCTAAGCAGACCAACTCAAGCACCGCATGGCATCTTTTTGCTTGTGTAGGCCCTTGACCGCTTACGGAGCACTGCTGGTTCAGAGGAGAAATCAGAAGAAGAGGCCATAGAGAAAGAAGAAGAGGAGGGAGTGGAGGAGAGAGCTGTGGCAGAATGGCCACTAGCATTTTGGAGGCGTGGTGGCGGAACAAGCTCCAACAATACTGAACCCTGTCCTGCATCCTTCCCAGCTGCCAGCAGAGTTACCCAGTGCGCCATGAAGGAAAGGTAACGTCCCTGCCCATGCCTGCGGGACCATGAGTCAGTGGTAATATGCACCTTACTGCTGACCGCCCTGTCCAGCGAGGCATGGACATTGCCTTCCACATGCCGGTAGAGAGCCAGAATGGCCTTCCGTGAAAAGAAATGGAAGGCCATTCATTCCTCTCAGTGGAGGTTTTTGAGAGGACTGGAGGTATAGTGGGGTTGGAGATCCCAGATGAGGAGCAAGGAGAAGTCCACCTTTTTCTTTGATGTGGGTCTTTCAAGTGCTGTTGCCAACGGACTGCATGGGAGGTCGTCATATGTCTGGTCAAGCATGTGGTGCCCAAGCGGCTGCTGTTCTGGCCATGCTTTATCCGCTTCAGACATAGGTTGCAAACATGGAGAATTGTGTATCAACTATTTCTGGTTGAAAATGATGGACTTTTTAGGCGTACAATCTAAATTCATAAAATTTATTAAAAACATAAGCATACAGTTTACTCAGTACAGTGAGCAGATATTGTAATCTGCAAACAATATAGAAATTGCTACAGGCTAATAGACAGTTTTGCTAAAGTAACAGCAATATGTATCATTAGGTCATTACAGTCCGGATATTGCTATCCAAGTTATACCATAAAAAAATGACATTAACCAGTTAATTCTGAACCATATGGGAGCAATGTTTGTCAAAAGTAGCTTGTACTTGGTTGCCCTACATGTTGCGCGTTCGTGTAACGCTTCTTCGGGAGCTTTCTATATTTTTCTAAAAGTAGAAAAAAAAGAGGAGAGGAAAAAATGCATACAGTAAATAATGAAAAACATCAAACATCAAATATAGGTACACACACAATTTGGGTGTGTCATTTATGTTACTATATGTGGCATATGCCCAAAAGGTCAGAATCAGAAGAATAAGCATCATGGTCAAGAAAAAATATGAAATAGGGAGGGAAGGAAATATTTTTCTTCATACCTTTTCAGTATTTTATTGCACCCGCTCCCATGATGCACCTTTCCTCACCTCTCTTTCTTCTCTCCTCCCTCCTTTTCCCTCCCCCTCCTCCCCCCCTTTCCCCTCCCCCCCCCCCCCCCCCCCCCTCATTTCTTCTTTTTTTGTCTCTTTCTTCTTCTTGTCTGAGTTATTCCCCTTTCCCTTCACTTATATTTCCTTCCCTCCCTATTTCATATTTTTTCTTGACCATGATGCTTATTCTTCTGATTCTGACCTTTTGGGCATATGCCACATATAGTAATATAAATGGCACACCCAAATTGTGTGTGTACCTATATTTGATGTTTGATGTTTTTCATTATTTACTGTATGTATTTTTTCCTCTCCTCTTTTTTTTCTATTTTTAGAAAAATAAAGAAAGCTCCTGAAGAAGCGTTACACGAACGCGCAACATGTAGGGCAACCAAGTACAAGCTACTTTTGACAAACATTGCTCCCATATGATTCAGAATTAACTGTTTAATGTCATTTTTTTATGGTATAACTTGGATAGCAATATCCGGACTGTAATGACCTAATGATCCATATTGCTGTTACTTTAGCAAAACTGTCTATTAGCCTGTAGCAATTTCTATATTGTTTGCAGATTACAATATCTGCTCACTGTACTGAGTAAACTGTATACTTGTATACTTGTTTTTAATACATTTTATGACTTTAGATTGTACGCCTAAGAAGTCCATCATTTTCAACCAGAAATAGTTGATACACAATTCTCCATAAATTTCAAATTTTCGTGACGTGGCATATATTATTTACTCTTTATAGTATCCACAATACCATTACGTGGTGATACTAAATTTCTCAAATAGGTTGCAAACAGCAACGGTGTGATCTGCTGCACACGTGTCAAAAAAGGCCCACACCAAGGAACCTTTCAAAATCAGCAGGGAGTCAGCAGCGCCCTGCACCTGCGGAGCTCTGCAGTGTGATGCAGTAGGGTGGCTGCCCTTAAGCTGCCCCCTAGAGGACATCCTGCCTCGTTGGAGTTATGCCTCCTCCTCTCTTCTATCAGGCACCCAAGTAGAGTATGCTGCTGCTGGGGGAACATGACTTCCAGTTTCTAGTCCTTCTTGGGCACCCCCTCTCTCTAGGCTCACATTACTCCCTTCCTCAACCTGGGAATCAACATCGGAGCCTTCTAATCGCTGCGCATCCTCCATCAGCATGTAGGCGACACTGTGGTCAAATAGTTTGTGATGGTGGGGCTACGGAAGGAGTGACTGTGGACAAGGAGCCGGTGGAATAGGCCACTTTGGCAGCTGCATTGGAAGGCAAACTACTCTGAGCCTGGGTGACAGAGGATGAGGAGGATGAGGATGGCTTTGTTATACATTCCACCAACTCTTCTGCATGTTCTGGCTCAATAACACGGCCAGCAGCAGGAAAAAAGGACAAGCATGCCCCACGGCCCCCTGCAGAGGATGCACCATGTCTGCGACCAGCACTGTTGACTGTAGACACAGAGCCTGCTTGCCCTCTTTTAGTGGCCTGTGAGTGTCTGCCTCTCCTTGGTGGCCTTCTGGACATGATGTATATTTTGTTTAGCAACACCACACTGCACTGTATTGTGAGCTGTGTACACCACCAGAAAAGTAGTAGCAACTCTAATACGGTTGCACTGTTTTGTGTGCTGTGTACACCACCAGAAAAGTAAGAACAACTGCACTACGGTTGCACTGTTTTGTGCTCCATCCATCTTCCCATCAACTCTGGCCAGCTTCCCATTCCCTGCTGAAGAAAAGCATTCCCGCCACTTGATTCTGCCACCACCATGTTTCACGGTGAGGATGGTGTGTTCAGGGTGATGTACAGTGTTAGTTTTCCACCACACATAGTGTTTTGCTTTTAGGCCACAAAGTTCAAAGTTCTGACCAGAGCACCTTCCACATGTTTGCTGTGTCCCCCACATGGCTTCTCACAAACTGCAAACGGGACTTCTAATGGCTTTCTTCTTGTCACACTTCCATAAAGGCCAGATTTGTGAAGTGCATGACTAACAGTTGTCCTGTGAACAGATTTTCCCATCTTTGCTGTGGATCTCTGCAGCTCCTCCACAGTTACCATGGGCCTCTTGGCTGCTTCTCTGATTAATATTCTTCTTGCCTGGCCTGTCAGTTTAGGTGGACGCCCATGTCTTGGTAGGTTTGCAGTTTTGCCATACTCTTTCCATTTTCGGATGATGGATTGAACAGTGCTCAGTGAGATATTCAAAGCTTGGGATATTTTTTTTATAACCTAACCCTGCTTTAAACTTCTTCACAACTTTATCTCTGACCTGTCTGGATTGTTCCTTGGCCTTCATGATGCTGTTTGTTCACTAAGGTTCTTACCTCCCCTCTGGGCTTCACAGAACAGCTGTATTTATACTGAGATTAAATTACATTCTATTTACTAATTAGGTGACTTCTGAGGACAATTGGTTCTACTAGATTTTAGTTATGGGGTATCGGAGTAAAGTGGGCTGAATACAAATGCATGTCACACTTTTCTTATATTTATTTGTAAATAAATGTTGAAAACCATTTATCATTTTCCTTCCACTTCACAATTATGTGCCACTTTGTGTTGGTCTATCTCATAAAATCCCAAAAAAATACATTTACGTTTTTGGATGTAACATGACAAAATTTTGAAAATTTCAAGGGGTATGAATACTTTTGCAAGGCACCGTATGCATTTTTTAAGTGCATTTTCAGTTTTGCAGCTTTATTTACAATAAATTGCAATAAGTCCAATGTATTGCCTACTGATCCCCTTCCAGGGCTCTTTCCACTTGTCGCTTTCCAGATCAAAATAGTGGAATCCTTTGTCTATCTATATATTTATATCCACTCAGACATCTCTAAATATGTAACTCTGAATTACATGCCTTTACTTACCAAATTTAAATATAAATCTGCAAGTTGGTGTAAACCTCCACTCGTTGTAGTAGAACAAGCAAATCTAATTAAAATGATATGGACCTTGACCCATTTTACCATGGATAGAGCTGTGATAATCCATTAGGGGAGAGATATTTACAATAACACAGACTGGATGCTTCTTAGTTCGCAATGATAGGTGGTATGAAGGGCTAGTCTATTTCGAGAGGTACAGGTCTGGATCCTGATTTGTAATAATTTAACGGTACAGTAAAATTGGAATGATTGTATGTTTATTTTCATATGGAAAAGTGCATCACTTGCTGCTTTATTGTACAACAGGTAAACTTATTTCTGCATGCATAAGTTGAACATTATGCATGATAGATAAACAGTGAAACAGAATTGAATCTCATCTTTAATACATAGGCTATAGGGTTCCCCAGGCCTTGGAGTCTAGGCCCCAGCCTGCTTCTTCACCAGAGCCCCTGATGGTAGGGGTGGATTCCAGCAAGCTGGAACCAGGTAGAGGCCCCCAGGTACACCCAGCTGAGGATGCGGAGACCACTCGCCTGTGCAGAGTACAAGCAGTGGGAGACAGGAAACAGGAAATCCAGGAGGCAAGCTGAGGTCAGGGTGGGAAGAAAACAAGCACAGACTGTAAACAAAGCTGGGGTCAGTACACGGTAGTCAGGCACAGGATACATGCGAACAGGCGACTGGGAGCTCAGAACACTGTGAAGATGCTCAGGCAATGTGAGATACACTGAGTATGTCTTATATAGGCAAGAATAGGCAAGAAAACTAGGAGGCGGGGGGCGTGACCAAGATGGCGACGGTGCTGGGCGCTTAGTTAAGGAGCTCTGCAGCCACCGCTGGGAATTTATCCTGTTTACCTATCCTAAGAGAATCATGAAACACCTGCAACTGCTCCGGTTCTGCCCCTGCGGATGAGGACACGGAGCTGGAAACGTTCAGAGCATCAGAACCCAGGAATTACCCCTATTTCTTCTAAGGGTGCCTCCGCACACGTGGCAGCTGCAAGCAGCATGGCGACCCAGATGGAGAGTCCGGAGTCCGCTCTCATGGATCAGAGCAACTATGCGGCCCTTATGCAGGCTATTATGGGCTGTCAATCCACCTTCTTTTCCGTCGCCACCAAGATAGACACCGTGCAACAATAGATGGGTCTTATCAGACAAGGCTTTGAGAAGGTCCGCCAGCGTGTCACAGAGGTTAAGCGCCGGGTGGGGGATACGGAGGACGCGGTCCATGACCATTCGGCTTCACTACATACTCTCCAGGTGAGAATGAAACACCTTGAATCGAGGGCTGAAGAAGCGGAAAACCGCAACAGGCAAAACAATCTGCGCATTATTGGTCTCCCTGAGGGCTTGGACCCATCTGCCTACACAGAGCGGCTACTCCGCTCACTTTTCCCCCAGGCGGCCTTTTCATTGTTCTTTGCCATTGAGAGGGCTCACAGGATGCCACCTGCCCACGGCCCCCCTGGTGCTCCACCTCGTACATTTATTTTCCGGCTTCTCAACTGCCAATCAGCTACCTATATGGCCATGTTACGCATTGATCTTGTCTGTGTCAGCGGCCCTGTTCTTGCCAAGGTAGGTTTTCATACTGCCTAACATCGGGTTAGCCAAATATTGATTAGCTCTTTCATGACCAGGTGTTATTGATGCTTAGATGCTTAGATGGTTAGCATTGGTTAGCTTGAAAATAAATTTAAGATTTGACAAACTAAACAACTTGTACATTGCTTTTTAAGGACATTTAAGGCTTGTATACAATAAATAGTTCTAATATATACCCTTCTATTTATTTTATTATTATTGTAAGCTGACAAATAGATAATAGTGTAAAAATAAAATGCATTTTCTTTATTTTACACCAAAGTTTTTAATAATTTTTAAATTTATTGAACAGTTTACAGACTGTATTGTACTGGGATAGATACATAGTGATAGCTGGAGCTGTCAGGTTTATTTGTAAACAAACTCTTGTAATATCAACTTAATTGGTGGTCAAGATGAACACATGATCGGTAACCAATCAGTGTGGCTTTCAATAGGAGTTTGTATATCTTTTCAGGTCCTCCTGTTTCATTATTTTGAAAATAAGAAAAAAACATGGTAACTGTCTGCATTTGCTGACCTCCTGCTGAAAATGCATCCTATGAAAGAAGCTTGTATTTTGTTTTTCTTTAAGGCCCTATATACACTAGCAGCTCCTAAACTTGAGTTTAGGAGCTTTTGGTGTTTTTTTTCCAAAGCTCCTAAACTTTGCTCCATAAAAGCCTATGGGGGTTATTTACTAAAGGCAAATCCACTTTGCTCTACAAGTGCACTTGGAAGTGCAGTCGCTGTAGATCTGAGGGGGACATGCAAGGAAAATAAAAAACAGCATTTTAGTTTGCACATGATTGGATGATAAAATCAGCAGAGCGTCCCCTCATTTCAGATCTTCCCTTCAGATCTACAGTGACTGCACTTCCAAGTGCACTTGCAGTGCACTTGTAGTGCAAACTGGATTTGCCTAAATAACCCCCTATGTCTCCATGTACAAATAGGCTTTTAGGATCGTTTAGGAGCTGCTGCGGTTAGGGTAACCTCCCTCTCTTGAACGCTGCAAAACACGCAGAATCACAGTAAAATCATGGCGCGATTTAGCTTCGTTTTGCGTTTTCCCACACCCAGCGGTCAAAGTATGTGCTACGTGTAAATGAAGCCTAATAATACCAGCTTTCACAAGTAGGATGCCTGATACCTATTTACTGTAAATTTTATAGGCACCAACTATGAAACCAAAGCACAATCTTTGTGGGTCAGAATTAATTTTGTTCTGCAGGTAGGTCCAGTTCTTGAAGGAACGACATGTGAAGGATGAGTGCGTGTGTAGGGATTCCACTTTCATGGTGGCTAGGATGGTTTCTTCTGATAGAGATCCAACAGCAGCAAGTTTGTTTAGAAGTATTGCATCCTGAACATAACTTGATGTTTTCTGGACCAGAGATTTGGGATGTTTACTGCCCAGCTTGAGATATTTTCAGATAGTGTCATAGTGCCTAAAATTATGGGTCTGCCTGGGTTCCCCTCTTTGTAAACTTTGGGCAGCATGTAGAAGCAGCCCATGTCGAGTGGCGAATCTAGTATTTCTTCTCTAAAATTAGATGGGAACACCAAAACTGTATTTCCAAAAAAAAAGTCTTGTGGGGGTAGGTTTGATCCTCCTGCAGTCTATTGTAGTATTTGATATTTTGACAGCTGTCTGTGTGCCTTCTGCATGTAGTCACTGGTGCCCATTATACCAATGGCACTTCCTTTGCTGCCTTTATAATAATATAATTGTTTCCTTTCAGGATCTGGCAGCTAATGCTTCCTGTGGTGTAATATTCTATGCCAGACTTTCCCTTTTATGTAGGATCTTGGCTATGAGCTCTTAATGTATTATTCAAATGTGGGTTTGGTCCCAGGTGTGCAAGAACAGGTAGATATTTTTGTGGGATTGCAGGGCCCAATTTTGAGGCTCACTGTGTTACTGACTTGGAATGAAATGTAATGCAGTGAAGTCTGAAAAGTACTGCAAGTTTGTTCCAGCCTCGAGGCGATTCATTTCGCAGTTGCAGCGCTATACAAATCATTCATTCATTCATTCATTCATTCACTAGGTAGGAAAAATGGATTGGTAAGAATTCAGAGCTTTCAGCTTAAAACCAAAGTCATAGTTATTTCCCATATTTCCCATATTTCCTTTGATTCCCCAAACCGGGCTTCTCTTTCATGATTGATTTAATAAAATTTGTGGATTCTGTGATAAGAGGATGCACCACAAATGTGCAGAGCTATGTATTTTGGCATGGAAACATGATGAAGGTGTGAATGCAGTCTCGTTCTACGTGCTAAATGTTGGAAGTAAACCAAGTGTTCACTAAAATTACACAGTTCATTTTCTCAAGTCCTAACATAATTATGTTGTTACATTTTCCCCTCTTGCAAACTCCTTGAAAGGGAATTGAAGATTTTGTTTTGGTAGTGTCATCAAGGAGACTTTTGCAAGCCTCTTGTCTTACAAAATGACAATAATAAAACAGAGATGCCTAGAAGCAACATATTTTTTGAAACAAGACAATAAGCTGATTCCAGTGAAATAAAACTGTGCCGTAAGCTGGTGTCACCATAGTTAGTCCTCACAAAATGACACCAAACAGACAACAAAGTGTACTTTGAAATGTTCTGAAGAACCTGAGACTTGCTATAAATCCTGAATGACCTCTTGTACAAAAACTTTCTTCCTGGCAAAAAGTATGTATACAAAACCATGCTGCCACTGTGCAGTCATGTCTCTATATATTATACAGAATAAGTACAAAACTGGTTTAGAGGCAGAGGAGGAAGATAAAAAAAAGCAGTGTTTTTATGGTCAATGTTTCGATGAAGCTCAGTCCATCTTTCTCAAGTGAATCTGTCTTGAGAAAGATGGACAGAGCTTCATTGAAACGTTAACAATAAAAATGCTGCCCTCTCTCCCCTGCACTGTTTGCCCTGGTGATGGAGCCTCTGGCAGAGGCCCTGAGGAAGTCGGAGGAGGTGTCTGGGATCCGGGTCGGATCAATGACTGAGAAGTTAGCACTATATGCGGATGACTTAATCCTCTTCCTGCGAGATCCTGGCCCCTCACTTTCAGCGGCGCTCCAGATTCTGGACCGATTTGCTACTCTTTCTGGCCTCCTCACCAACTGGAGCAAGTCACTCATTCTTCCCATAGATCCAGGGGCGAGACAGCAGAGTACCTCTAATTTACCTCTACAATGGGCAAATACCATCCGATACTTGGGGATCAATATCTCTTCCAATACTCAGGATTTCAGTAAGCTTAATCTGTCCCAGGTACTGCAATGGTGTAAATCTAAACTTGGCTTGGTCAAATCTCCCACTAACACCTGTAGGAAAAATGTATTTAATTAAAATGAAACTACTCCCGGTGCTATTGTATACTCTTATGCCCCATACACACGGTCGGAAAATCCGACCACAAAATCCATCGGATTTTGTCTGACGGATTTAGTCCGACACTGGTGTTGCATACACACGACGGACAAAGTTGTCGGAAAATCCGATCATTCTGAACGTGGTGACGTTTGTTGCCTACGACGGGACTACGTAAAGGCTAGTAGCCAATAGCTTTGGTCTTGTAATGTGATATGAGCATGCGTGGCACTTTGTCCGTCGGAATTCGATACACACGATCGGAATTGGTGTGATCGGACTTTGTTGTCGGAAAATCTATCCAGCAGGAGATAGAACTTTGTCCGTCGGACAATCCGATGGAAACTGTCCGATGGTGCCTACACACGGTCGGAATTTCAGACAACATTGTCCGATAGGACAGAATCCATCGGAAAATCCGACCGTGTGTATGGGGCTTAAGGCATTCCCCGGTCTGGATACCCAGATCCTCTTCCGACAATTAGACTCCCTAATAACCTCCTTTCTGTGGCAATCACATCCGGTCAGATTTAGCAGGAAAATTATATGCAGGCCCTGGACACAGGGGACTTGCTTGCCCCGATTTCCATACGTACTATTTGGCAGCGATGCTCACACATGCCCACTGTTGGCTGGTCTCAAAGGACACCAGTGCATCAGTAGTCCTTGAGGCAGCACATCTGGGATCTTATGAGGCTCTTCGCAACGCCCTCTACAGGGGTATAGGAGGTTCATTGACAATCTTAACACATGCTATGAAAGCAGTTGTCAGGGCTTGGCATGCATTAGTAGTAAAGCCTAACCTGGTAAAAGGCATATGGTCCCCTGATACACCGCTTTGGTGGAATCCCAGGCTGAAAGAATTCCATTCTCTACAAGAACCCGGCCTATGGGCCGGCAAAGGCATCAAATATCTGAAGGATATATATGATGCTTTGGGGTTGTTTACCTTTGACAGACTGAAACACAAATTCCAGCTCCCAAATTCTTTCTTTTTCAGGTTCCTGCAGCTCCGTCACGCCTTTGACTCACAATTTAAATTGGTTCAGCTCCGGATGGAGCATGGCGATCTCGAAACTCTGCTAAACAATACTAATCTCTCTAAACCATTATCTCAAATATACTGGGCACTGCTACCGTCCGTTCAGGTTGGATTGGACGGGCTGCGGGACCTGTGGTGTACGGAGTTGCAGGAGCTGGACAGCGAAGACTGGGCAGACATGTGGGACTACCCACTACAACCATTGGTCGCAACTAGGGACAAATTGATACAATTCAAAATCCTGCACAGAATATACTATACACCACAACGCCTCCATCGCATATACCCAACCTCATCAACTGCTTGCTGGAGATGCTCTGGCGTACTGGTTTCAAACATATATTCTGGGATTGCCCACAGATTCAGGAATATTGGAAGGAGGTAACCCAATGTATCCACAGACTCACCACTGTACCTATTCCTCTGACAATTAGTTTCTGTCTCCTAGGCCTTGTAGAACAGTTAGTTTTAGCTAAAGCAATCCGCACCCTAATAGGTATCCTATTATTTTATGCAAGGAAAGCCATAGTACTAAAATGGAAGTCGGCCAACCCACCTACCTTGTCATCGTGGAAGACATTAGTTAACAAAATGATACCCCTATACAAAGCAACATACCTATCTCGAGGGTGCCCCAAAAAATATGAAAAAATATGGCACCTGTGGACGGACTCAGAGGTCACGACAGATTATCAGGCTGATGGGGACTACCCTGGTTAGATTCCCCTAAAGGATGAGGGATGAGAGGTCCTACAGGATTAGGTATATCCTGTCACTATCCTTCCATACTGAATCTGGGTACTTGTTACTAGTTATGTTGTTAGTAATGTTAACTATAGTTAGTTATGTTTAGATGTGAGATGTACGTTGTTATGTACGTTGTTATGCACGTAACTGTGCACCAATTGGCCGGGGTATGCCCCAAGGGCCCTGTTTTGTACCTTCACAAAAAAACCTTTTCAATAAAAATAATTTTCAAAAAAAAATAAACAATAAAAATGCTGCTGTTTTTTTATCTTCCTCCTCTGCAAGACCCGTGAGTGCATCTAAAACAGTTTTGGATTTACAGTATCTCACAAAAGGGAGCACACCCCTCATATTTTTGTAAATATTTTATTATATCTTTTCATGTGACAACACTGAAGAAATGACACTTTGGTACAATGTAAAGTAGTGAGTGTACAGCTTGTATAACAGTGTAAATTTGCTGTCCCCTCAAAATCACTCAACACAGCCATTAATGTCTAAACCGCTGGCAACAAAAGTGAGTACACCCCTAAGTGAAAATGTCCAAATTGGGCCCATTTTCCCTCCCCAGTGTCATGTGACTCGTTAGTGTTACCAGGTCTCAGGTGTGAATGGGGAGCAGGTGTTTTAAATTTTCGCTCTCACTCTCTCATACTGCTCACCGGAAGTTCAACATGGCACCTCAAGACAAAGAACTCTGAGGATCTGAAAAAAAAATTGTTGCTCTACCTAAAGATTACCTAGGCTAAAAGAAGATTGCCCACATCCTGAAACTGAGCTGCAGCGCGGTGGCAAAGACCTCTGCAACAATGCTGGCAGCACTCATACGTCTATTTCCGAAAGACAATCTCTGGATATGACGCTGAGCATGTGCACTCAACTTCTTTGGCGAGGCCTGTTCTGAGTGGGACCAGTCCTGTTAAACCGCTGTATGGTCTTTGCCAAAAATGGACTGGACAAAATTAATGGCACCTTCTCAAAATTGTAAGAAATACTTGCATTCCAAGTTTGTGATGCTCCTGTCATTTGTAATTAACCTCATCTGTATCAATTAACACGTGCTGACAATATAAGAATCACACCAGCAACCAGTTAAAATTGACTCAACCTTTCTGTTGTGTATCTCTGTGTGCCACATGGAGAAAGGAAAGAGCAGGCAAAGAATTGTCTGAGGATTTTAGAATACAAATTGTGGAAAAGCATGAAAAATCTCAGTCAAACTCCAGAGATCTTAATGCTTTTGTGTCCACAGTGAGAAACATTGTCAAGTTTACAGCCCATGGCACTGTAGCTTATCTCCCTGGACGTGGACGAAAGAGATAAATTGATCAAAGATTGCAACAAAGGATTGTTTGAATGGTGAATGAAGAACCTCGATCAACTTCCAGAAAAATTCAAGCTGACCTTCAGGCACAGGGTACAACTGTGTCAGCCCGCACTATACGTCTCCGTCTAAATGAAAAAGGGACGCTATGGTAGCAGACCCAGGAGGACCCCACTGCTCATAGAAACATCAAGAAAATGATTGGAGTTTGCCAAAACTTACCTGAGGAAGCCAAAATCCTTTTGGAAGAATGTGCTGTGGACAGACAAAACTAATTTACAGCTTTTTGGAACATATAAATATAAACAATTACTATGTCATCAAAACAGGTGTCCCAATGAAACATTCCCCTTCTATTCCTGTTCTTGTGATAGTGGTCACCAGTAAAGTTAATCTCACTATGCAGGACAGCGCAAACACACAGCAGGGATGCTAGGGTCTCACACCGAATGATGGTTTATGAGAAGGTCCACAATAGGCAGCTAACTACTCATATAAACGTGTATGAGGATTCCACAAAACATGTGGCGCTCCTGAATGACTTTGTCTGTATTCAGGAAACAGGCAGAAAAAACATTGACAGGGCTGCTAAACCTACACCACTCTATCCAATAATAAAAAAAAAGTTTTGGCTTTAGATACATTTTATATAACCCTTTAACAATAGTAGTCGTAACCATAACCACAGTGGCAGTGGCATTCTTGAAGGATTTCAAGCTGCCAGAAGGTATGGTGCCATCTATGTCTCCTGCATTTATTATAGGCATGGGGCAGAGTTTTTAACAAATACATTTTTATATCCATGTGAGTTGGGAGTGCAGGAGAGTCTTGCAATAAAAGCAGGGCTTCCACACCCAGAATAAGTCCTACTCCAGATAGAAAACATTTTTTTTGATCTTGTATAGTACAGGAAAGGGTAATATCTTCTCCCAGGTTTTACTGCTGCCTAAGTCCCTGTTGGGTAGATTTGCACATAACTCTTGTCATGATGACTACATTATAATCTAGACAGACTGTTGGGGAAATATAACAAAAAAATTAATGGGAAATAAAATGTAATCCTTTCCCCCTCAGAGATTGCTTCTCAGTTCCATGCATTGTCACCAACACAGGAAGTATAGGAAAATGTCCTCAACGGAACCACAAAGAGCAGCAAAAACTGACAGATGTTCCAATCCCTTCCTGCTCTATCCGAAAGCGAACAAAAAATAAAAATGTAGCCAAACTGAGAGATCAGTGACATAAGGAGTTCATTATTTTTCATAAGGAGTTCATTATTTTTCATAAGTCGAGTTGAAGATGCAGTAAATAAAAACTTTTTTGTTTTGTAGCACTGCAAAATAGAAAGCAGACTTCAGACTACAGGTATGTACTTTACATGGGGCCATCCGTAATTCCCCATTATATACACAGGGTCTGCTTCCTATTTACCAGTAAACAAGAAAAGTCCACCTGCGCTTGAATTATTATTAGAACTTAGATATGTAAGACACTTATTCCATGTTCCAAACTTGATGTGAACAGAAATGGCACGCTTTGTTGCCCTCCTGAGACTGGGGTAGTCTGGACAAACTGCAATCATAAACAAACATAGGGAGCACCAGCCTAGTACTTTATCCTTTTTTTGCAAGTTTTTTAATATATTTATGCATTTACACTAATAATAATTTCGTTTTTTATGTAAATCTGAATTCAATAGACCATAGGGTCACTGAGGCCAACATGATCCAATGTCTCCACAATTTAATGATACTGTTTCATACATGGTTTCCTATATTCCTTTCTTTTATGCCAGTTCTTATTCCCCATTGCTCGTAAGGAGAAGCGCTATGCTATTCAGCATGAAGCGCACCATGTGACCATTTCTGGAATTAACACGATTGCCTCACTGAATAGCATAGTTGGAGCACATCGCCGAGCTGCCTGTCTGGCGGCTTCAGTGTTCGCTCCAAGAAGCATGGCCCTACGATTTGCTGCTTTAATACATATTACACGAATATACAGCTATCCAGGAGTGTATATTGGGTTATGTCATCCTCACCTATTTTGTATATTAAGGGGCATATGTGAGTACACTCCTGGTCAATACCAATGGACATTTATCTTGCCTTATTAAATTGTATTATTTTTTATATATAGTTATGGCTCATTGGCCACAGGCAGAAAGAGCTTGATTGGCTAATTATAGCATTTGTCCCTGCCCACATGGTAAGTGGGAGGGGCTTATGAAAGGAACCTGCTTTGCCATGAATGATATTTAAGAGCAGCTCTTAACCACAGGCTTTGGCTCTGATGAAGAGGGCAAGTCCCTCAAAATGCATTATTCATCCGGACTTGCATTTTATTTTCTTGTGATTGTGATCTTGTGGTTACATGATATGCAAGAATCTTGGTGAACAGCACATGGATTTGTTCTTTTTGTATAATCAATTTTTATTGGAGAAATAACATATAAACAAAACATGGTCACCATTTGTGAAGATAATAAACCGTCGACTACACAGAATCGTGGTGTCAACAATAGGAAGTGCTTGGGTGAACAGACATACATATAGATAGGGGAAAATCGAGGGTTAAAGAAGTTGTTGTGGGTGCTGAATATCAGGGCAACCAAATATTAGCTAGAGGACTGCGTGGGTGGGAAGGGCGGGTGGGGCGTGGGGTCCCATCCATGGGCGCCCCATCTCCGGGTGTGAGCCCGGGGCTGGGACGCCCTCCTAAGAATGGATAAAGCGCGTGGTCCACATGGATTTGTTCTGATGAGCTTGAAGAAAAGTTGTTTCGTGAGTATATCTACAATTTTTGATTTTTATTAATAGAGAATATCTAAGCATAATGCACTAGCTGGTGTGCCCTCTGTTTCTTTATGGTTACAGTTTGTCCAGACTACCCCAGTCTCAGGAGGGCAGCAAAGTGTGGCTTTTCTGTTAACTTTAAGATGGAATAAGAGTCTTACATATCTGAGTAACACATTCAAGCACATAAAGTTTTTTCTTGTCTACTGATAAATAGGAAGCAGAACCTGTATATATATAATGGGGAATTGTGGATGTCCCCATGTACAGTACATACCTGTAGATAAATGTTAATTATACATAGGAACAGGGTTTTTTAAATATTAAAACATATGGATAACATTTACATCAAGGTGATCTTTTGATATGTATCTATGTAGTGCTACCCCCTTATGAACTGCTGGATGCCTTACCCTTCTCAAGAACTTCAGCCCCTCTGACACACCAGGTATACAAACATACACAGGAAATCACAGTAGTGGGAAGCAGAAGGTGAGTGGACACTCCAGTCTCCCTGTGGCAGCGGTGCAGGTGCTGTGACGTGGGCAGTGCTGCACTGCCCCTGGGTGTCCTAACTCCCAGTCTCAGGCTTTGATCTCCACTGGTATGGTCTCCAGTTGGTAGGCAAATATTCAGATAGAGGTACTCTCTCTCTAACTCCCTTGGTACCAAAAGAATGAACTTTCCTGTGCAGTTTAATAAAAATCTTTTCTCCACTCCTCCTACTGCTCAGTGGCTATTCGAATCTGTAGTATAACCATTATAGCATAGCCATTATATGGCTGCCATCTTAAACTACAATTCACAAGATTCTGAGTGCATTGCATAGAAGTCTATGGGCTTGCTTGGCTTTAGCTCTCCCCCTGCTGGCCGGAGGAGGCTAGTGCAGAATAATATCAGTATCTCAGTAGAGGTAGAGAAGAATAAAGGATAATGTCTCCATCTCCATATTACTGTAGCCCATGACCTGGTTAGATCTAAAGATATATAAAAAAGACAATACATTTCCTTTACAGCAGTGTTAAACCCAAAAGCAAACATTTGTTATATTGCAGCATTCCAATTCTTAGATTTCATGGTTGCATTCGTTTTATTTTTTAAGGTTTCTTTCCTCTATTTTCATCTGAAGATCTGGCCAGTAAGTTTGTTGTTTTTCAAAAAAAACAAGCTCTCTTGCAGATGTATCAGTTATAGGAATGAGACAACCCATTTATCACTGATAGGGGTGCTTACAGTGATCAGCTTTTATTATTTATGTAAAACCTTTATCCCAAAAAAAGAAAAAACATTTACTGTAACTGCTCATACAGTGTTAGCTGGAGCTGGGCTTCGATCTGTTAGCATATTTAAGTCTGCTACACCCAGGGCCATGTTTAAGGCACGGCAAAAGGGGCAGCTGCCCTGGGCCCCATCATTGCTGTGGGGCCCAAAGCAGTTGCCTCATACTTGCCAACTATCCCAGTTTAAATTCCCTTGTCCCTTGTCCCTTGAAGTTTTAATCCCATGCTGTGTCCCAATGTCTCAGTGTGAAGTTCTGTTACTAATGCTGCCCAGCTCTGCCCTATTGCTGTGTACAGATCACTCACCTGCAGACCATGTGTTTACATGTACATAACCTGCATTGATATGTAAAAATTGGTGGCATTAATATGTAAATAGCTGCGGATCGATGGAATTGATATTTAAATAGAGGCAGCATTCATATGTATATCTTGCCCCCCTGAGGTCATATCCACCATCACTTCTGCTGAATGCTGCCCACTGGGGAGGTAGAGCGGCATTCTTGAAAGTCCTGCCTACAACTGTGGTCATTAAGCCTAACATCAGCCTGTTCTGCAAAGGTAAGCAAATTGTCCCTTACATTGGTGGTCAGTGTAAATGGCAATCGCTGCCTGATCTGATTCAGTAAACTAATTTTGAGTCCAGCTACTATTTATTGTATGTCTCGGAGCAGGTGGAGAGCAAAATTGCATGGAAGGGGGTCACAAGAAAATGTTTGCCCAGGGTCCAATCAATATTAAAGATGATCATGGCTACATCTAACACTAATCCCCCACCCCAAGACTGATAATGCTGCTGTCCAAAGATGTCCTCTGTGCTCTTTCATCCAGAAGGTGTGTTGCTAGCCAGATCACCAGGTGAAAATAGAGGTAAAAAAGACCTAAAAAAAAGAAAGGAATGCAGCCACCATTTCTAAAGGACTGGTAAGCTGCAATCAACCACAGCGCAAAACAGTGATTATAGAATTCATCTGTTAAAATTCATTCCTTCCTTACTCACCAGAATGTATGGACTCGCAGCAGGGTCTCATGCGCTTACAACTGGTGAGGAGGGTAAAATAAAGAATGACTCTTCACACTTGTTCTATATGGGTAGTATGGTATGGTGTCTAGTTGTCAACATTCCCATCATTCATATTCCATCGAGATTAAATAGAGAAAGAGAGCTCATATAGTGTAGTATGTTCCATTTATTTAAATTAAAAGTATAAAATCACACTTACAATACTCCAAAAGGCAAACTGCTTTGCAATCATCTATGAAAGAAATGTCAGCAAGGCACAGGTTACTTCGGGTCTGCCGCAAGTTTGCGTGAGTTCCACCGCTGGAGGCCTTATATGTTTTTCCACCAGTGGCTTCCTGCAACAATCCTCATGTCATAGCGGGAGTTTATTTTCTTGATTCATATTTTATTTTTGGTTTTGGGTTTAACACCACTTTAAATAATCAAAACTTCTGAAAAGCGATAATTGTGATGTTATATAAAGCATGGAAGGATATGGATCTATTTGAGGTGCAGATAACATACAAGTTCATAGAATAACATAAACTCATGAGAAATAGAGAATTTAAATAAATTAACATCAATTTCATGGAAATTAATTCTACACCTGTGCAGCATTTAGCATTGTTAACTGAGCATTTTGGATGAGGAAATCATTTTTAGGTAAAAAAAAAAAAAACTAGGACTATAAAAATACAGGTACATTGAGGAAAATTGGTAATTTTGTTGTTTTTTTATTGTAAAACGCTACTAAAAAGGAAATTAGCAAAGTTGCTTCTTGTAACCTTATGATTTTTTTAACTTTCTTCCTTCTCTAAAAACTTGAGAACAATGGACATCTTGATGAATAGATGACATGACACTATAAGGGGTCCATATAGTGAATTTGGTGTTGAGTTATTCACTTTACAGTCAACAAAGAGGACAAGGGGGGCACTCTTTACGTCTAGAGGAAAAGAGATTTCAGCTCCAAATACGGAAAGGTTTCTTCACAGTAAGAGCTGTGAAAATGTGGAATAGACTCCCTGCAGAGGTGGTGCTGGCCAGCTCAGTAGATTGCTTTAAGAAAGGCCTGGATACTTTCCTAAATGTACATAATATAACGGGGTACCAACATTTATAGGTAAAGTTGATCCAGGGAAAATCCAATTGCCTCTCGGGGTTTAGGAAGGAAATTTTTCCCCTGCTTAAGCAAATTGGAGCATGCGCTGCTGGGGTTTTTTGCCTTCCTCTGGATCAACTGTGGGTATAGAATGGGGTAAATGGGATTGTATGATATTATTATTATTTTTTTTATTTGTGGTTGAACTGGATGTCTTTTTTCAACCTAACTAACTATGTAACTATGTACCGTATATACTCGAATATAAGCCGAGATTTTCAGCCCTTTTTTTAGGGCTGAAAGTCCCCCCCTCGGCTTATATTCGAGTCACCGCCGCCTGCCTACATGAACAGCGTGTCATGCAGACAGACGGCAGTTTTTAAAAGCCGCGCCTCCTCGTCCGTGATAGGAGAAACACTAATTTTCCCAGCAGTAAGTCAGTGTGCAGTGTTCCGCCTATCACGCATGTCCTGTCATTCTCATCTCATGGACGAGGATGAGAGGACGTCTGTGATAGGCGGAACACTGCACACTGACTGCTGGGAAAAAAGTTTTCCTCCTATCACGGACGAGGAGGAGGAGGAGGCGCGTTTTTTGTAATATTGGAATGGCGCCTTACACGCTGTTGGGGGACAGAGCGGGACTGCATCGGCTGCAAAGATGGAAGCCAGATCGTACAGGGAGGGACACAGGACCCAGGATCGGCAGATCGGCGCAGATCGGCACAGGTAGGCTGCAATGGGGACACGGGGGTCTGTACAGGGGACATGCAGCTGCAGATGGGCATTGCTGACCCTCTTTTCCACTTACAGTAGCTGCTGCATTTTTCACCCTCGGCTTATACACGGGTCAATACGTTTTTCCCAGTTTTTTGTGGTGAATTAGGGGCTTCGGCTTATACTCGGGACGGCCTATACTCGAGTATATACGGTAACTATGAAACACGTGTATGCCCTCACATTGTTGGTCAGATGGAGGGGGAAAAAAAGTCAGAAGTCCCCAGGAGGAAGTATGCCCCAGTGTCTGTGGTCACTGAGAAGAAATATGCTATGATTCTGTGGTCAGTGGGAGAAATAAATATCCCACTATGAGTGGGAGAAAAAAAATGGCCCTGTGTCTGTGGTCAGAAATGATTCACTTCTATGGCGGCCAGCTTGGCCCAGCATCTGCTCAAACATGCTAGCACATTACCAAAATCACTCACTATGATTTGGTTCATTATGTTGAAAGATAGTGTCTGAATAATCTTGAAATAATTTTTTGTTATTAAACCGTTGAACCATTTATCTTGTTTTATCTAACTTTAGTTTAAATTTGATTGGTAGCTTTGATGATGTAACTCCACAGAACCTAGAGTAATGCCCTGTACACACGAGCGGAAATTCCGCCAGCAAAAGTCCAATGAGAGCTTTTGGTCCGAAAATGCGACCGTGTGTATGCTCCATCGGACTTTTGCTGGCGGAATTCCAGCCAGCAAAAGATTGAGAGTATGTTCTCAATTTTTCGGTCGGAAAAAGTTGCGATCGGAAATTCCGATCGTCTGTACCAATTCCGATACGCAAAATTCGTACGCATGCTCGGAAACAATTTGACGCATGCTCGGAAGCACTGAACTTAATTTTCTCGGCTCATCGTAGTGTTGTACGTCACCGTGTTCTTGATGGTCGAAAGTTCAGTTCAACTTTTGTGTGACCGTGCGTATGCAAGCCAAGCTTAAGCGGAATTCCGTCGGACATCCAAGATTTTTCCGACGGAAATTCCGCTCGTGTGTACGCGGCATAAGACTATTACAAACCATGACAATAGTAATGGGACATGTGAAGAAAAATAGAGAATACCTTACCCTTGTTAGACAGGAACAGTACATCTAAAAGTTTAGCTTCACCCTTTCCTACCTGTTTATCTTTCTTACTGGCCAGAGAAAACAAGACTTAAAAAAAAAAAAGTATGATTCATTTTACACAAAATTGTTCTGGCATTATTAAACAGGTATTCTAAAATAAATGCAACAAGAAATGATCATAATTATTAATTATTATATAAACTCTTACAACATTTTAAAATAATTATTATTATTATTATACAGGATTTATATAGCGCCAGTTTGCGTAGTGCTTTACAAAATAAAGGCAGACATTACAGTTCCAATACAATTTGATACAAGAGGAATCAGAGGGCCCTGTTCGTTAGAGCTTACAATCTAAGATGACCAATTTTATAAAGTAAACAACTTCTGTGAAATATATAACCACTCTTAGTGGTTTGCTTTTTTTTATGGACCATTTCCTAGTTTGTTTTATATGCAATGTAAACATCATAATCATAGTTCAAAACGGTATTACAATATAATTCAATAATACTTCCATGCTGCCATCTAGTGGATTATGCAGGAAAAGTATGGCTTAAAGGAGATTTAAATGACATGTACTTCTACAGCAAAATTCGGGAATGGCCCTTCTTGTCCTCCTCAGCAATAAAAATAGGGTACACAGGATGTTCAGGGACTCCACCACTGCATTCAGTGCTGAACCTCTCACCTTTAGACAGCAGATCACATTGAGTAAAGTCCAACACGTGTCCTCTCTGTAGACAGGAATTGCGTAAAATTCCAAAATAATAACAGGACTACCATTATCTTCTATAATCTTAAGAAATTGATGCTTTTACTTCTTGAAATGATGGTGGTCCCATTCACACTTGCTTTCTATGTATCTATTTGTTATGCATACTTTGTATGCTCATACTTTTTGTATATACTTAGATTTGGTAGCAACCAACAAACATACTTTAAGGGCCATTCATACCAGTGGTCAGATGTATAAACCACTGGTGTTATGTAGGGGCAGTGCAATGCATTGTTAAAATGCATCCCACTGTTTGCCTTTTTTTTCCCTTAAACTTTATTGAAATGTTCTAACATTACTTCTCCTTCATTTCTCTAAATTGCAGCATGTTGCGGTATGGAGCAGTAAAAATGCAGCATGTTTTCAGTGCGCACCAAATGGAGGAAATAGAGGCCTTAAGCCCCATACACACGGTCGGAAAATCCGACCACCAAATCCATCGGATTTGGTCCGACGGATTTAGTCCGACACTGGTGTTGCATACACACGGTCGGACAAAGTTGTCGGAAAATCCGATCATTCTGAACGTGGTGACGTTTGTTGCGTACAACGGGACTACGTAGAGGCTAGTAGCCAATAGCTTTGGTCTTGTAATGTGATCTGAGCATGCGTAGCACTTTGTCCGTCGGAATTCGCTACACACGATCGGATTTGGTGTGATCGGACTTTGTTGTCAAAAAATCTATCCAGCAGGAGATAGGACTTTGTCCGTCGGACAATCCGATGGAAATTGTCCGATGGTGCCTACACACGGTCGGAATTTCCGACAACATTGTCCGATAGGACAGAATCCATCGGAAAATCCGATCGTGTGTATGGGGCTTTAGGCCTCAGGGTAACCCTATTCTTGTGTAACACCAGGAAAGGCTCCTCATAGGATAAGGCCACTAACTCTGAGAATTGCCACGCAGAGATGATAGCAACAAGAAAGGCAAGAGAGGTCAGATAAGGGAATATCACTGTTAGGTTCAAAGAGCAAATTTTCGAAGGGCCAATAGAAGCAGGTGGAGATCCCGTGGCGTCATTAGGGAGGGGGCGAGATCAGTGGTCTCTGAAACAGAAGGGTCAGAGCCAAGATGTATCCCTTAATGGGGCTCAAAGCCAGATGCTGGTCCAGGCTCGATTGAGGAAGAAAGGACAGGATGCATCCCATGGAGTACTTCCTAGGATGGGATTTCCTAGCTTCACACCAAGGATATTAAGCCTTCCTAGTGTAAAGGTAGATTGTGCAAAAAGTCAAACTTATTTTTCTTTTTTTTTCCAAACAAATTTTATTTGGTAATGAACAATACAGATTCACATACAGAATCAATAGTACCAGCATCCCATAACAAAATACTATTATGGCAGATGAATGGCAGTTGAACAATGGGCATTCGCCCTGATCATATGTCAGCTTATAACAACAAACATTTGAGCGGCATATTTGAATGTACATAATGTTGGAACAAGAGACTATAGGTCAGGTCTGTAAGGTCCTTAACTTAGAACGTTTATAACATACCAATTCAAAACTGGTTATTTAAAGCTTATAGGCTTGTAAAACATCCTGCATATTGGAGGGCGTAGGGGGCGGGGGTATTGTAGGTATACAGGGTTGACAGCTTCTCCTACCAGGAATGAGAGCATACATATTGTTATTTGGATGGATCTTCTGCAATAGGGCGGTTAAAGTATAAATTTAACTCTGGCCAATGTCGTCTTCCTAGCGGTAGGGAGTTTCTGGGTTTAGAGAAACTATCTGAATACGAGGGTCTGGGGAGAGGGGAGAAGAGAAAAAGAAAAAGTAATTAATATTAGTCAAAAAGAAAAGAGGGGGGGAATATTCCCCGGAGGCAAGAGAGAAAATGGCCAGAATGCCGCTCAACAGCTTATTTTTCTTTATCTCGGATGTGTCCTTGGCCAGGAAGGTGGTAACCAATGTCTACAGCAGTCTAACAAAGGAGTGTTGTGAGGGTATGAGTGTGTGGTCTGAATCAAAAGATGGTGTAGAAAGTGGTTTCTTTTTCAAGCGAGGTGTGTTTCAGGACACATTTGTATTGTCGACATAGATCTGCGGTGTTAGACATTGTTCATATTGTGGTAGTATGTATCTTTTGTTCAAAAATAGAGCCAGCAGGCCCATGTTAAGTTATATTTTCTGGGGATTCCTTAGCTATGTGGTATCAGTTACTCCATCTCTGCTACTTTGTTCATGCGTGTGAACCATTCTGTTAAAGAAGGCATACATGGCAAGTTCCAGTGCACTGGTATGCATGACTTGGCTGCGTTTACCATGTGCACTGCGAGTGAATTGTGATAACCCTTGAGAGGGAGTGAGGTGTAGTGTAGCAGGTATTGTGCTGGCTTACACAGATGACCAGTTTATGAAGGTGAGATCCGAAGATCTCACTGGCCATCTCTGTAAAATATCTCCTTCTCAGATACTCCATGGGTGAGAAGCTGCTGTGATGTGAGGAAGGAGGCTTCTTTCTTCCTAATATCAGCAACAGCAAGCTTAAAGATTGATATAAATAATACCTATATATGTTTATGTGTGTACATGTGTTTTATATATACAGTATATATATTTACAATATTTTATTTAAGGATAGCAATCACATGAAGCCATTTATTATCACATAGTTTTTTGGATTCTTTTAAAATCACAATAACAGAAATCACCCAAATGGCCCTGATCAAAAGTTTACATACCCTGGAATGTTTGGCCTTGGTACAGACACAGAAGGTGGCACACACAGGTTTAAATGGCAATTAAAGGTTAATTTCCCACATTTGTGGCTTTTTAAAACACAATTACTGTCTGTGTATAAATGGTCAATGAGTTTGTTAGCTCTCACATGAATGCACTAAGCAGGCTAGACACTGAGCCATGAGGAGGTAGAAATGAACAGTCAAAAGACCTGCGTAACAAGGTAATGAAACTTTACAAAGATGGAAACAGATATAAAAAGAAATCCAAAGCCTTGGATATGCCAGTCAATACTGTTAAATCACTTAATAAGAAGTGGAAAATGTGGGGATCTCTTGATACCAAGCCAAAGTCAGGTAGATCAAGAAAGATTTCAGCCACAAATGCCACAGGAACTGTTCAGGATACAAAGAAAAACCCACAGGTAACCTCAGGAGAAATACAGGCTGCTCTGGAAAAAGATGGTGTGGTTGTTTTTAAGGAGCACAATACGATAATACTTGAACAAAAAAGAGCTGCATGTTCAAGTTGCCAGAAAGAAGTCTTCTAAGTACAAGTTTCACAAAAAAGCCTGGTTACGATATGCCCAACAACACCTTGGCATGTCTCATTGGCTTTTTTGTGGCATTGGCGCAGTAAAGGCTTCCTTCTGGCAGCTCAACCATGCAGCTCTTTTTTTTTCAAGAATCAAACCTTCTTTTTGGAGAGCAGCCTATATTTCTCCTGTGGTTACCAGTGGGGTTTTCTTGGTATCCTGAGCAATTTTTCTGCCAGTTGTGGCTGCAATCTTTCTTGGTCTACCTGACCTTGACATGGTATCAAAAGAGCCCTCATTTTCCACTTCTTAATAGGTGATTAAACAGTACTTACAGTATATTCAAGACTTTGGATATCTTTTTTATATACTTTTCCATCTTTGTAAAGTTTCATTACCTTGTTATGCAGGTCTTTTGACTGTTCTTTTCTACCTCCTCATGGCTCAGTGTCTAGCCTGCTTAGTGCATCCATGTGAGAGCTAACAAACTCATTGACTATTTATACACAGACACTAAGGCCTCATGCACACGAGACGCAGTTAAACGCGCGTTCAGAGGCAGTTGGACACTTTTTTTCAACTGCACCTGAACGCATGCAATGTTATCCTATGTGTCCATGTACACAGTCTCGTTTTTTCCCGTTTTTATGCAGTTGCGTTTAACCTCGTTTTTCCAGAAGCAAAAAAAAGCGTTCAGACACTTTGCTTTTCTGCTTTTCAGACGCAAAACGCAGCTAAACGCGGCTAAACGCAGGCACCTGCGTTTAGCCGCGTTTGCGTTTATAAGCCTTTTTAAAGGAACCCAATTTTTTGGAGCAGAAAACTCAGAAATATGATGGTAAACCATAAAAAATACTAGAAAAAATTGTTTAAAATGTCGTAATTAGTTTAGATAGTTCATAGAGCATATATACTCACTGATGCATACATGTTTGTGAAATGCATACATGTTTGTGAAATGTCCAACGGACATTCGCTGTGCCATCAACGGATGGGTCCAATATCGACGAGCTCTGATTCTGGACCTCTCATACAAATTTGCGACGACATTGCTGCCGCATCAAGAGCAACATCAGGAGCATTTCCTGACATATATTCAATATGGGATCCATTTAAAAAAAAAAACACAGAAAGAGAGGCAACTGCTCTCTCTGCTGCTGCTGCTCACTCTGATCAAATTGGCAGAAATAGTTAATAATAATGCTTTCTGAGCTTGGGGAGGGTCTATATGCTGTTATCTTTACAAATGCTTATAGACGCAAACGCGTCTAAACGCGTCTAAACGCGGCATGAAAACACAGCAAAACGCGCGTTTTTAAACGCAGGTTTCTGCTTTTTAAAACACGCGTTCAGCAGAGTTTGCATCTGCGTCTCGTGTGCATGGGGCCTAATTGTGATTTAAAAAGCCACAAATGTAGGAAATTAACCTTTAATTGCCATTTTAACCTGTGTGTGCCACCTTCTGTGTCTGTACCAAGGCCAAACATTCCAGGGTAAGTAAACTTTTGATCAGGGCCATTTGGGTGATTTCTATTATCATTATGACTTAAAAAGGATCCAAAAAACAATGTGATTATAAATGGCTTCATGTGATTGCTATCCTTAACCGCTTCAATACAGGGCTTTTAAACACCCTTCCTTACCAGAGCACTTTTTGCGATTCGGCACTGCGTCGCTTTAACTAACAATTGCGCGGTCGTGCGACGTTACACCCAAACAAAATTGACGTCCTTTTTTTCCCACAAATAGAGCTTTCTTTTGGTGGTATTTGATCGCCCCTGCGGTTTTTATTTTTTGCGCTATGAACAAAAGAAGAGCGACAATTTTGAAAAAAAACACAATATTTTTTACTTTTTGCTATAATAAATATCCCATTTTTTTTTAAAAAAACTATTTTTTTCCTCAGTTTAGGCCGATACGTATTCTTCTACATATTTTTGGTAAAAAAAATCGCAATAAGCGTATATTGATCGGTTTGCGCAAAAGTTATAGCGTCTACAAAATAGGGGATAGATTTATTGAATTTTTTTTTTTTTTTTTTTTACTAGTAATGGCGGGGATCTGCGATTTTTTTTTCGTGACTGCGACATTGCGGCGGACACTTCGGACACTTTTGACACATTTTTGGAACCATTCACATTTACACAGCGATCGTTGCTATAAAATTGCAGTGATTACTGTGTAAATGTGACTGGCAGGGAAGGGGTTAACACTAGAGGGCGCTGGAGGGGTTAATGTGTTCCCTAATAGACGTGATTCTAACTGTAGGGGGAGGGGACTTAAGGGGAGGAGACCGATCATGTGTTCCTCCGTACTGGGATCACATGATCGGTCTCCTCTGCACTGACAGGACGTGGAGCTGTGTGTTTACACACACAGCTCCACGTTCCCGCCCGGTCCCGTTGTTTTAACGGGCAATCGCGGGTGCCCGGCGGACATCGCGGCCGCCGGGCACTCGCACCGGGTCCCGAGCGATGCCGGCGGCGCGCGCGCGCCCCCCAGGCGGCCGGGAATCCGAGGACGTCATATGACGCCCACCCAGGATGGTAGATCCACCTTGTGGGCGTCATATGACGGCGGGCGGTGTTGAAGTGGTTAAATAAAAGACAGTTTTTTGGCATGATCAGTCATATTTTTAATATTAATATTAGCCAAAATTTCTGCCAGGGTATGCAAACTTTTGAGCACGACTGTATATGCATACACACAGTACAAACACACACACAGTATACACAGTATAGTTATAATGTATTTTCTTTTAGGACCCATTTTTGCCACGATTCCAAATTGCTGTCAAATTGTGTCAAAAATGCACCCCAAATGCAGTTAGCAGACATGCATTTTGTCACACATTTTGTGATGACAAATACACTACCGACGTGTCAAACTGAGCATTGAAACAATGCTCCATGCCCAAAAAAATTCAATTTGGCTTTTTGGGCCTATTTTGTGCACATTTTGATACAGTTTTTGATGCACGTTTTGCTGCTTTTTTTCAACACACATTTTGGCTTGTTTTAAAACGCATTTTATGTGCATTTTGGTGCTTTTTTAACATGTATTTTGGCAATTTTTTTACCTGTGTGTTTGTGTGCATTCCAGAAACACATGCAAAATGCATGATATGCTTCCAGTGCCATTAATCGTTAATGGCACCCCAAAAGTAGCTAGCAAATGTGCTGTTTGCCAAAATATGCATCAAAAGAAACTCAAAATGCACGTCAAAAAAGCGTCAAACTACATGCTAAAAGAAGCCCCAAAATGTGATGGGCACAATGCAGCCATTGTGCCCATCAAACGCAGCCACTGTGCCCATCATATGCAGCCATTTGTGCCCATCATATGCAGCTATTTGTGCCCATCATATGCAGCCACTGTGCCCATCAAATGCAGCCACTTGTTCCCATCATATGCAGCCACTTGTGCCCATTATATGCAGCCATTTGTGCCTGTCAAATGCAGCCACTTGTGCCCATCATATGCAGCCACTTCAGTCGGCTGTCACTTCACTAATCCCCCCCCCCCCCCCCCGTGGCCGGTCCGGTGGCACTTACCGCTCATGTGGCTCTCCTGGAGTGACGGGGCTCTCCTCCTCAGCGGAAAGCCGCAGTTGCGGCTCCTGTGTCCACTTGTCTCCTCTTCCGTCAAAGCGTTAAGCATCCAATAGGATCGCCTAATGCTCTGGCCAATCAGGAGACAGGTCTCACTGACCTGCCTGCTGATTGGCAGGGAGGAACATTAGTGTGAAAATAGCGAAAATTTATTCGCTATGCCACACAACAGGGTGGGATTGGGATGCAGTGCTCTGTGCCCCGAGCACACCCCATTCTGAAGCCTATTAGAGCCTCTGGCTCTAATCACGTGCTTCAAAATACACACCCCCTGCCTATCCACGCCATAGTATTTCATGTGTCCGGCGTCCCCAAAACAATATCTGTCTTGAAAGGGTATAGAGGTGAGGTACTTTTTTTGCATTAAGCTTCAGCTGTCCAGAGTAACTCTGGAAAATTGTTTCATTACACATTCTAGGGCAAATGCGTCAAGCACAAAATCCGCCGGACGGATTTGGCCCATTTCATGGGGCCCTCGCACCCAGGGTTTTTTCATATAAAAAACATGGTGGAATGTTTCCCAAAACCTCTGGCTCTCACCCTCCACTCCCTGCTCACCACTGTCGCTTGTAAACACAAAAACCTTACGTGGTTACAAGGACAGCTTTCCTCTCTGCGGCTTGTTGCATACGCTGTATGTAGGGCCTTCCTCAACACTGCACTGTAAACAGTACACCCCTAAACTCTGCATTCTGCACATAGCACACCCCTTAACCCTGCACTCAATAGGCCACATACTCCTGAGTACTCCTATGTGTTTGAGTAGATACATAGCCTTATATATACACACAACAAGCCCTTTGAGGGCAACCATAATTCTGATACAGCCTGCGCTGAAATTAAGTTTGAAACCCCTGTTCTAGGGCATCCAAACAAAAAAGCAGAGCACCATTTAAAGATGGACCTGGGATACAGGATACTCTTAGTTGTTTACTGCCCAAGTCTAGTTAGCTTCAGTTTGATATGTACTGAAAATGGAGTGAGAGCTGGTTGCAGGGCTGGATCTCCCAGAGTAAAGAACTCAGGTCTCAGGTAGAGACGGAGGAACTGGAGAAGGGACGTGGTGTTTTGTAGCCCTGAACAAAGATGGCTGTATTAAGGTCATTAGTTGTCCTAGTAATTGTGACCTAGATGTAGAAAATTCTGGTTTTGTCAGGTAGGCCGCTTGCTGCATGCCCAGGAAAGAGATAGAATCAGATGCAAAAAAACAGGGTCAAAATCAGTTCCTGCTTGGCTGCAAGGGAGGGCAATATCGCTGAGGTTAAGTGTTCAAGTTTTCAGAACAGCGAATGATTGCCTGAGGTTTAGCGTTGGCTCCCTTTTGCCTGCCATAGCTACAAGTGAGGGTATTCCCCTGTGCGGTACACATGGAGAAGGGTGCAGAATATACGATAAGCATGTGCGGAAGGGTTGCGCAACCCAGGTGTAAACCATCCTGTAACAAATCTTTGTGGTGAAAGGGCAGGAGGGAGTGCAGTCCCCTATAAGGGCTCGAGGTGGAAACTAGTAATGGTTGCAACCTGTGATGTGATGATAAAGAGGGTGGTGATAAATGGGGAGTACTCAGAATGGTCAGGGGTGGGTAGTGGGGTCCCCCAGGGTTCTGTGCTGGGACCAAACCTATTTAATTTGTTCATAAACGACCTGGAGGATGGGGTAAACAGTTCAATCTCTGTATTTGCGGACGATACTAAGCTAAGCAGGGCAATAACTTCTCCACAGGATGTGGAAACCTTGCAAAAAGATCTGAATAAATGAATGGGGTGGAAATGGAGCGAGTACAAAGAAGGACAACAAAGATAATAAAGGGTCTGGAGGATATTAGTTATGAGAAAAGGTTGCAAGCAGTGAACTTATTCTCTCTGGAGAAGAGACGCTTGAGAGGGGATACGATTTAATTAAAACAAATACCATACTGGTGACCCCACCATAGAGATAAAACTTTTTTGCAGAAGGCCACTCATTAAAATTGGAAGAAAAGAGGTTTAACCTTAAACTAGGTAGAGGGTTCTTTACTGTAAGAGCGTCAAGGATGTGGAATTCCCTTTTACAGGCGGTGGTCTCAGCAGGGGGCATTGATAGTTTCAAGAAACTATTAGATAAGCACCTGAATGACCGCAACATACAGGGATATACAATGTAATACTGACATATAATCACACACATAGGTTGGACTTGATGGACTTGTCTTTTTTCAACCACACCTACTATGTAACTATGTAACACTTGGTCGTCCATATGAGACTAAGCTCTAAGTGACAGAATTTTAGCTCCAGGTTTAAAACCTTTTACACTGTAAAGTGAATACATTCCAAACATATTCCGTTTGTATCTTAATATAAAGAGCGATCCTGTCCTACCTGTCCACAATGATGGACTGTATATAAAATCCAAGTTTGCTCATCATTGTTGGCATACCTAAAGAGGACTTCAGGGTCTGAATTCCAGGGTGATGGAAGTGCCAATTGGTGAGTGTTCATGCAGGATCCAGTGCTTGAAGCAACATTACAGGTCATCCCCATGGCATGAGGTCCAAGTACAACTTCCAAGCTTTTACAGAGGTTGTGCCAATCCAGATGCACTGCTTCTATTTTTGATAGAGTTGAAGAATATGAAGGTAAAAACAATAAAATAATAAACAATTTAAGCTCGGAATGATTTCTCTGCAAGGAAGAAGAGGTCCATCACCTTAGAACATTGGTTAAAAAAAAAAAAAAAAAAAACACGCAAGACAGAGTAGGGTAGGGTTACAGGGGAGATGACTAGGGGTGTGTCCTTGAAGCTTTTGCCAGGGTCCCATCACCTGAATGTACAAGCCTATAACCTAGGGCAGTGATGGCGAACCTTGGCACCCCAGATGTTTTGGAACTACATTTTCCATGATGCTCATGCACTCTGCAGTGTAGTTGAGCATCATGGGAAATGTAGTTTCAAAACATCTGGGGTGCCAAGGTTCGCCATCACTGCCCTAGGGTCTATGAATACTTTAACTGTTGTAGGTAAGGTTGTAATGCTGCACAATAAAAATCTGTAAAAGGGTAGAAGACAATCCGCAACTCCATACATGCTCTTCAATATGTCCAAATTTATTGCAACTCCATAAAAAGAGGACTATATACAGGAGATGTCAATGCGTTTCAGCCATAACAGCTGAGCAACTGCACATCCTGCATCTGACAGCTCAGGGGGATCTCTACATAATCTGGGGTAGTTACACATTTTTTCTATTGAATAAAGACCTGTGGCTTTGTGTAACAAAAAGGCAGGCTTGATCCACCGGCGACTTGTTGACAATTTTTGGGCAATTTTGAGACATTTTTCCAAGGCACCCTGGTTGAAAATTTACAGTGAACTTTCACTTGAGAACACAGGCAGCCCAACGAACTATGTGCTCCTCTACATTTTGCAGGACAATGGAAATTTGGCTGCACATCATTTAGAAGTTTGCATATCCATGGCAAAAGCCTATATTTATTTTATTTTGTGCAACCCACTTTAATAACAGAACAACAAATAAAGTCTGTACAGATGAGTTTTTCTGTAATAAAAAAAGACACCAATATGATTTTATTGCTTTATTTTACACAACATATTTCAAAATTTAATTTACAGGCTGCTTCCAGAGAAAGCAGCAGTAACAGGCAATGCATATTCTGGTGACTGGAAAAGAAAGTATGATTACAACAGTTATTATCACTTTTTAGATGGCGCACAATTAATAGCTGCAATAGTAAAAGGCCGATGTGCCCTGCTGCTAACGAGAGTGCCTTATTATTCACAAGACACCTCTCCATCTACTGAAAGATGTTACAGGCTTGGGAAACATTTGCTTAATGTAGTTTATAAAGGGAACTCACATTGAAGGAAACTTCTGGCTTTTGGTCTATAAACATTTGACCCAAGTCACATACAAACACCAATAGTAGTTTGTGTGCTAGTATATGGGCTTTTTTCGAAGCAGCATTACATTAATAGAAGCTGTTAGTATTATTTTTATTGGAAAATCCAGTTACAAAATTAGTTGACCTTCGATCTGTTGGTCATTTTGGGACAGCAGTCAATAATAAATTACATGTGCAAACTAGTCACTGTGGGCAATAGCTCAAGGCTGATTGAACAGACTCACAATTGATTTAACCATAGACTCATCCTAAATTGTAAGCACTGTAAAAAATACCAAGAATTTGATGGTTATAACAGGCAGCTCATGCTGTTTTCATCACCAAAATATTTAAATGAGCCAGCTAGGCCGTTTAAAACTGTGCAACACTGCTTTTCTCATCAGTATGGATTGGCATCTCCTAGGAGTTCATCTTGCTCTGTCTACAGTAAGACAGAGAGGCTATGAAATGTGGTGAATGAGCAGAAGGAGCTTTGTGGCAGGTGCAATTTAAAACAAAAAATAATATTAATAATTGCAGTCAGTTAGCAGTATCCTCTCAACACTTCTGCTATGGCCAAACCCTGGTTTATTCTGAGTAGCAATGTTCCAAATCTTCCTGGCCACTCCCTCACTCTCCCTCCACACGCACCCTACTGGCCCTAGAACTACAATGGGCTGGAAAATGGGAATGGGCAGAAGTACCACCTCTAGGTACCTAAAATCAATACTTAACAGCAGTTTTGTTTTCTTGATCACATAGTTGCTTCAGTTTTTAACCAGGGGTAAAAAAAAAAAAAAAAAAAAAAGTCTTGTATATAGCTTGAGTAGGATTCAGGGTCCTTCACAGGTACAAATTAACATATGAAGATGAATGCAGGTATTTGTAGGCACTGAATGATACCTGTACTTTCCTATTTTTGTCAAATTTGTGGAAAGGACAAGCTCACTTTATTAACAATAGTTCAATAAGAAAAAGTTTCAAGCAATTATCAGAAGACATTTAAAACCAACATGGGCGAGAGCAACCATTTCCAACAAGAACCTAACTTCCTGACCAGTATTCCCAAAGAAGACTTATTGTCACTATCTTACCTCCACTATAGGCTGATAGACAAATTGCCAAAGTTGCCAATTTTATAACTGACAAATTATTCTTTGTTCTCTTTTGTGCAGATGTAGAATTTTCGGCATACGTAGAAGTGACTCTTACATTAAAAAAAATAATAATATGTGAAACTAGTAGTACGTGCAATGGCAGTATAATACTGAGTACATATACCCCAGATGTTATGCACTTGCAGTCATTACAAAAGTATCAAAGTAGGGATGGGCTCCGGCGTGTTTGGATCCTAATCCAAAACATACCACCTGAACTGTCTTGCTAAGAACCGGTCACTGCACACTGCCAATCATAAGCAGCTGCAAGTGTACAAGTGGAGTGCCAATGCAGGGCGAAGAGTGCCTCAGCCTCTTAGGACTGGCGAAGTGCAGTAACAGCTTCCTAACAGGATACCTCAATTGGGTTCAGACTAGGATCCAAAAATGCCTGAGCCTATTCCTGATCCAACAGTGATTGCAGCAAAAGGTGCATTTACCTGCATGTCTAAATGGACTGGTGCATCTGGAAACACACCAAAATAGTTAGTCTGCTTGTATTTGCCTAAAGCAGAGCTAAGAAGGACATTTCTAACTGGTCTACAGAGAAGCAAGTCTCATCAAAGTATAACCAACAATTTTAATCATTCAGGTTTGCCAGCATGCAAGGACAAAATGAAAATACCATGAAAGCAGTTGGAATATTCGTGGAATGGAAATTTAACTTTCATACTTAGGTCTTGGAAGTGAAAATCTGTACACCATTTAGGCTCTATTCCATTCAAAGCTTTACTATAATGCATGAACCACAGTACCATTCATTTTGAAAGGCACCCCAACACTCTAAACGAGCGCACACCTGCTTTGCAGCCCACCACAGCATGCTGTAATGTACTAACATGTAGTGCAGTGTGCAGAGTTGGCAAAAATTACACAGGTTAATTTTAGGTCCCAGGGAGTCCAATAAACGGAATAAGCTCCCTTAAAGCAAAGAATGTTAATGCACCAGATAAGTCTGGATGGGCCCTAAAAATCCTATTTTAGGTAAGATACTGTAAGATGTGCGCTATTAACTTCTATGATCCTGAAAAATCTCCTCTGTGCCCTTCTCTGCTTTAGTGTATGTAGCCCATTTTTTTTCAAAGCTTACCCAAGCTCCATCAACTGCTAGTCCAATGTTCCCTCAGTAGTCAGTAAGTGCACTCTCATAGGCCATGGAAAATTGTAATTGGCAGGGTTTACCTATCAAGTCAGACATTTTAGGCTTTATGCACACAAGGCGTTTGCCTAGCTCTCCTAAATGCCATTCCTCCTGGCAGCAGTGTTTTGGGAGAAAAAAAGGTTTGATTTGTGTAAACGTGTCTAGACACAATTGGGCAGTCAAGCGCTTGTGCGTTATTTCACTGGCCAGGATAATAATATTCTAAAAAATGAATTGACGCACCTAGCAGTCTGTCCTGCACAGAACCAGAGTTCTGTGCAGGTCAGACTGGGGAGCAGCAATTTGCTTATATGACATTGTAATTTGGAGAAAGAAATTGTCTATGGCGAAGTTCTGGTATATCTTGGGCCATTAGCTGAAAACCAGTGTACGATTGAGCTGACCCATTTGTGGATCATTATTAAAAGTGCCAATAGACACCCAAGGGGGTTTTTAATTGAGGTGAGCAGGCATTGCACACAGAGGTAGTGGCGATTACCTGTCGGCACTTATTCTTTGCAGAGACTGTCACAGAGCATTGATTGATTTTATTCACGTTTTTTTCAGCAATCCAGAGTTTTATTTAATTATATTATTGTGCATGTGGACTTTTTGCATATATCTTTTAAGATCACGTTTTGTCACATACTCACTGGAGTTTATTATGAAGCTTATATTTGAAATTTACTGCACTATTAGGACTCTTTCACACGGGGCGGATCAGTGCAGATCCACCCCGTGGATATCCGCTTGCTCAATGGGGATCGCCGGAGCAATCTCCGCTGAGCAGGAAGATGACAAGTCCATCTCTGCACTCTGTGCAGGGACGGACCTGTCACAGCGCCGCTCTCCCCTATGGGGGATTGGGTGACGACGGACCATAGAGTCCGTCGACATCCGATCTGCAGACGGATGGAAAAAAATAGGGTTTTCCTCCGTCTGCAGAAACAGACCATAGCGGGCACGGACGAGATCGGGTGTCAGCGGATGCTCATCCGCTGACACCCGCTATCCCATAGGGATACATGTATGTTCGTTTTTCATCCGAAAACGAATGGATGAAAAAACAGACATACGGACCATCCGTGTGAAAGCGCCCTTATTTTTTTGTTATTCAATTATATATGTGGTACCAGAACACATTTTAAATAGCTGCAGCTGTTTATTAATATAATTAGTCACATTATTTATAGGTTGTTTGTTACTCCCATCAGCGCTTTAGTAATATATTTCAAATTTTTATAAAAAAAAATTTCTGCCAATACGCTGCTGCCCCTGGATGCGCTAGCCAACTTTTTTTTCTTTCGGCCGCCAAATGTCTGTGTGCATGGACACATAAGCCAACATGGAGGGGCATTTGTAGGCAGAAAAAAAAAAAAAAAAATACAAAAAAAGCCAGATGCCGCCAAAAGCAACATTTGTAACACTAAAGCCCCATACACACGGTAGGATTTTCCGATGGATTCTGTCCTATCAGACAATGTTGTCGGAAAATCAGACCGTGTGTAGGCACCATCGGACAGTTTCCATCAGATTGTCTGACGGACAAAGTCCTATCTCCTGCTGGATAGATTTTTTGACAACAAAGTCCGATCACACCAAATCCGATCGTGTGTAGCGAATTCCGACCGGACAAAGTGCTACGCATGCTCAGATCACATTACAAGACCCAAGCTATTGGCTACTAGCCTCTACGTAGTCCCGTCGTAGGCAACAAACGTCACCATGTTCAGAATGATCGGATTTTCCGACAACTTTGTCCAACCGTGTGTACGCAAAACCAACATCAGACAAAGTATGACGGACCTGGTCCTCGGATAATCCGCGCGTGTGTATGGGGCTTTAGTGTGGATGAGGCCCTTTGCTCCTAAATGCTTTTCCTCCTGGTGGCCACAAAAAAAAAAAAAAAAAAAAAAAAAAAAAAAAAAAAGGATTGACACGTGGCTCAAGCACTTGAGGTGCCTAGTGTTTACACATTTCAATCGTTTTTTTCTGGCAAAACACTTTTGTTCCTGGACAGGCTGGCAGTGTTTTTTTTTTTTTTTCCTGTCTCTAAATGCCCATGTGAGTGAGTATGGAGGGGCATTTTTAGCACTCAAAAATGCTTGAGGCCTAAATTGGAGCAAATGTTCACTTAAAAACTCAAGACCTTTAAAATGTTCTATTCTATATATTGAGACAAAACATATTCTGAAAAATGGAAACAGAAATTAATACAATCAACTTAACGTTAGCAAAACATTTTTTGACTTGCAATCATATCAGAGCTGTTCAAATGTTATGCTTCCACAGGATTGCAAAATTTGTAGTTAAGAAAATAATAAATTTTTACAACAAATCCAAGGATGTTTTTTAAAAAAAAAAAAAAAACACACCACCACAAAAAAAACCAACAGTAGATACTGGAATAAATGCAGTAATATTCATATTTATTAAGAATTTACAACCACCTTCAGATATCTCCTCATCCCATTTAATCTTCAGAAGCCACTTTCTAAAACAATTGCATTTTAGATAAGTTTCCAGGGCTCATCTGAAATTCTCTTCATTTCAAGATGGAAACCCAAGTAGAGGTAACATTTATAGCTGGCACAATAGAGGACTTCAACCAATTTAACTTGGAATTATACTTTGTTAATGCACAAATATACATAAGCTCCATCCGTTTTGTTTTACCTTTCAGATAGAATGGGTATTTTTATTGAATTTTTTTGTATTTCCATGTCGGAAAGATTTTCTTTCACTTTCTGTGGCATTTGAAATAAGGAGGAAAGGAAGAATCAACTTGACAGGAAAGCACAGACAGCAATAAAGACAGTATGTGTGCACGTATGTGCGTGCATGTGTGTTATTTTTATTCATTCATTTTTTTGTCCTCTTTCGTTTGGATTACCCAGCACTTCCTGTTTGAACAGTGATGGGGGAAAAAAGCCCAGACAGGCAGCAAAAAATAAAATAATTGGATAGAGGCTCTATCTAATCCCTACCTCGTTCTAGCCAGACAAAAAAAAAAAAAAGAAGGTTTCACTACAGACGGGCTATTTTTTAAATGCATTTAATTTTTTTAGCCATTCCTGAAACTAGCCTTATATTCATCCATTTTAAGAGTGATGTTAGTGGACAAAATGTCTGCCTTTGGTTACTGCGCATACTAAAAAAAAAAAAAAAATTCTCATGTTGCCTATTTCCCCTGAAAATGGCCATTCCAACATACACCACCATTTCACATGCAAAAGGATCTTAAATAATCAACATTATTAAAAAAAAAAAAAAAGAAACATACTTTTCCATAAACTATAACAGGCACAGCCACGCTATATAACAAAAGGCGACACCTTTCAATATAAAACCGTATCATGACCTTTCATAACCAATCTATGCAAAATAATGTGTGGTCCACTGGAGCAAGACACAAAAAACTTGAATCAACCAACCACTGGTGGTTTAGACAGCTAAAAATAACACTTCAACCTGTTATATTACAAGTATCTGGAATATAAAAACACCAATATAGAAAATCAAAGAAAAAAGGGACATCAAGGTCTTTAAAAAGGGCACCATGGTACATAGCAATGACCTGGAATTTGCAAAGAATCCTTTTTTGCTTTTAAATAGTGGTTAACATTTGTTACAACATCACATCAAATCAACCCTGCCAGCTATTTTTAGTGGTGCTTTTATTAGGTTTTTGCTAAAGAAGAATTTAGACCTGAATATCTGTTCCATGGTTTCCAAGAGTTGAGATGTGTAGTTCACTGTATAGCAACACATTTATCCTTGTGTCAGTCCCTGGAAGGGCTGCTAATATGTAGATTAACTAGCTTTTTGTAAGATTCCACATAATTTGCTATCTGTGCTTACTTTGCTTTCAGTTCACTGTGTGTCTTGTTGTAACTGTATCCAAAAACTGCCACTGATTGCATCACCATGACTGAAAAACAAAAAGCATGGAGAGCTGCTATTGGTTAACAAGATATGAGCTTTTTTTCCCCCCATTCTTGTAAATTCTTTAGTCAGACCTGCACAGTTTTGGCATGATAAGCTGCAAACAGTGCTTAGTGGAAGACCCTCTGTATTTCATATTCAGATAAACAGTAATATAAAGGGTAATGGCAAACAGAGTTAGTGGATGGCGCTGAGGTGAACCTGGTCTGTCAGTTTTCACCAAGGGTAGTAGACCCAAAAGTGCAAGGTGCTAGACTTCACAATGCCAGATTCGTGATGTGGAAATCAGACTCTGTCCCACTCCACTTTAGAGTTACCCTTCAAAGATTGCATTGCTTTTACTAGTTAATACAAATTCACATTTTAATGAACAATAAATATAGTTACTTGTTTTTCATACCACAAGGTCTTATATTTAGTAGATTAATATGATTTTGTAACCTTTACAAAAATTCAGACAGTACCAGCAGATCTCTGTCTCAAAGGAATGAACATTTCATTACATCCCACAAATCTTTTAGTCTTGAATGTACGGAGTCTACAAACCCATATGCTCTCTATAGTGTCAAAGGCATTTGTTTGGATGGTTTAGTTTTTGTGAAAAAATTTAACAATGGAGTTGTGCATCTGGTGACAAAGAAAAAAAGTCACAAAAGAAAAACACTTAAAATAATAAGGCAAGAACAAGAACATTTTGTAAAAGGCATTCATGCACTGCTAATGTCTAATGAGAATAAAGGTCCTGAGTACCGAGGTGGGCAGAGAACTCCTGTGAAGTAGACATACCAGTGACCTTAAGGCTGAATCAAGACATTAACAAGTGTTCACTATCACAATCATTTGGCTTATAACATGACAGTGTAATAGCAAAGGGTGGACCCATTAATAAAGTGAGGCAACAGGCAATAAAATGAAGCAGCAAAATTCTACAACCTTTGTCCATGATGTTGATTTACGAGCTTGTTACTGTACATGTAAAACACAGCATAGTTTGCGTCATTTTAAAACTTTATGCAGATTATTTTATTGCAAAATTGCACTTCACTGGGGTGATTGAAATATCTTTTTTGAATTCTGTTGCAGTCTTTAGTCCCTAAGCCCATGTCACCAGTAGAAGGATCTGGATAAAAAGTTTGCTGCAGTGCTGAGCCAATTGCTTCCACCGTCCTGATGTGCCCCAACACGAGACACAGCCTTGTCCTGTTCCTTCATCGGGCTCTCATCCTCAGGTAGGTAGTCGGGTAAGTCTGTGTTCTGCTCCACATCCACAGGTGTATCTTGAAATGGAACCAGCAGCTTCAAAAATACAGATACAAGGAGAGTCAGTAAGGTTATGTGAAAGTGGAATGCCAGACATTTTTTTTTTTTTTTAAACTTTGGGAATAAATAGGGAAGGGTTAGAGCCTCAGTCAGATTTTTTTGGGTCGTCTATGTTCAACCTTGTGAGACACAATAGAGTGTAAAGCTGGCCAAAGATGGTTAATCTTTGTTTAACTAGCGGGTTTAACAGAAAAAAACCTAACCCGATTCCCCCATTCATACATGGTATATGTGGGAATCCTCCTCCTGTCTTTGTTCTCCAACAGCAGGGAGACTTCCCTGCTGTCAGAATGCACAGATCAGCAATGCAGGCTATAACCTGCAGTGCTGATCCAGAAGAAATTTTCCAGAAAGGCAGTGGTACAGAAGTCGATCAGTAGATTGACTCCTGTACAACTACAGTGCCCATACATGGCTCAAAATGTTGCCAGCTATGGCCTGCAGTGCTGATCCAGAGGAAATTTATCTGCAGGAAAGTTGTACATTAGTCGATCTGTAAAATTGACTTTTGTACAACTAGTGTGTCCATACATGGATCAAAATTTTAATGGCTATAGCCTGAAGTGCTGATCAAGGAAACGCATCTGCAGGGCAGTTGTACATACGTCGATCTGTAGATTGGATTTTCGTACAACCACACAGTGCCCATACATGGATCAAAGTGTTGCTGGTCCATGCTGAGCCAGCTGATAATTTCAATCCATCCATAGGCAGCTTTAGTGGACATCTCTCCAACTAGGAGACATTCCATTCTGCTCCTTTCACATTTTCTGGTGCACAGGATGGGCCCTATTGTCTGGAGTGTAGTCCACTGATGTGACCTCAATTAAGACTAGTTTGGCCACAGGTTTTTGGAAGTCTACACCAACAAAGAATAAAAAAAGATTTTGGTAGCTCTAGTGTTTCTGCATGCAGAGAGTAAACATGCATTTCCTTTCACAACTGGAAAAACCTCTGGATTACTCAGGAAAATAAAAATAAAAAGATCCATGAAAGGGTAGATGGGGTAACTATGCTGAATTTGAATCATTGCATTTTTGCTTAATGTTTTTTTTTTTTATTCAACAATAGAAATGCAAACGTTAAAACGTACATCATAATGCAAGTCAGTGCATCATGATGCACATAAGATAACTTATTTCATTTGTAGGACTAGGAGAACTGAGGTAGGTCTAGGCATCATAATCACATTTACAAATACAAGGTAATCCCACAATAAACTCCACCCAAAAAAATATTATACTCTGCACAATGACAAGTTTGGGAAAGATCACGCAATTCAAAAAGGAAAGCTGGACCATAGGCAAAAAGACTAATGTATGTGGCTGTCATCATTTGATCACTATTGAGCATGCTAAGAAACATGCTACAAACACCAGCCTATTTATACAGCCGTTTCATAAAAACTTTTGCCAACTGTGTAGCACATATGCGTTGGAAGGAAAATTGGGCTTTAATGCTCAGCTCCCACACTTATGCATCTATGGCAGTCTGAGGTTGTGTCCTGAGAGCGCACCTACTGCTCTTGGTCACAGCTTCTGATTGAAAGCCTGTCCCGCTGCCTCCCAATCATGTGACCACTGTGAAAGCCAATTACATGACAGAGAAGCCACACATCCTCCTGAGCATTATAGCCACTTAATGAGCTACCGGGAGGCAGCATGAAGGGGTAATTTGTAGAGTCAATGCACATTCAGGCAGCAATAGATGAACTCTCATTGGACTCATATCCTACCTCTTCTCCAGACTCAGCTTTTACTACTTGCTGTGCTTTCATCACTTTGGTAGATGCTATTGCTGTGGCCAAAGCCTATAGGAAAGTAAAAACACAACATTTATCAAGAGAAAATAAAGACACTGTACTACAATTACATAGAATACACATTTGTACATGCTGCATGAATGTGCCAAACTTTAGTAAAAAAAAAATAGTATTCAAGTAATCCCACAAAACTGTATAACGAACATTATAGTGTACTTAAAAAAGTAGAAAGTACAACATGGTGCTTTTTTCTGCATAGAACTATACTGGAATGTAGAAAAAAGAAAAAAAAAAAAAAGCACCAGACCTCAGGACAGTGAAAAGAACACACAAAAAAAAAAAAAAAACCCCAGGAAAATGTAATCATCTAGATTATCATCTAGAATGCACCAAGAAACGCATTAAAAACATGTAAAAAAAAAAAAAAGCACATGCTTAGTCTCCTTGTCTACAGATTCACCTGGTGTAGCTGCCTGATGACGTAAGGCCGGCCATACACTTCAAATTTTGGCCAGTTCCTGCTAAGCTTGCCAAGATTTGAACCGTTAATGGGCAGGCTGAGTGTACCAAGTTGATCAATCGCTGTCTTCTCCCAGTGTAGACAACTTCCCCAGTCCTCCCCCGTGCCCAGGAGATGAACACAATGGCCTGGCAGGAGGGACTCCCACATCAACACTGTGTTAATGGGGGAATCAAGCCAATTTCTTTCCTGCAAGGGTTCTTTACATACATACATACATACATACATGCTAATTTTTTGATCTTATGGTATTTGCCCTGCACTGGCACCTCCGAGCTCTATTGCATTAGTAAGGTGTTTTTACGCATACACACTTAAAGTGGAGTTCCACTTGTTTTTAAGTTCATTAAAAGCCAGCAGCTACAAGAAGTGTAGCTGCTGACTTATAATAAACAGACTCACCTGTCCCATGGTCCAGCGATGCCGGAATTGCAAGTGTGGGCACCTGGTTGTACTAGCTTGCGGCTTCACAGCCGCGTGCGCACTGCGAATGGGAGAGTCGCGCTGCATCTTCTCAGTGGCCAGGCAATCTTCCGAGACCCTTGATGTGTCCCAGAAAATTGCAGGGAGGGAGGGAGGAGGAGAGGAGAGGAGTCGCCGCATAGGCGGCAAAAGTAGAAGAGGGAGCTTGGTGCCTGTTAAAACCAGGAACCTGCTTCCCCACCCCCCCCCCCAAAAAAAAAAAAAAAAAATGACATGCCAAATGTGGCATGTAAGGGGCGAGGAGTCCTTAACCACTACAATACTGGGCACTTTCTCCCCCTTCCTTCCCAGACCAATTTTCAGCTTTCAGCGCTCTCGCACTTTCAGTGACAATTGCACGGTCATGCAATGCTGTAACCAAATGAATTTTTTATAATTTACTTCGCACAAATAGAGCTTTAGTTTGGTGGTATTTATTCGCGACTCCGTTTTTTATTTTTTGCGATATAAGCAAAAACATAGCGGAAATTTTGAAAAAAAAAAACAATATTTTTCTCCTTTCTTTTTTAAAAGAAATACAATAAAATCAAATTTTGTCATAAATTTAAGCCAAAATGTATTCTGCTACATGTTTTTAGTAAAAAAAATTCTGTTAAGTGTATAATAATTGGTTCGTGTGATCATGGACATATGTACGCAAATGATCATGTACAGATGTATGCAGGTGATCACGGACATATGTGTGCAGATAATCATTGGCACATGTTATTTTACTGGGACATATGTGAGGGACATGTGTTTTTATTATTTGGGGACATGTGTTTTTATTTGGGGACATGTGTGGGGACATGTGTGTTTACACTGTGGGGACACTACACTGGTGATCAGTGAGTAAAAAGCTGTTTATAAAAAAAAAAAAAACACACACAACAACAACAGCTAATACTCACTGATCACCAGCCGGCTGCAGCGATCCGCTCTCCTCTGACGACTTCCGTGTGAGAGGAGAGCCGATTGCCTAGCAACCGGCTGTTTGCTTACATCACATGACGGCTGTGATTCGACACGGCCGTCATGTGATCAGGAGGGCCAATCACCGAGACCTCCTGCCGATCCGAGATGCGCCGTGTCCGGGTGACACGAGCGCATCGCGATCGCGCTGCTGCGCAGGCACGCGCGCGATCCCTCTACTTCTGAAGGACGTTCCGGAACGTCCTATCAGAAGTAGACGGCTCCCACCCGGCCTTATATATACACTGGGCGGATGGGAAGTAGTTAAAAGCAGAAGTTCCACTTTTGGGTGGAACTCCGCTTTAAATTAAAAAAGTTCCTTCAAGAACATACTTTTTCCACAAAAATTAGATGTACTGTGCCTCCTATAAAACACACTTAGAAAAAACATATTTATTTATTACTACATCGTGATTTTAGGCAGTCACTTACCTCAGCTTTTAAATCTGACCGAATTCGAACCACACATCTTTGAACTGCCATTTGAAATGTAAAACTAATCACGCCTTTGATTTTTAACAGGGCATCTTCACAAAGACTCCTTCGAGACTGAAAAAGAAAAAAGTGTAAATATGAAATGAAAAGTAATTCCTATATAAAGCTCATCACTTTAAGTGCATCTAATGCCAAAACGATTGGAATGTGGTGAGGCGTTAGAATCCTATGAGATTTGTATTGCCATTTGTGTCCTCACTGGGGAGGTGCACCCCATTTGTCCTTGTGACCACATAGGAAGCGAAATCCAAAACTTTGAGTTTTCTCCAGAGCAGCAGTGGGGAAATACGAAATAGGGACAATTTTTTGTAACGTTTTCCAAACAGCAATCTATTAGATTTTTACTTTTGAATACAATTTCCAATTTACTCTTTAAAAAGGCAGCTGGAAACCCCCAGCTGTGGTAACCAACAATTTTACAAACCTTGGCACATTTTTTTCTTTTAACAAAGACCGATTTGCAATTGCAATTCAATTGTAAACTTCACAAATGCAGACAACACCCTTAAACTCCTAAATATACACATTAACAGATCTGCTGAAACAGTAATTGCACTGTTGTTTGTTTTCAATACAGTTACTGCCCCAACAGCAAAGCTGTTAAGTCAAAGAAACCTATGCTTGGTTAAACAGAGGACAACCTTGGCATGTATTCACTACTGGTGACTAGAAAAGGTACAATGCTTACATGTTAAATTAATAAATCCAAGTGGATAAAATGAACTGTAAATCATAAAACATTGCTGAAAAGCCAGGAGTTGTTTGCTCCATATGATTAGAAAAGCATTTCCCCTTGGTTAAGCTTTGATTGACTGAAGTGCTCATTGCTAAGCAGTTAGCATTTAGTTCTGTTTATCAGACACCTTGCATGCATGCTGACGGAACGCATCAAAGCAGATGTTGCAACCCTTCAGCAAATCGGCACATCACGAGCTTTGTGCACGCCACTCACTCTTGTTACTTTGAAGCCAGACAACCAACTTTCTTTCAAAAGCACACCAACCATGAACATTTTCCTTGCTTCATTAGGTCTAGTGCTGAGGAATGTATTAAGTGAATACAATCTTAGATTAAACCCCCGTATACAGTGGCAAGAAAAAGTAAGCAAACCCCCTGGTTTTCTGCAGTAATTTGCTATTAAATGTGATCTGATCCTCATCGAATGCCGGGTACACAAAGGCCGACTATCGGGTGAAATCAGCCGTTACAGTAGCAACCGGCCCACTTTCGGCTTGTGTGTACAGCTGCCTGTCTAACCAAAGCTGATCTCCCAACCGGCTTCTGTTCAAGCATGCTTGAAAATTACCGTATATACTCGAGTATAGGCCGACCCGAATATAAGCCGAGGCACCTAATTTTACCACAAAAAAAAAAATGGAAAAACGTATTGACTCGAGTATAAGCCTAGGGTGAGAAATGCGCAGCTACTGTAAGTGGAAAAGAGGGTCAACAATGCCCATTTACAGCCATAGGTCCCCCAAACTTGGTAGTTAAGGTTCCTAGATGCCCCCTATCTGCAGACAAAATTTGGGTCTCTGGACCCAAAGGGTCCTGAAATAACATTGCTGCAGATGGACACAGTTGACCAACTGTGGGCCACTTGGTGCTAGGAACCCCAAATTTGGTATGCAAACTCACAACATATCCAAAGATGGTTCCTATTACCAAGTGACCCCGAGATATGGGGCCCCAAATTCGGTTCAGAAATTGTCAAGTACTTTTCTGCAGCAGAGAATGACATTTTCTGAACCGACTATGGGGCCCCGTATCTCGGGGCCACTTAGTGCTAGGAACCCCATCTTTGGATATATTGTAGTGCCATATGTTGCGAGTTTGGGGTTCCTAACCCTAAGAGGCCCCGAGATACAGGGCACCAAAGTCGGGTCGGAAAATGTCATTTTCTGCCGAAGAAAGGTGATTGACTCGAGTATAAGCCGAGGGGGGCACTTTCAGCACAATAAAATGTGCTGAAAAACTCGGCTTATACTCTAGTATATACGGTAGCAACCTACTAGCATCCGATCAGCAATAGCTGCGAGTGCTGGCCAATGTATTCTGGCGGGGGGCGGTCCCACTGTCAGAGCACAATAGCACAGTGGGGGAGCGATGTTCGTACAGTGATCGGTCATTTTTTTTTTTGTGCCGTCCAAAAAAAAAAGCCTAATGTGTACCAGGCTTAGGCCACAACAATAGACAAACACCATGTGCTTAAGCCAACACACAATTTTATTTTCTCGTGTCTTTATTGAACAAGCCCATTAACCACTTCTGGACCGTCCCAGGCAGATATACTGCGGCAGCATCAGCAATGCCTACCAGGACCCTCTGATCGTTCTGAGGAGAGGCTAAGCAGAAACACGGATCTCTGTCTTCCCCCCAGCCAAAGCACCCCCCCCCAGTTAGAAAGCACCCCCTAGGGACACACTTAACCCTTTGATCGCCCCTGATGTTAACCCCTTCCCTGTCAGTGTCATCAGTACAGCGACGGTGCATTTTTTTTTGCACTAATCACTGTATTGTGTCAGTTAGGTGTCCGATTTGTCTACTGCAATCCCGCTAAAAATCACTGATTGCCACCATTACTAGTAAAAAATAAAAATAAAAAGGATTCCATAAATATATACCATAGTTTGTAGACACTATAACTTTTGCGCAAACCAATCAATATACGTTTACTGGGATTATTTTTTTTTCTTTTTACCAAGAACATGTAGCAGATTACATATTGGCCTAAATTGATGAATACATTTTTTTTAAATTCAAAATTGTCTGTCTTTTTTTATTTATAGCGCAGTTTGAAAAAGGAAAGCAGGGGGACTGGCTGGATCAACATTACCAGGAATTTCACAAGAAAATGCAAAGAGAACAGGACATTTTTTCATACAAGTACAAAAGACGAACACCGTATATCAAGAATGTGAAAAGTTGGGGGTCACATACTGTATGCTTTAAGTCAAGCGGATGGAGATGCTTCTAGCTACAAACAAAAATGCACCTCATCCATAAAAACCTTAATTATTTCCCTCAGTCTGGGAGAGGTTGAGGGCAACCACCCATCCACCCAGGAGGTGTCCTCTGACTCACTGTCCACTTCTTCCTCCCCCTCTTTATCTTCATTGAGTCAGTCAATGACTTATGAGGCAGTAAATATTATTTTCCCATTTAGTTCTGCCATAGAGGCAGCAAATTCCTATTTAAAAAGGAGGAATGAGAGGTACACAAGGAGATAAGGGGAGATTCCAAGGTGTGGAGTCTAAGGGCCAAAGACCCGGGGGGGAGGGAAATTGCTGGACATGTGAGTTCAGGTAGAATCAAGACTTCGTGAACACACTGCAGCTAACTGCTGTGCTGAGTGTCCTATGCACAATCCAGTGTCAGAGGGCAATGTTACAGGCCGGCCCAGCAACTTTCATGTGGTGGGGTCTGGGTATGGTTCCCCAAGGCACTGTCGTGGGTGACCAATCTGGGACCAAGATCACATTGCCTCAGTGGTGTTGATCCAGCCAGGTAGAGAATGGGACTGTGTGAATAACCAAGCGACATGCTAAATATTCCAGTAAAAAGTGGGAAATATACAATGCTCAGCATAAAATGAGTACACACCCTTTGAAAAGTAAGATTTTAATCAATATCTCAAACACACAAACAATTTCCCAAATTTTGACAAAACTGAGTTTTATAGAATATTTGTTTAGCTCCATTACATGAAAGCGAGGTTAATAATATAACTTAGTTTACAAAAGCCTTAGTTTTACTCAAATTAGTTGATGCAAAAATGAATACACACCCCACAACATCTAGTATTTTGTATGACCACCATGATTTGTAAGGACAGCACCAAGTCTTCTAGGTATGGAATGAACAAGCTGGTGACATATTGCAACACCCATCTTTTTCCATTCTTCAAGAATGACCTTTTTTAGAGCTTGGATGCTGGATGCAGAGTGATGCTCAACCGGTCTCTTCAGAATTCCCCAAAGGTGTTAAATTGGGTTCAGATCAGGAGACATAGTTGGCCACTGAATCACTTTCACCCTGTTCTTTAGAAATGCAACAGTGGCCTTAGATGATTGTTCTGGATCATTGTCATGTTGGAAAAGTGCACGGCGACCATGGGCATGGTGTGATGGTAGCATCTTCTCTTTCAATATAGGAGCAGTACATTTGGGAATTCATGATACCATTTTACTGTAGGCACCATGCATTTTTCTTTGTACTCCTCACCTTTGCTACACCATACAGTTTGGAAGCCATCATTTCCAAAAACATTTATCTTGGTCTTATCACTCCAGAGTAAAGAGTCCCAGTAGTAATCTTTTTCAGCATGGGCCCTGGTAATCTCTAGGGTGGCTTTTTTTGCATTGGCCGACGCCCATGAATGCCATTCCTCTGCAGCGTACACTGTATTGTGTCACGGGAAGCAATCACCCCAGTTTGGCTTTCGACTTCTTTAGCCAACTGCAGTGAACTTGCATGGCGATTTTCTTCAATCCTTCTCTTTAGAAGGTTCTCCTGTCAGATACTCCTCGCCTTGGTCGCATATAAGGGAGAGGAGGAGAGGGCAATAGCGCTTTTGTGTAGGGGTGGAAAGGTTGTTCCTTTTTAGATGCAGTGATGTCGGACCACTGAATCTAGTTGCTTTGTCTGACCTTTGCACATGGTGAACTATTAGCTGTTTTTTTGGGTGTATGTTTGTTTATGACTTACACTCCTTTTTTAGTATACACTTTGGGTTTTGATGTATTGAGAGTTGATATAAGAGAAAAAAATAAATAAAAATTTCCTTGAAATTTTCACTTAGGGGGGAAAACTAAATGAATTACACTTTGTGTGTAGTGCGCCACTTGCTTTGTAAGAGGAGGCACTGTACACGCTTAACTTTTTTAATTTAGTTATTTGGGGGGGGGGGGGGGGTTATGTGCCTCTGATCCTTTGCACCGCATGTATGGTTCACTTTAGATTTCAGCACTTGGTGTTTTTGATGGGCTTAAGCAATTAAGTAATTTTCTATGAAGATGGTTACCAATCTAAACCACAATAATAGGATTTTTATAACAGCTTACCTGTAAAATCCTTTTCTTGGAGTACATCATGGGACACAGAGCTTACTATGTGGGTTATATAGGCCACCTTTAGGTGATAGACACTGGCACACCCTAAGACAGGAAGTTCACTCCCTATATAACCCCTCCCATTACTGGGAGTACCTCAGTTTTTGTAGCAAAGCAATATACGTGTATCAAGAGGGGAGGGACCTCTGTGTTCCGTGATGTACTCCAAGAAAAGGATTTTACAGGTAAGCCATTATAAAAATCCTATTTTCTTTAACGTACTTCACGGGACACAGAGCCATAGTAGTTACAATGTGGGATGTCCCAAAACAATGCTGAGGGGAGGGAGACACAAACAAAAGTAGGGTGCAATCAGACCTGAGGACCGATACTGCTGCCTGCAGCACACTGCACCCAAAGAATCTGGTGAATGTATGGACTGAAGACCGAGTTGCGGCCTTGCAGATTTGAGCCATGGAGGCCTGGTGATGCACTGCCCATGAAGCACTAACAGCCCTGGTGGAGTGCGCTTTGATTTGAAAAGGTAGAACTTTACTCTTCAAACCATAAGCTTGAATAATTACTTGCCGAATCCACTTAGCAATAGTAGATTTTGACGCTGCCTGTCCTTTTATAGGACCTTCAGCCAACACAAAAAAACCTGAACCGAGCAGTCAACTCCAAATCGATTTTGACCGATCTCACTACATCCAGAGAATGTAGTGACTTTTCTTCCATAGAACAAGGTTCTGGAAAAAATGAAGGCAGAATATCCTGGTTTAGATAAAAAGCTGAAACCACTTCGGTAAAAAATCTAGGATGAGGACGTAATACTACTCTATCCTTGTGAATGATTAAATATGGCTCTTACTAGAAAGAGCCGCCAATTCTGAAAAGGTCGTTTCTGTAATGCCGACAGAACAAAATTCAAGTCCCAAGGGTTCAGGGTTGCTCCAACCGGTGATTAAGCCACATTCCCCCCTGTATCGGAGCAAAGAACGCGAAGCAAGCAGACGTTGAAACAATACCGATAAGGCCGAGACCTGGCCCTTGATAGTACTCAAGGCCAGCTTCATCTCTAACCCCATTTGCAGAAAAGCAAGGATTCTAACTATGACATACTTTCTGGGATGCCTACCGCTGGATCTACACCAGGAAACATATGCCTTTCAGACTCTATAAAATGACTCTGGAAGCTGGCTTCCTTGCATTAATCAAGGTAGCTATCACTGAGCCTGAAAGCCCACGATTATTCAGAACGTGGGTTTCAATAGCCAAACCGTTAAATTTAGCAGGTCTGGACGTGGTGGTAGGGACCATGGGGGCCCTACTGCCATCTTTACTATTTCTGCATACCAAGATCTCCTGGGCCACGCTGGGGCTACCAGAAGCACAGACTTATTTTCCTGCTTGATCCTGCGAAGAAGCCGTGGTAGCAGCAGAATAGGAGGGAATGCATAAATCAGTGATTACTGATCCCACGGGGTCACCAACGCATTCTGCATGCAAGTGGATCCCTTGTTCTTGACACAAAGTTGTCAATCTTGTTGTTGAACCTGGATGCAAACAGATCTATGTCTGGGATCCCACATCTTGGGGATATAGCCAGGAAGATGTCGGGGTGAAGAGACCATTCCCCTGGGAACAACTGCTGGCGACTTAAGTAGTCTGCCTGACAGTTCTCTACCCCTGGAATGGTCTGCCTGACAGTTCTCTACCCCTGGAATGAAGATTGACGATATGCACGGCACATGATAGGATCTGGTTTACCTCTCCCTGGGCTGCACAACTTTTGGTGCCTCATTGGTGATTGACATAAGCCACTGCTGTGGCATTTGTCGGATTGGACCCTGACAGGACAACCCTGCAACCTGAATGTCCAGGCCTTTAGGGCTAGGTACGCTGCCCGAATCTCTAGAATGTTGATGGTTAGGGTTCTCTCAGTTCTGGACCATTTCCCTTGGACAGTCTTCCAGAACTGCTCCCCAACCCGAAAGGCTGGCATCTGTCATTACCACTTTCCAGGTAACTGGTAAGAAGGATTTCTCTTTCCGCAGATTCTTGGGTATCATCCACAAACTGAGGCTCTGACACACTATAGGCGATAAACGCATCGGAAAATCTAGCGCCTGGACTTTCTTGTTCCAGGCAGACAGAATACCGTTTTGCAGCAGTCTCGAATGAAACTGAGTATCGGGAACCGCTTCGAATGAAGTCACCATCTTTCCCAACAACATCATACAAAGGAGAATAGAAGGACCCTTCTTCGCTCTAACTACCTGAACCAGCTCCTTTATGGCGCTGATTTTTGCCTGGAGCAAAACACCCTCTTCTGGGTTGTTACTATAACCAGACCCAAGTACTCTAGTCCTCTTACTGGTTTTAAAGAAGACTTCTCTAGGTTGAGGACCCAAACTAGGTATTCCAGGTAGTTGACTGTGGTGACCAAACTTTGGTCTAAGCGGGCTACAGACCGGTCTATTAAGAGCAGGTCGTCTAGGTAAGCTATAATCATTATACCCTGAACCCTTAATCTGGCCAGAGGAGGGGCCAGGACCTTTGTAAACACCCGAGGTGCAGTAGCTAGACTGAAAGGTAGAGATATGAACTTAGAAATGCAGATATTTCTGATGAGCGGGGAAAATAAGTACTGTACATGCATCCTTGATTGATGCCAAAAAGTTCTCCTCCTTGTAGGATGGAGACTACTGATTGGATTGATTCAATGCAAAAAGATCTAATTTTTCAGAAAACTTTTAGATCTAGAATGGGTCTGACATTTCCATTTGGTTTTGGCACCGTGAAAAGGTTTAAATAAAACCCCAACCCCTGCTCTTCCATGGGAACCACCAGGATTACTTTTTGCAACAAAAGTTGCTCCAATGCTTGGAGAGACTCTTTTCTCTTGGTCTTTGGAAACATCTGATCAACACCTTAGACACTGGCGAAAAAAACTTGAGGTACTCCCAGTAATGGGAGGGGTTATATAGGGAGTGAACTTCCCGTCTTAAGGTGTGCCAGTGTCCATAACCTAACGGTGACCTATATAACCCACATAGTAACTACTATGGCTCTGTGTCCCGTGATGTACAATAAAGAAATGCAGACACAATAGGGGTTATTTACGAAAGGCAAATCCACGTTGCACTACAAGTGCACTTGAAAGTGAGGTTGCTGTAGATCCGAGGGGGCCATGCAAGGAAAATAAAAAAACAGCATTTTAGCTTGCACATGATTGGATAATAAAATCAGCAGGGTTTCCCCTCATTTCAGATCCACCCCTCAGATTTACAGCGACTGCACTTCAAAGTGCACTTGTAGTGCAAAGTGGATTTGCCTTTCGTAAATAACCCCCACAGGGCTTTGTCTGTTTGACTGGTTAGGTGTCTACTCTGGGTCGTATTAGTACTTGTTTAAATCCTATACTACTTACCAATATAGAACAGGCGATCATACGGCAGATAGTAATAGAGAAATATAGATAGATAGAGGACGTCCTTGAGCAACAGGAGAGAGAAGAAAGAAAGAAAGAAAGAAAGAAAGAAAGAAAGAAAGAAAAAAAAAAAAGGGATAACATTTTGGGTTTTTTTTTTTTTTACCCCCCCCCCCCCCCCTTTCTTTATTGTTCCTTGGTTTTATATCTTGGTAAAAAATATTTGATATGTTTATACATATTTAAAATATTGTGTGTATGTCATCAATGGGTATTCAACATGGTCTTGAATGAATTTGTTATGACAAATACTTTGTGTGAACAAAAAATCTTGGTTGCAATCAATGGCCTGCATTTGTGGGAGTATTTTATAGTATAGTGTCCCATAGAAAGTGTTGATTCTGAAAGGAAAGTAAAGGTTTTCTGACAAATCTGTTGGTGTGTACTCGTTTATGCCGAGCACTGTAGGTCAGAAACTTGCTTTAGAATAGTAGCAAGGTTAGCTATCGAAATGGACACGATCACCAGTTTTGAAAAGATTTGGCAACCTTGGATTACATATACCACGCCAACCCTTGACAAAAATGTGCTGCTGCCATGGTAACTCAAATGATAACTAATAATAATCATTAACTTGGATTAATTCTGATTGTAGTGGTGACTCTCGACCTAGCCTCGCGGACTCCCCTCTTCTTCTCTTCTAGCTTCTATACTCTCTTCTTCCCCCCTTTTCCTACTCACCTTCTTTCTCACTCTTTATAAACCATTTCTTTGTACTACCCTCCCTTATGATTTTGAAGCTCTATATTTTATCTAAAATGACAAATCTCTTTGCTTGTCTAAGAAACGAAATGAGACAACAGTCTATATAAATACATAATTAAACATTTTTATTTTTGAACAAATATACTATTATATTCTTCCCTTTTTTCTCTCATCATTTCACATGCTTTATTGCTTATAGTTATTTATATTGTCCCATTTCACTGTATATGATTGTATATCTGAACACTAGCAAACGAGCTTCCCTATGCTGAATGTGTTGTAATCTTTCTATGTTACTTGTATACATTCCTTGTACTTAAATAAAATACTTTTGAAAAAAAAAGAATAATAGCAAGGTTCACTGACAGGTGTTTTTTTCACCTTAGGCCCCTTTCACACTGGGGCGGTTTTCAGGCGGTACAGCGCTAAAAATAGCTCCTGTATACCGCCTGAAAAAACCGGCCCCATTCACTCCAGTGTGAAAGCCGGTGGGCTTTCACACTGGAGCGGTGCGCTAGCAGGACCGCAACAAAAGTCCTGCTAGCAGCATCTTTGGAGCGGTGAAGGAGCGGTGTGTTCACCGCTCCTATACCGCTCCTTCCCATTGAAATCAATGGGAAACCGTGGGGATACCGCCCGCAAACCACCGCTGCAGCGGCGCTTTGCAGAGGTTTTTAACCCTTTTGCGGCCGCCAGCGGGGGTTAAAACCACCCCGCTAGCGGCCGCATACCGCGGGTAAAACGATGGTAAAGCAGCGCTAAATATAGCGCTGCTTTACCGTCGCGCCCCGCCCCAGTGTGAAGCCAGCCTTAATGCATAGGATGCACTAAGGTGAAAAAACACGAACCTTTAAACAAGTTGTCTTCACCACGTCTAAATGCATTGAGTTGCTGCCATGTGATTGGCTGATTAGCAATTTGTGTTACGGAGAGAGAAAGAGAAAGAAAGAGAAGACTGAAAATTGCACAGAAACCAAAATTGGTATTCACAAAGAAACGCATGCCTAAATCGCATCGTGATTTCAGTACACATGTGTGAACCCAGGCTGAAAGTGCAGATGGCTACTTTTTAGAAGTTACAGGAGAGCTGAAATGTTTCTAGGACAAAGTTAGCAATTCACAAATCTTAATGTTTGCTTGAAGCAGGTGCTGGAAAGCATAATAGACACACAATATACAAAAGATCATGTATTAAACAGCCAAGCTCAATATTTACCGTATCCTCAAGGCCATCAATATGTAAAACCACAGTTTTGGCACGTTTATTTGTGGCTCCAAGAAAGAACTGAGCCTTCCGCCTCCGTGAGTTCATCTCATTCATGCAGTCACCATCTGCTGTGCTGGAAGACTGCAAAAGGTCATAGACTTCAGTGGCAAGAAGCTGCGTGTCCCCTGGTGTGGTAGTCCTGTACCAAGGTAAAGACAGAAAGTCACAAAGACAAGTTCAAAAGTCTGAACAAACATTTACACCGTACACATGAAGGTCACGATCTGCTTTAGCTTTTCAACTATTTAATACAGCACAACTAATAGAGAGCGATACATTATCAAAAAGCTGAATCTTCAGGCGATTTCATATGCAAAACTTAATCAAAGTCACTCGAGCAGTTACTTTAAACTAAAAAAATATCATAAGTTTTAACACATTAATGTAGGTTCAAATGTTATTTTCACATTTTTTTGCAGCTTTCATTTAAAAATACAATTAAAAAAATGGTAATTGTTTATCATACACAAATACTTTTGCACCAAAGGTCATTCAGCTACAGGTTAAAATTGACTGTGTCAACTTAATTTTTTTTTGTTCCAGATTAAAATTCCACGTACAATTAAATAATGGTTAAACAGCTATATTCTGTAATTTCTGCTCAAAGGACTATACGTTTCAAACTGTACGTTTAAAACACAAGCTTTTTTTTTTATTATTTTTTTTTTTTTTTAAGTATATCCGAGTATATCAAGCAGCTTGCAAATATAATTACCTACCCCTGTCATTTTCTTCTCCATACTTTGAGAACTGTCATCAAAACTTGTGGAAGAAGGCAGCCCCCTTACGTTTAGGTACAGCGGTAAAGCATAGGTCTACAAACTGTTTTGAACTATGTCCAAGTGCTAGTGATGAATTCTCTAATTATAACTACTTGGATTTACAATATCTGTTTGATCATGGTATATGCATTTTGTGTGATGCAGGTCAAAAAAAAAAAAATTAATAAATATGTATGCACAAAATGCTAGAAACACAACAGTGGCATTCCTTTACTGAATAGCAGAAGGAAACTTGCCCTTGTTTATTTATCATACAAAGACATCTGTAACCTCAAGAGAAGCTAGCCAACCTGGGCACTGAGGAGTAGCGCTGTAACCAAGAAGGTATCTTACTATTTCAGTTACTAGAGATCAAAGGATGGAATAATTTTGAGTCCAACTGGAGTCAACTGCTTAGTTATCTGCCCAATTGAATTTTTATTTTGTAGACTCTGGAAAGCACATAAAGGCAGTGACTGGAGTACAGGGAATGTCAGTAAAGATAAACATATAGATACAGCACCCTATGGGGCAAATTTTAAAAGTATGGGTTTGCAGTTTTTTTTCCCCATTCATACTTACCTAGGTGGATGCAGCATCGGACCAATGCTGCATCTGTCCCCCGTCACCTCTTCACAGAGAACCGAGCCATTGAACATCGCCGATGGTTCTGTTCCCACAGATCCGAGTGGAGAACTGCTGCCTGTCAGTCAGCAGCTCTCCTGCTGCGCTCCTCCACACTCTTAGTAGCGCTGAGCTGTGCAGGAGCGGGGATCGGCCTTCTCAGCAGCTCGCTGAGAGGCCGAGACGCCTATCAGTCCAGGTACCTGGCAGATGCAGACTTCCAGATTCGGAATGGCGTGGTGCCTGGACTGATCTTTGCGACGTCAGCAGAGAGCAGACTTCAGAACGATCTCTGCTGAAAATGGGGCACAGGAGTGCAAAACTAATTGCACTCCTGTGACCCATAGGAGAAGCCTTGGACGAATGAGCTCAGGCTGGAAATCTCCTTTAAGGGTAGACAAATCAAAGAAGTTATTAAAAATAATCATACTACTCTTAATTGCTTACTGAGCATAATATATAATTTTTTTTAATTTTTAGAATTCATAACAGTTTGTTGTATGCTTGTGAATCACATGTGCACAGGCTGCCATTTTCTAGTATTTATGGAATTTCACAGCAGAAATAATAATCAATGGTTTCTCCCATGTTATGAGAGTGTTAAACTCGGTCATGGACCTGGTATGGCAGCTATCACAGCTAGGGTAATCAATCAAAAAGGTAGAATGTAGAAGTTAGATGTAAAAGTGGAACTCAGCTGAAAAACAGAAATTTCGCTCCTCGACCCCCCCCCCCAGAAAGGGGGGAGGGACGAGTGGGTACCCATTTCTGGTGATTCCAGCAGAAGTCCACCCACAGCTTGTTTGGTTGAGCTTCTTCTATGGATCACAGGAGTGCAATTAGTTTTGCACTCCTGTGACCCATTTTCAGCAGCGAGCGGTCTGAAGTCTTCTGCTGACGTCACCAATATCAGTCATCGCGACAATAAAGTCTGGCTCCACCTGGTGCAGGCCTGGACTGATACCCGTCTCTGCCTCTCAGTGAGCAGCTGAAAGCCCGAGACAGCCCGCTCCGCCCCCCTCCACATTTCAGCGCTATAAAAGAGCGCAAAGGGAGAAGAGCAGAGAGCTGTGGCTGACAGTCTACAGCTCTCTGCTCACGGAGCTCTGAAAACAGAGTAATTGGCGGTGTTCGATCGCTTGGTTTTCAGTGTAGAGGCGCCGGGGGACAGATGCAGCATCGAACCCATGCTGCATCCACCTAGGTAAATATGGAAAAATAAAATTAAAAAAATAAAATAAAAAAAAAACACTTCTCTTTTAAAGTAGACACTGCTCTTTCGCCTACACCTAATTTTTCAATCAATGGTAATTTGGAATATATACAATAAGGATACAATAAAATGTGACAGTTTGCATTCTCAGCATTCTGGATAACTTTTTTGAAACTGGTAAATTGATGGGTTTAGTAGTTCTTTATGATTTACGGCTGTAGCTTTGGGTTTCAGCAAAATGGCAGCCTCCGGCAAGTAGTAACAGGAGCAGTGCTGGGGGCAATTTACAGCATCTCATCGCCAACCACATCAGCCATTTAATCAGCAACCACAGAGGCTAAAATCTAATTATACAACTTTCTTCAGATCTACCAATATCTATGTAATGCAACAACCTAGGCATACCTAACTAGATACAAACTCAATGGACTGTTTAGGTTTGTTTTCATATTGCATAGTTTTGCTGAATCTAAAAAAGGAGTTTGCGATTGGCCAGCTATACTGTTCCTAGACCTGGTCCCCCGATGACACCATCAATGTTTTCAGAAGCAAAAAAAGATTTGACATCAACATTCTCTACTAAAGTTTTTAAAGTTGCTTTGTTATCTGTGCTGATAACAATGCTTGCCCTGTTAGGCAACCAAACATATTTGAAAGCGTGTGTCTGTTTTGGATAGCGTGTTGAACGACTGCATCTCGCACCAGGTCTTTACTGCTGGTGGCGGCCATTTTTACTTGACAATTGGTGGCCCTGTTAGAAATTTGTGAAGCTTACTTGGCACAATGGTAACAGTTTCATCAGACTGGAAGTGAGGTATAAATTTAGAACAGGGACATCAGAATGGATCAGTGTGAAAGTAGCCCAAGTATTGGTTGCCTTCAATAAAATAAAAGGCCTGAAATTAACCACTAATAACGACTTAAACAACATGGGCAAAACACTGAAGTGATACACTAAAGCAGACAGGCTTCTTGTTCTAACAAATGACATTTGTGGCTTTAAGGGACAGCTGATAATTAAACTTGTATTAAACGTTCCTAATCACCTTAAGTGAATACTAATTGGAAAGAACAGATTAGTGGAATAGATTTTCCTCAGCCTGTTAAAGGCAGATGATCTAGCAAAGACGGGTGTTCTATTTCTTCATGAGCTGAATTATTTAACATGTAGATTATCGTATGCTATGGAGAGGAAAATGTAATAAAGAAAAAGTTTGGCCTTTGCAACATAAATCAAAGCTGTTACCAGAGGGAAGAGCCTTCTTTACAGGCCATAAAATTCAATTATTTAACAACAGTTGAAGCTGCTAGTTTTAATGTAGTTCATATGGACACATTAAAATGTGTGAAGCATGCATAAATACCAGCATTGACAAAGTGCTCTGCTCTTGATTATGCTCAGCATCGGATGCACTCAGTGTTATCTCTGGATGGAACTGTGGAAGGTGTCACTTCTGTTCTTCGGAAAAGTCAAGTAAATATGTCTTTAAGCTTGACTTGAAGTCAGACTTGGCATTTTATGTTTCTGCTGACAAAGAGTTCCCAAGTTGACATAACATAAATGTCTTTAAAGTTTAGTTTCTTTTTGGAAAGCAGATTAGCCCTTTACTGCCGGGGGGCCTACACAAACATTTCTCCCATCCAAGCGGAGTGCAGTCAGGCAAGCAATGAGGGTTGAAGGAGTTAATGTTTGGAATGTCTTGCTGCAGGAAAGATGCAAACATCAGACATTGTTCTGATATGTTCTACAACTGCAAATTCATTGAGGCAGATTATATGAAAATTAGCAGTAATTGTGACTACAATTATCAGGAGAAGGAGGCATATTTAACCTAGGCAAGCATTTGCTAATCTACTCTTTAACCTTCCCGATGTCAGCTTTGTGCACTGCTCGTGACATTTTATGAATGTCGTCTTTATTCTGGGATGTGAATTTATCACCCACATTTCGATGTACCGGGTATTTGTATAGACAGAAACAAAAACTTAATAATTCCAAAAGGTCATGGCTATTGGCATGTTTGTATTTTAAAGGGCAAGCACAGCATCAAACTATACTTGTGTTATACCTAAAGTATGTTATTTGCGGTAATGACTCATTTTTCACCAAGTGATTTATTGCAGAAAGCAACATTAGTAGAACCCCTGTCAGGTTTTAATTGTCTGCGCCTGTTAAAGCGGTTGTATACTCAAAATTTTTACTTTTACCTATAGGTAAGCTTATAATAAGGCTGACCTGTAGGTAAAAAAAAAAAAAAAAAACTGTACGGTTTAGGAGATATTCCCCCTGCAATGAGCCGCTGACTGCAGCGGCGCATGTGCACAGGGGATTCTCGGCTGAAAGTCTGGCAGTCGACGGACTTTGCCGGAAAGAAATCTCCCACGCGCATGCGCGGGAGTGACGACATCGCGGCTCCAGCCCCTCATAGCGCTGGAGCCGCGATACCCGGAAGACACGCCAAGGCAACATGTTAGCTACCTCGGCATTGACCAGGTGAGATACCGACGCCTCGTTCCAAGATAAGTATTTCATAATGAGCTAGTATGCGGTGCATACTAGCTCATTATGCCTTTTGCCTTACACGCGTATAAAAAATAAATTAAATTTTGGGGGGTATACAACCGCTTTATGGAGATTCACCCTCTATTTGTCCTGTTTACATCAAAAGTGAAAGAAAGCATCAACAGAAGGGTAATATTCCAATGGGGACACTAGTTCAGATGACAACCTGTTTTGGCTACAGAACAGGAAAGAGGAAAAAAAAAAAAAAAAATGTGCTAGTATGCATATGGCTGAAGCCATACCTTCATTTTTCTGTATAGTGGCTGGGCTCTGGTGTGGGCAGTCTACACCTTCTGTCTTCCGATTTGCATATTATGTGGATATTAAAGCGGAGCTTCTGATGTTTTTTGGTTCATTAAAAGGTCAACAGCTACAAAAACTGTAGCTGTTGACTTTTAATAAACCCACACTCACCAGTCCAATGATCCAGCGATGTGATCACCCCAGCCCCCTTTTTCCCCCCACGCCAGCTTTTTAACTGTTGGCACCTGGCTGTGACAGATTGTGGCTGCCCACGAGTCACGCTGCGCATTGCAAATGGTCCTGCAGTCTTCTGGGACACGTCACAGGTCCCAGAAGACTGCAGGAAGGGTGGGGGGAGAGGAGAACTGGTCGGATCGCCTATCAAAACCACATTTCAGAGCTTGATGTCACTGCCCCTACGATGCGATTCCTGAAGAATGCTGAGCAGTTGAAATTTCACAAGACAACACTCCAGTCCAGTGAAGTGAATTCTTGCAAAATTTGGCCTACTCTTCATTCCCAGGATCTCGCTGAAAGGAGTGCCACATTACCCTTACTTGAATGCTGTGGGAGAAAAAGAGGGGTAAAATAAGTATGTAAATCAATTTTTTTTCCGTTACAGTGATTATTAAGCAGACTTTGCATTTTACAAGTTCCACCCTCCTGAGATTAATGACCCCCAAGGATTTAGCTAATTAAGCATGATCTGTGCTTGATTAGTTGCACTGAAGGGCAGGGGAGACTGGGGATTCAATAGATGCTGATGTCTCCATAGAGAGTACCTGTCACATGGCCATGCTGGTTGTTAGCAGTTGTAATAGTAATAAAGTTAAATGAAAAAAAAAAAAAAAAAAAAAAAAAGTAAAAAGAACGCCCATACCTCAACTCCCGTCCGGCGCATATACATGCAAATGCATGTGTAGGTCCCACACACATATGTAAACCGAAATTTCGCCACACAAGGGATTACCATGACCATCAGAGCAGTGATTCTATGGCCGTAATTAGTGATGCTCCAAAATTTCGCCTGCCAAAGATGATCAGCTAAAAATAGGGCTTTTAGCATTGTCCCGAAAGCAAAAAAGGTGCCGATAATGGCCCTGATTTTACCTGCTTAGTGTTTTTCATAAGTCACATGACTCAAAAAAAAAAAAAAACAATACGGGTGCATTTTTGATGTGTTCCTGTTGCGTTTTCAATGGGGAGGTGCTGACCAAAAATGCAGCAAGCAGGATTTTTAACACAACTTCAAGAAAGGTGCAGATAATGGCCGATAAACTCATTTATTTACATTCATGATAGTAATCAAAAAGTTTAATACAAATTATATATATTTTTTTCCTAATTGTCAATTTCAGTTTCGGCCAAGCGCATCCTGAATTTTCTGTTTCGGTGCACAACTAGCCATAATTCATTATCAAGTTTAAAATGATAACCTAGAAAAGAATTTTAACCACCTCCCATGCAGCCGCAGCACATATGCCAGGAAGGAGCTGCGTCATTCTTGGAGGAGGCACTGTTGCCTCCTCCCATTTCTGGTCCTCGTGTACGCCCTTGGGTTCACGCAGCGCTGCGATCTGGCATCACTGTATCTGGTGGAGCGATGACCGATTAGGTACTGTATACCAGCCCCAGTGTCACCAGACCAGTGTAAGTCAGCAGCAGTGTTCCTGATCACCGCTACACAAATCCCACTATCACTAGACCAGTGCAGCCAGCAACAGTGTTCCCAATCACCGCCACACCATTGCAGCATTGAGCATCTATGCAGAAAAAGCCAGTACAAGTTTCACATTAAATAGGTATGTTTTAATATTGATTGATTCCATAATTTAATGCCATTTGTAAAAATAATTGTTATATCAACAACTCGCTAATCACACTAACGTTCTGTGAGCTGTAGCTGTGAACTTTATTTCAGGAGCTCCCAAACTTTTTGCCAAGGGTTCACACTAAAAAAAGGATGAGAAACCCCAGGCTAAACTAATTAATACAAAAACACAATTAACTATATAGCACTAGTTTTTAAGGAACCTTCCTTCTACAAACGAATTGAAAGTATGAATACTTGTTCTTGGTAGTATGCTGTACGTAGTTTCCATTCCATCTTGTGGTTAGTGAAAGCACTGCAGCGAAGATTACCAAACAATCAAGCCTCTTCTCAACACTAACAACTGTTTAACCACTTCAGTACTGGGCACTTTTGCCCCCTTCCTTCCCAGGCCAATTTTCAGCGCTCTCGCACTTTCAATAAGAATTGCGCGGTCATGCAACAATGTACCCAAATGAAATAATTTTTTTTGTTCACACAAATAGAGCTTTATTTTGGTGGCATTTATTCACAAATCAGGTGTGTGTGTGTGTGTGTGTGTGTGTGTGTGTGTGTGTGTGTGTGTGTGTGTGTGTGTGTGTGTGTGTGTGTGTGTGTGTGTGTGTGTGTGTGTGTGTGTGTGTGTGTGTGTATTGTACTTTGTTTTAAAAGAAATCCAATAAAATAAAAATTTGTCATAAATTTAAGCCTAAATGTATTCCGCTACATGTCTTTGGTAAAAAAATGTAAAATAATTGGTTTGAATGATCACGGACATATGTGCACACATGATCATTGGGACATATGATTTTACTGTTATATATGTGGGACAGGTGTTTTTACTGTGTGGGGGGCAGTGTTTTGGAGACACTATGTAGGGGACATTGTGCGTTTACACTGTGTGGGGACACTGGGCCGGTGATCAGTGTGTAAAGCTGTTAAAAAAAATAAAATAAATAAAAATAGCTCATACTCACTGATCACCGGCTGGCTGCAGCGATCCGCTCTCCTCACTGACAACTTCCGTGTGAGGAGAGGGAGAGACGATCGCATAGCAACCAGCTCTCCGTTTACATCACATGATGGCTGTGATTGGACACAGTCGTCATGTGATCAGGAGGGCCAATCACAGAGCCCTCCTGCCGGTCGGACATGCGCCGTGTCCGGGTGACACGAGCACATTGGGATCGCGCTGCTGCGAGGGCACACGCCATCCCCCCTCCTTCTGAGGGACATTCCTGAACGTCCACTCAGGAGGAAGCTCCCACCCGGCCGTATATGTGCAGTGGCTGGGTGGGAAGTGGTTAAAGGATAAGTTCCACCAATTTTTAGGGCGATATGTTCCAGCACCTGAATTTTTACCTGCAAAAATATGTATTTTTTTCCCCCAAAAGGTGAACTTGGCCTTTAAAGCCTAACTTCATCTTTACTTTGACTTTAAAAATTAACTATTTCCTTTACCAATAGGTGAGCCCGTTTTCAGCAATGTAATCAACTACATACCATAATACAGCGCTCTGTCTGCAATGCTGAAACAAAATGAAGTTGGGCTGACTGCTACAAGAAGGCTTGTATTTTATCAATGAATAAAGGAATACTCTGATTGGCTGAGGAGAAGCTTGTGACTTTATTAGCCCTCATCTCCACCTCAGTCAATCAGAGGAAGCATCATATTCATTGATAAAAATACAAGGCTTCCTGTGACTAGCTGAACAGCCCTCAGTCAGACTAGATTTTGTTCCAGCAGCAGACAGGAACTCCCTGAACCTCTGCCCAAACACAGCAATGTATACAGAATATAGACAATTCTACATACAGTTTATATAGCTCACAGTAAGTGCATCCATTAGTAAAGAAAATTTACTAATTGGCTTAGGGCCAGACAGGCCCAAACATTTTTATTTTTTAAGCAGGGGCCCTAGAGAAAAAATGGTGGGTGTTGCAATTTTTTACGTCACATAATATTTGCACAGCATTTTTTTATTTTTTTTATAAACACACATTTTTTGGAAACAATACACTTTAATGAATTTTAATGCACAAAAACAAAATATATCAAATGGTTTGCTAAAATATAAAAAATGTTATGCTGAGTAAATAGATACCCAACATGTCATGCTTTAAAATTGCAAATGCCCATGGAATGGTGATAAACTATGGTACTTAAAAATCTCCATAGGCAATGCTTTAACCACTTGGCATCCGCACTATATCTGAATGACGGCTACAGCGCGGACCTGAATTTCCGGGAGGCCGTCATATGACATCCTCCCCTTTGCATGCTCCCTGCGCGCCCCCTGCAGGGCGCACGCGCTGTGATCACTGAGTCAACGATACTTGGGTGATCACAGATCCGAGTAAGGGGGCGATCCCGGCCCCTTACCACATGATCAGCTGTCAGCCAATGACATCTGATCACGTGTGTAAACAAAAGCTTAGTAATCTTTTTCTTTTCCGATCACCGGCTTATGTGCGAGGAACATCGGTCCCGAAGAGGAAGGAGGCACATCTGCCTCATCTGTGCCACCTATCAATGCCCATGAGTGCCTCATCAGTGCCACCTAGCAGTGTTGCCCATTATTGCCACCCCTCAGTGCCCATTATTGCCACCCCTCAGTGCCGTCCATCGGTGCAGCCTCAACAGCATACATCAATGAAGGAGAAAAATTACCTGTTTGCAAAATTTTATAAGAATATATAAAAAAAAAATTGGTCTGGACAGGAGGGGGTTTTAGTGCCCAGTAAGCAAGTGGTTAAACACCCTTACAGATTACCCATTTAGTGTTAAACAGGAGGATTGGTGCTGGAATTATTGCTCTCTCAACGTTCGTGGTAATACCTCCCATTCGTGGTTCGATGATCATTCACAAATGCAGTGCATACAGAATGGTCGCCTTTGCACGTGAGCACGGGGAAGCAGGGAGTGCTTTAATTTATTTAATTTTACACTATCTCTTCAAATATTTTTTAATCAAGTTTGTTATCACAAGAGATGAACAACACTTCTTGTGATAGCATGTGCAGTGACAGGTACACCTCTGCCTTTAAAATCTTCCGATCAAACCAAAAATCGGTTTGATCAGATGCTGTCACAAGCTGGTGACGGCTTGTAAACATTGAACCAAAACCAAAGTGACAAAAAATCCTCGCCGCTTTCATAGACCATAGAGACGATCGGGGAATGCAAGTTCCTCCCTCATCGCTATGATCAGCCAGCGGAATCACCAGCTTTAGTCCCAGGCTCTCCAGTGGAACAGTAGAGCCCCAGAAGGGGGGGGGGGGGGGGCGGTTTGAAAGCAGTTTGCAGCAGCAGCAATGATCCCACTATAACAACTGAAACCCGAGGACATCCAGGGGAAGGCCTAAGGGCGGTTAGTGGTTAAAGTCAAAGGGAGTTTTATTTTAAAGATAAGGTTTTGGACAAATATTACCATAAATATTGTTTTACAATGCACAAGAATTGCAAAATATATTTCAGCAATTTATATTGCAGAATACTGTGGCTTCGAACTTACTTTTGGGCGACATTTTGCAAACTCAGCATCATTCCCAACTCGCACCTCATTTTCTCTCGGTTGGCACGGCATTCTGCTAAATATCGGATAGCCTGAAAAAAGAAAAAAACAACTTCATACGAAATGCGCAGCATGTACAGTACATATAGATTTAGAACCAATGTGCATTTAAAGTAAAACACCCATGTCATATATACAAGGCAGTGTCGAGCAGTGCGAGTGCTTAAAGCAAAACTTTTTTTTTTTCGCCTTTTTGATAGAGTAATGGAGGGTTATAACCCCTGTAAGTTTATTTTTTAACATCTGTGTCCCATTGGGAAGATTTGCCTTCACTTCCTGTCCCATAGCCAACACAGAAAAAAATAAAATCACTGCAAATTAAAGGAAATTCCTTGGGAACCCCCAGGTCACCAAAACTATTTTTCCCCATTGGAAAATATCCCCCCCCCCCCCTATATTACAACATTTGGGGTTTCTTTTACTTTCACTAATATTGGGAAACAGGACAAATGCAGGAGGGTGAATGTCCCTATCTTGGACACAGAAAGCAGTCTAATCCCTCTCCACTCTGTCCAAAACCAAAAAATAAAGAGTTTTGGCTTAAAGTGGAGGAACACCCTGAAAACAAAAAAACTTTTAAAAATGTTAATAACAATTTCAAATGAAAAAAATTTTTTTTTTTTTTTTACTTACCAGAAATGGCTGTTGCTAGGCAGATTGTCCTAATCTGCCTCCTCCAGCGCCGCGGTGATCTTCTCTCCTTCCGTCTTCTATGGAATGGGGCGCAGTGTGTTATGGGAACTGTGTCCCACAACACATTGCGTTCCCCATTCACAAATCCCACTCGCGCATGCGCAGTAGGCCGCGCGCCGACTCGCGCATGCGCAGTAGGCCGCGCAAAGCCGTTTTCCTCACGGAGGATGGCGGCGCTGGATCCGGAACACCGAGGGACATCTCGGCCTCCACGAACAGCATCGCGGGCGCCCTGGGAAGGTAAGTGTACTTATTAAAAGTCAGCAGCGACTTTTTTTTTAGCTGCAGACTTTTAAATTTTTTTTTTTTAAGCTGACACACCGCTTTAAGTTATATTTCAAAGTGCAACTAAACCCAATGAGAAATATTTGAATAAAATGTTATGATAGACCCCAGATATATACACACATACTTATTTATATATTTATATTATATCTATACACACACAGGCTCCCAACTTTGACAACACTTCCTACCCAGGGCACACAGACTTTTATAGCGACAGTTTCATGACAGCTCAGTGACATCACCGCTGCTGCAAAAGCAAATATTTGCACATTTAGGAGATATTTAATGTACCTACGGGTAAGCTTATTATAGGCCTACCTGTAGGTATGAAGAAGAAAGAAGAAAGAAGAAAGAAGAAAGTAAGAAGAAGAAGAAATAAGAAGAAAGAAGAAGGCTTTACTACCACTGGGAAACCATATAATAATAACTCATATTGTTTACTATATATACACCTGCAATGCTAGTTAAGAGTTTCATAATTTGCCAATGTCTATGCATTAGTTCTATAATGAACCTCTGAGATTCATTTATTCTGAGGTTGAAAGAAACAGAATAACACAAATTAGCTTCCCCATATTAAACCCTACAGAAGTATTAATAAAGTGGAGGGATGGTTCAAGACAAGGAAGAGCTTGGATTTTTGAATAAAAATTTCCAAATGTTTCATGACAGTGAAAGTGCAAGGGAGCTTAAAAACCTTTTTTGCCAATAAACTGTAGGAGATAGTAGCTACCCATCGGTCCCACCACCAATAGTAGGCAAGTTCCCAGTACCTTCTACAGCAGGCGTCTCAAACTGGTGGCCCTTCAGCTGTTGCGGAACTACAATTCCAATGAGGCATTGCAAGGCTGACAGTTACAGGCATGGCAGAGGCATGATGGGACTTGTAGTTCCGCAACATCTGGAGGGCCGCTAGTTTGAGACCCCTGTTCTACAGAGTACCTGATATGAAATACAACCAGGATCTATTAGAAGCTAAGCTGTTACATTGAGAAAAGGGGGGTGATCTTTTGTTCACGGTCCTATGACCCTCCGGAGTGCCTACCACAGTACGAAGCACTGATTAAAACAAAAAATATATTATATTTTGTTCCCTCTTTGGTATACCTCAGAACAAGAGCACTGTAGATGGAACAAATTTGCAGACTGTGTCTTCTAGATGATACATGGTGCAAGCAAACTTGCACTACATTTGGCCAGAATGATCTAAATAAATGCTGGATTTGTTGTGGACAAGCTTGCACTTTGTCACACATGATGGATCTAATAAAAGTATTCCATGCTCTCCCCATCACCTTCCTCCTAATAGCAGCTGTGTTTTTGGTATATTAATGTTCTGCCCCATTTTCCAACTCTATTGGAAAACAATACTTGACCATATCAAATAATTAAAAAGGGATCAGCTTTACAGCTGGATCCCTGGATAATTTTGTGACAGCACCATTGATTACGATAAAAAAAATAAAAAAAAATAAACTCGATTCTTACTTCAGCTCCTGAAGGTTTTACTTCCTTCATTTGGCCAAAATGTATTTGGTATAAAACAAATAAATAAATGAAATCCCAATAAAGTGTATTTTAATTGGTTTGTATGAAAGTTAGAGCATCTATAAACTATGGAATATATAATAGAATAAAAAAAATAAAATGTATACTAGTAATGGCGACGATCATTGACTTCTAACAGGACTGCGATCCGACATTATCTGACGCTGGGGGGGGGGGAACTAACTGCCACTGATATCACCAGTGACATTATTACAGTGATCAGTGCTGATACAAGTGTTTGTGTGTGTGTGTGCGCGTGTACCGTTTTTACTGGGGATCCAGTTGTTTTAATTCCCTTATTAGCAGGGAATGAAAAAACAATGAGATCCCCTGTCACCGAACAGCTCTGTGTTTGGTGAAGCTCAAAGCCGATTGCCTGGTGCTGGCGGTCAATCACTGGCCAGGACGAATCAAAGCACAGCCGGGCAGGCTCTTTCGTGTGTGCCCCCTACCCAGAAATAAATATATATTATATACACATGATTCTGCGTAGCCGGCCCACATTGTACCAGTTAATCTACAGTGCATGGTCAGCAATCGCTTAAACGAGGTAAAGAAAAAAAAAAAAAAAACTAACCCTACATTCACATATAGTATGGTGACATGTGTTTTACTGCATTGTAAAATGCCGGTCACCACAAGGACACACAGAAAACAACTGTTTTTTGTGCGTCCCATTCACGCAGCCCGGAGCAAACATGCTGCATTTTTTCGCAGCGCACAGTACAGAACCACTTAGCACTGTACAGCAGCACAGCGCATCAGGTTGCTGTAGAGCGACATTAATAAAGTGTACTTTTGTACACTTCAAAATAAAAGAGCTGTGCTGAAATCGAGCACCACAATGCAGTTGGGAATGGACCGCTATCGGAGAATTAAAGCGCTCTGGCAGCTGTCTGTTCTAGTGTGAATACAGCCTATGAGTAATGCATGTTGGTTTTGATCAAAATATCCAGTATTCCAGGCAGATTATTTCCCCATGGTAGGTAGCATTAGGACATATAGAAAAAAATTTAAATAAATAAATAAATAAATAAAGCCAAATAGTGCAGGAAATCCCGCTAAAAATAATTTAGATCAAAAATGTTCACATTAGCAAATAGGTACAAGCTTCCGATATCCAAGATCCATTAGTGCGATTTTCTGCACGATTTGGCTTTTCTTCTTTCCAATGCTACCTACCACGGGGAAGTAACCTGCCTGGAATATTGGATATTTTCAGCGAATCCATTTAATTATATCTAGTAATATATGTGTAAACTGTATTTTTACATAGACACAAATAAAACTGCGGAGGCTTTCCAGTGACGGCAGAGATGGATAATACAGAGACCTGACCCATTCAAACGTCATCTGCTTCGGACAATAAAAGTGTTATGAGCTCTCCGCTCATTGTTCTCAAGAGTTTCTTTTATGCCATACGCAAAAGAATAGCCATGGTTGGGACAAAGTTAAAAATTAGTCTCTTTTAAAATTACCCTCTTTGTTTGTTTTGATTAGATTGTAAAAAGTTGGAGCCTCTGTCACCCTAACAACTTTTCTTACATATGTAATGCTGCCATTGGGGTTTATTTACTAAGTGCAAAATCTGTCACACCATCAACCAATCAGCTTCCAGGTTTTATTGCCAACGCTTAATTAAACAAGCTGAGGTTAGAAGCCGATTGGTTTCTCTGCAGAAGTGTGACTAATTTTGCATTCTCTAGCTTTAGTAAATAAACCACTATGTGCCACACAATTTTCACTAGTCAAGGCACTGGTGAAAACAAAAAAGTAGTGTATGGTCAATACATATTATTTAATCCCAAAAATCAAGCAAACCAACAGCTACAACAAAATTAGGCTTAGACTGTGGATGTGGCAAAAGCATCTGTCTCTACCATGAGAGTCAGTAGTTTGATCTACAGATGTAGAAATATAGGAAAAGCAGTGGTTACCATTGCTGAATGGACAGACTATTAGGCCCCTTTCACACGGGCGGACCATATGTCCGTATTTCATCCACCCGTTTTCGGATGAGATACGGACATACATGCATCCCTATGGGATAGTGGGTGTCAGCGGATGAACATCCGCTGGACACCCAATATCGTCTGTCTCCGCTGTGGTCCAATTCTGCAGATGGAGGAAAACCCTATTTTTCCATCCGTCTGCAGATCGGTTTGGATGAACACGGACTGACGGTCCGTGTTCATCCGATCCCCCATAGAGGAAAGCGGAGATCTGGCAGGGCGGTCCCTGCACAGTGTGCAGGGACCGCCCTGACATCCGCCTGCTCAGCAGGAATCAACGGAGCAATCCCCGCTGAGCAGCGGATGTTCACGGGGCGGATCATCACGGATCCGTCCCGTGTGAAAGAGCCCTTACTAGTTAGAAATGCATTGAAAAAAACACAGATTTTATAATTCATCTACAATTTAAAAAAATGATGGCATTAGAAGTTTGCAAAAACCTAATCAAAAGGAAAATAATGATCCAAATGCACTTACCAGAAGAGCAGAGTAAACCACTTGAGGATTGGGATGGTCAAGGAATAAGATGAGGCCTGGGAGACATCCTTGATCCTGTACAATGGCTCGCCGGTTTAATGGATCTGAAGCTAAGTCCCGCAGCTGATTAACAACTGCCAGCGCATCCGGCTCTCCGCTCATTGTTCTCAAGAGTTTCTTTTATGCCATACGCAAAAGAATAGCTAAGGTTGGGACAAAGTTAAAAATTAGGCTCTCTTAATTTATGTTAAAAATAAACACAATGTAGGAGTTAGAAAATAATCTAGACGTGTATCCAAAATATAAATACATTTTAAACAACTAGCATAAATCCAAAATAATAAAAATAATGTAATCTGCTGCACTACAATACTCAAAGAAGAGTCAACACTCCTAGCCAATCAGAGCGCTATAAAATTTGCACAGTGCTGGTAGCCTAACACTGAGAGTATCTTTACAGGACAGAGAGCACCAGTGTGCCGTTGCTCCTTATATATCCAGTTGCAGGATATTGCACTCTCGGGGAGAGATCAGATTTACAGCAAGTAAATATTGCAACAAAAGGTGCTTTTCTGTTTTATATTTTGATGGGCTATTATCTTGTTTCTTGCCTGGAGTTTTGCTTTATTGAGGAGCTTTAGTCAGTAGCTACAAAAACTGTATAAAAACAACATCTATCCAGATGCCATCCTCACCCGGGCCAGTTCTTTGCCGGTCTTCGGCTCCTGGCACGTTAACTGTGAGAAACTGTCTGACTCCTTGTGGCTTCACAGCAGGCTTCCCACTGCGCCCTCTAAATGGACCCACCGCTTCCTGGGACCTCTGACGTGTCCCAGAATCACTTCCGCTCAGATTGCCTAGGCGAATCAAGTGGGAGCGAGTACCTGTCAACACTAGGTACCAGCCCCCACCTCCCCAAAGAAAATGTTACAAATATTGCAGAGAATGGGGGGGTAGCAATTAGCTGCTGCACCTGCAGGCACTACTGAGAAAAGTTGCAGGGTCTGCATCCCTTTAGACCCAATTTCGTATTGCAAGTATCTTACCAAAAATTACAGTTTTGTTGCAGGGGATGCTTAAAATCTGACTAGTATCTTAGTGCAGACTTCTGGGAAAATTGGTGAGCCAATCACAGAAGCAGGAAATTATGTTTCTGGGGGGCGTTCTGTACACATTCTGTATACAAAACATCTCCAGGTAGCCATATTGGATTTACAGAAAATTACAGAGCTGCAGATTGGAAAGGTAATTTTTAATAACGCTCAATTACAATATGACTTGTGCTGCAATTGTATATGCTATATCCCCCCCCCCCCCCAAGGAAAGTGGAGTTACCCCTTAACCACTTCAGCCCCGGAAGGATTTACCCCTTATTGACCAGGCCATTTTTTGCGATACGGCACTGCGTTACTTTAACTGACAATTGCGTGGTCATGCGACGTGGTACCCAAATAAAATTGAGGTCCTTTTTTTCCACAAATAGAGCTTTCTTTTGGTAGGGTTTGATCACCTCAGCAGTTATTTTTTGCACTATAAACAAAAACAGACCAACAATTCTGTCAGAACAGGGGTCTGCTTTGTTTACATTGGCAGATCCCCATTCTGCTTCTCTGAGAAGCGATCGTGGGTGGCCAGCGGACATCGTGCATTGGCTCCCCGATGCGTGTGCCCACAGTGTTTCGTGCACAAAACAGCGTACAGGTACGTTGTTTCACACAATAGGGACGCCCTGTCGCAGTATATATGCAATGGTACAGTGCTCACAGCAGCTACATCACTCAGTTGCCCCCAAAGTATTTCAAGTGACAAAAAACTTGTGCGACTAGTCATGCAACTTTTGACATCAAAGTTGCACGACAAGTCGTTCCCCATGTTTTTATATATATACATATACCCATACACATACCCATACCCATACCCATACACATACCCATACACATACACATACACAGTAAAGTTGTAGCAACTTCAAAGTAGTTCATGAACTACATTGGTCTGACTTTCATGCAACTTGAGGGCCATGGTTCGAATCCCAACCATGACACTACCTGCCTGGAGTTTGCATGTTCTCCCTGTGCGGGTTTCCTCCAGGCCCTAGTATGTGTACTGTATATATGAATGCGAGTTAGGGACCTTAGATTGTAAGCTCCTTGAAGGTATGGACCCCTATTTGATTGTCCCCCTTTCCCCAACAGTAATGCTATGAAGTCCTTGGGACTAGAGTCTGACTAGCGGTTTAGCGTGTAGCAGAGTTCTACCAAATTGTTCTCAAATCCCACCAACAGTGCAAGTTTTGAAGGTCAACAAGTGTGCATTTTAGCTACCTGTGTCACAAAACATGAACTACTGGCACAACTTGAAAATGCTGCCATAGAGTATCACAGCCCAATCACTAAATGATACTAACTGTACAGATACTTGGTTCTGCACCAAAGATACTATTTATATGGGATTTCACCCAGTGCCTTAATGTCCTTTCACAATCCAAAAGATGGAGAGTTGCTCAAGTAGCTTACATCCAAAATTATCCAGCATCACCTCTATAAGTACCAGTAACTGCTAGGGCCCGTTAGCCTCCTATACAAAGTAAACTACCAGTTATGTTTCATACACAAAGCCATTATGTGGTCCTCAAATGCCCGATATAATGGGCTTAGTGCTAACAAAAGCAACAACACAACTCACATGCTCCCTAATCTTGCTAGTCAGGCTTCTTTTTCACTTCTTTTGTATATAACTGCAAAAAATATCATGAAACTCAGAGCTCCTGACAAACAGCTGTTTTATAGTGTACCCATTTATTGTCTATATAGGGCAACAGGTTCACTTTAAAGGGCTCGTGAACCCTCGTATTTTTTTCACATTAATGCAGCCTATACACTAAGGTGAAAAAACACCTGGCAGTCACCGGCCCCCCAGCCCCCGCTTTACTTACCTTCATCTCTTTGGCGGGGACGCGCTGTCCCTCTATCCACGGGGTCCCAGTTCTTGATTGAATAGATTGACAGCATCAGGAGCCGATGGCTGCACTGATATCAATCAAATCCAATGATGCGGGCACCGGGGCCCGAGTCCGGCATTCGTGTCTGTGGACGCAAATGCTGGACTCGGGAGCGCGCCCTCTGGGAGGGGGAGGAGCTGCGAGAGCCACTGGGAGACCCCAGAAGAGGATGTTCAGGGCCACTCTGTGCAAAATGAGCTGCACAGTGAAGGTAAGTATAGGGCTGTAACTAACGATTATTTTCATAATCGATTAATAACCTTAAAAAAAAAAAAAAAATAGTGTGGTGTATAAATTTAGTTAAAATGTAAAGTTTAAAAAAAAAAGGCAATTTATTCTTAAATATCTATATGCAGTGGTAAATATAAATAACCAACTATATATATGGGATTGTATGATTTTTATTTATTTTATTTTATTTATTTTTTGTGGTTGAACTGGATGGACTTGGTCTTTTTTCAACCTAACTATGCAAATATATGGTTAGGGAGCAAAATATTTAACCCACTCTGAGAATAACAGACAGAGGATATATACTTTTTTGGCCAATTACTTGTTGGGCAGATTAAAAAACACAAATTGCTGCAAAAACGCATTACATGCTTTTCTGCAGCTTCTCCATTGAAGTATATTGAACCAAAAAAGAAGTTTTGCGTTAAAAAAACAAACAAACAAACAGCAGCGGCTGAAAAAAGCATAGATGTGAACGGGTCTCATAGGAAACCATGTAAATGAACTGTAGTGCGTTTGTGCAAAAAGCACCAAAAAACACATAGGTGTGAACCAGGTCTTAGACGTTTAGTAACATAATGGGGGGTTAAAAAAAAAAAAAAAAACTAAAAACTAAAATTAGCACTTTATAGTACAAATAAAAAATAAAAAAAGCAGATAATCACTACTGTATGGGTTCATTTTTTTTACTGTAGAACTGTGAAAGTAATATTTACAGTAGCATTTGCACCTTTTGTACTATAAAGGGCTAGTTTTATTTTTTTTAACCCCATTATGTTACTGGCCGATTAATCGATTATGAAAATAGTAATCGATTAATTGATTAGTTGTTTCAGCCCTAAGTATGACATGTTTGTTATTTATATAAAAAAAAAAAAAAAAAAGAAAAAAAAAAAAAAACGTGATCCTTTACAATCACTTTAAAGTCAGCCCCTGCTGCAAGCAATTCTTATCTTACATGTTGGTGTGTGCATTATGAACAGGCTCCTACTATATAGCATGTTAAAAGTGCCATTCACAATGACTGGACAAGGTGGAGATTGTGATATCACCGGCCCTGCTCCTCCACCTCATCCAACCAAAGATTATTGTGTATTCATTGGAAAAAAAAAAAATACAAAAGCATTATTTGAATTGTGGCTGTGCTGAACGAGCAACCCCCCAGGTTCAAAGTGTATCGGGAGAGCTGCACACACAGAACACGAACAGAACTATTAAGCTCACAGCTATCACTTTAATAGCGCTGACTAGCGATTTCCAGCTTCTCCAGCAGGTAAGATGTGCATAAAATATGCCAAGCTGGACCAATATAAGGCCTCAATCCCACAGATGTACTACAGTGTACACTTGTGTGAGGGACGGGTTTGCCCTCACAAATATGCATAGGTGTTCCATGCAGTTCCAGACACCCGAATCAGCATGGCTGTCAAATTGGAAGTGTCCCTGGAGCCGCCGTGTCCCAATTGACATGAATGGGACACCTGTGCTTCCCAGTGCAGGCAAACAGCCCTCCCACATGTGAAGGTCTAAAACCCCATACACACTATTCAATTTTCTGCAGATTTTTGTCTTCAAAATTTACCAAAACCATATAATATGGGAGGTCAAACCTTATGAGTTTCAATTTGTATACAATCAGGCAGGCCTTGCACTACATGGTTTTGGTAAATCTGAAGACACAAACCTGCAGAAAATCTAATAGTGTATGAGGCTTAATTACGCAGTACAACTAAACTCTTTCCACCTATTTTTACCAAGTAAGCTTACTGTAAAATAAAACCAAGCTGTAGGTAAAATGAATATCTCCTCAATGTGTACCATTTAGGTCATGGGTTCCTAACATGTGACCCTTCAGCTGTTGCGGCACAAGTCCCATGAAGTTACAAGCATGAGGGCAGAGGCATGATGAGACTTGTAGTTCTGCAGCTGGAGGGGCACAAAGTTGAGCACCCATGGTTTAGGAGATATGCCAGTGAGCACCAGCCAGTGCATGTGCTCTGAAGAAATGGCACACCCGTGCTGTTTCTTCAGAGCTCTGTGCCAACAAACCATGACTCCTGCGTGCATGCACGGGAGTGACATCATCGTTGCTCGGCCATTTAAGTGGCCGCAGCCTGCAAACCCAGAGGAAGGCCAGGAGAAGATGGAAGGCTCTGAAGTGATGACTTTACGCCGTTGGAGGGCTTTGTTTTAAAGGCAAGTATGTCCTAATGTGCTAGTATGTGATGAATACTAGCACATTATCATATAACCTTGCAGGGAGTTTTTTTTTTTTTTCCCCCTTTTATTTTAAAACTTTAATACCACTAGAAGTCCTGACATTCAGCTATAACTATACTCTGATGTATTGTCACTGTTCAAGAAAATGTCCAATGATCAACAAATTGAAAATGGTTCATTCCTGTTCACTGTCTACACATATCTACCTCACAGCAATCAGATTACACTTGATGGATGATTGGCTTCATTCTCTCGAACAGCTTGGCTCAGAGACTGTAGACTACATAGTACTAACAGATAATTACAGTTAATAAAGTTTCTTACAGCAGGATAGTGAGCAAATCAGACAAATCGGGGTAAACTTTTTTAAATTTGCAATTATATTACAACATGTTCATTCTTTTTTCCTGCAAAATAAGGAGATAACCTTCAAACCTACGTAGAAGTGATAATCTATTTACTAAATTACATAACCTCAATTCCAAAAAAGGTGTTTACTGTGTAAAATCTACATAAAAACAGATACAATAATTTGCAAATCTCATAACCCCTTATTTTATTCACAATAGAACATATATCAAATGTTTAAACTGAGAAAAATAAAAAAAATAAAAATAAACCCATGATTAAGCTTCAAAAGGCGGAGCGAAAGTGTTGGGGGCGTGGCCTAGTTGGAGGCCAGGCCTGGGCTGCCATTCATTTCACTTCATACACATGGGTCTACTTCACGATGTGTGGCTTATGGATCTTTTCCTTTGACAAAAGGTTACCGTATATACTCGAATATAAGCCGAGCCCAGCAGTAAGTCAGTGTGCAGTGTTCCGCCTATCACGGACGTCCTGTCATTTTCATCTCATGGACGAGGATGAGAGGACGTCCGTGATAGGTGGAACACTGCACACTGACTGCTGGGAAAACAGCGTTCCTCCTATCACGGACGAGGAGGAGGCGCGGCTTTTGTAATTTTAGAATGGCGCCTTACACGCTGTGGGGGGACAGAGCGAGACTGCATCGGCGGATGACAGATGACACAGGACCGGCAGATCGGCACAGGTAGGCTGCAATGGGGACACAGGGGGGGTCTGTACAGGGGACATGCAGCTGCAGATGGGCATTGCTGACCCTCTCTTCCACTTTCAGTAGCTGCTGCATTTTTTACCCTCGGCTTATACACAGGTCAATGCTTTTTTTCCCAGTTTTTTGTGGTGAATTAGGGGCCTCGGCTTATACTCGGGACGGCCTATACTCGAGTATATACGGTACTTTATTACCCATGAATGCTTTTAATTCACTCGTGTAGCAGATGCCTGTCAATTCCAGGTATTTGCTCCCACTTCCAGGCATAGATCGCCGCACTTACAGCGGTGAATTACACCATGTCCGGTCCCTTCCCCCCTGCTGTCTTCTGGGAGACACACAGGTCCCAGAAGACAGCAGAGACTATTCAGAACATGCAGCACGACTCGTGCATGCGCAGTAGGGAACCAGGCGTGAAGCTGAAAGTCTTCACTTGCAGGTTCCCTTACCAGGAATGGCAGCGGCAGCACCTGTGAGTCGATCTGAAGATCGGTTTTGGGTGTCGACATCTCGGGCTTCCTGGACAGGTAAGTAGCCATATATTATTAAAAGTCAGCAGCTGCAGTATTTTTCTGTAAAAAAATGTTCCCAATCGGAACGCCGCTTTAACTAAGCAAATATATTTTATTTACTTGTCCCCTATACCCGAGTTGTACAGAAAGAGCCTGATAAAAGCTCAGAAGCAAGATGTTCCTGCAAAGAATTTTAAAAGGTTGGCAACTATGTTCCTGCAGTGTATGGGATATGAATAGGTCAGACCTAATCTGGAATACTGATAGACACGAGGGAGTAGACAAGGACTGATTAGTGTGTGAAGTGACAAAACAGTGCATTAAAAAAAAAAAAAAAAAAACACATATACAGTTATGGCTGAAATTGATGGCACCCCAGAAATTTTTCCAGAAAATCAAGTATTTCTCACAGAAAAGTATTGCAGTAACATATTTTACTATACACGTTTATTGCCTTTGTGTGTATTGGAACAAAACAAAAAAAATAAAAAAAGGGAGGAAAAAAAGCAAATTGGACATAATGTCACACAAAAATCCAAAAATGGGGTGGTCAAAATTCTTGGCACCCTTTCAAAATTGTGGATAAATAAGATTGTTTCAAGCATGTGATGCTCCTTTAAACTGACCTGGGGCAAGTAACAGGTATGGGCAATATAAAAATCACACCTGAAAGCAGATAAAAAAGGAAAGAAGTTCACTTAGTCTTTGCATTGCGTGTCTGTGTGTGCCACACTAAGGGTCCTTTCACACGGGGCGGATCCGTAATGATCCGCCGCGTGAAGATCCGTTGCTCAGCGGGGATCGCACAGCTGTTCCCCGCTGAGCCGACTGATGACAGGGCGGTCCCTGCACACTGTGCAGGGACCGCCCTGTCAGTTCTCCGCTCTCCTCTATGGAGGATTGGATGAACACGGACCGTCTGTCCATGTTCATCCGATCCGCTCTGCAGACGGATGAAAAAATAGGGTTTTCCTCCGTCTGCAGAAACGGACAATTGCGGAGGCGGACAATAGCGGGTGTCAGCGGATGCTTATCCGCTGACACCCGCTCCCCCATAGACATGCATGTATGTCCGTTTTTCATCCAAAAACGGATGGATGAAAAACGGACATACGGTCCGCATGTGTGAAAGAGCCCTAAGGCCCCTTTCACACTGAGGCGTTGTATAAATAGCGCCTGTAAAAAAAAATAAAAAAAATAAAAAAAATAAAAAAAACAGCCCCATTCACTCCAGTGTGAAAGCCAGAGGGCTTTCGCACTGGAGCGGTGCGCTAGCAGGGCGGTCAAAAAAGTTGTGCTAGCAGCATCTTTGGTGTATTTACCGCTCCTACCCATTGAAATCAATGGGACAGCGCAGCAATATTGCCGGCAAAGCGCCGCTGTACCAGCGCTTTGCGGGTAGTTTTAACTCTTTTTCGGCCATTAGCGGGGGGTTAAAACCGCACCTCTAGCGGCCGAAAACCGCCGCTAAAACAACGGTAAAGCAACGCTAAATATTGCGCTGCTTTACCACCGACGCCGCTCCCGCCCCAGTGTGAAAGGGGCCTAAGCATGGACAACAGAAAGAGGAGAAGAGAACTGTCTGAGGACTTGAGAACCAAAATTGTGGAAAAATATCAACAATCTCAAGGTTACAAGTTCATCTCCAGAGATCTAGATTTGCCTTTGTCCACAGTGTGCAACATTATCAAGAAGTTTGCAACCCATGGCACTGTAGCTAATCTCTCTGGGCATGGACAGGATTGATGAAAGGTTGCAACGCAGGATAGTCCGGATGGTGGATAAGCAGTCCCAAACTAGTTCCAAAAAAATTCAAGCTGTCCTGCAGGCTCGGGGAGCATAAGTGTCAGCGCGAACTATCCGTCGACATTTAAATGAGATGAAACGCTATGGCAGGAGACCCAGGAGGACCCCACTGCTGAGACAGACATAAAAAAACAAGACTACAGTTTGCCAAAATGTACTTGAGTAAGCCAAAATCCTTCTGGGAAAATGTCTTGTGGACAGATGAGTTTTTTGGTAAAGCACATCATTCTGTTTACCGAAAAGGGAATGAGGCCTACAAAGATAAGAACACAGGGTCTACAGTGATACATGGTGGAGGTTCAATGATGTTTTGGGGTTATTTTTCTGGCACTGGCTGCCTTGAATGTGTGTAATTTGGGTCGCACTGTAGAACCCAGTGTCAGAAAGCTGGGTTTGCGTCCGAGATCTTGGGTCTTCCAGCAGGACAATGACCCCAAACATATGTCAAAAAGCACCCAGAAATGGATGGCAACAAAGCGCTGGAGAGTTCTAAAGTGGCCAGCAATGAAATCCCATTGAACACCTGTGGAGAGATCTTAAAATTCCTTTTGGGAAAACGCCCTTCCAATAAGAGAGACCTGGAGCAGTTTGCAAAGGAAGAGTGGTCCAAAATTCCGGGTGAGAGGTGTAAGAAGCTTATTAATGGTTATAGGAAGCGACTGATTTCAGTTATTTTTTCCAAAGGGTGTGCAACCAAATATTAAGTTAAGGGTGCCAAGAATTTTGACCAGCCCATTTTTGGAGTTTTGTGTGACATTATGTCCAATTTGCTTTTTTTTCCCCTCCTTTTTTTTTGTTTTGTTCCAATACACACAAAGGGAATAAACATGTGTAGAGCAAAACATGTGTTACTGCAATACTTTTCTGTGAGAAATACTTGATTTTCTGGAAAAATTTCTGGGGTGCCAACAATTTTGGCCATGACTGTATACTCCCAACTAAGATAACACAAGAATAGTAATTAACGGCATAATGTGCTGGCGTTTCTTCAGAGTTTGCTGGCTCCGGAGCTGCGAGTGGGCGGAGCCGCAATGATGTCACTTCCACGCATGCGTGCGGGAGCAGCCGTTTCCAGCACAGGCTCTGAAGGTCCGGCACTGTAAGCCAGACCTTCAGAGTGCATGCACCAATGATGTCATCGGCTGCTTGGACTCTGAATATCTAAAATTATACATTATATCTACATTATACATTATATATCTAAAAATTATACTAAAGCTTTTTTTTTTTTTAAATAACAAACACGTTATACTTACCTGCTTTCTGCAGTGGTTTTGCACAGAGTAGCCCCAATCCTCTTCTTTTGGGGTTCCCGCTGGCGCTCATGGCTTCCCCCCCCCTTGAGCAGTGCCCCCAGAGAGCCGGTTGCCCTGGGGGCACCGCTGCCTGCTCAGTACCGAGCCGCTGCTCTATGCATACATAAGACACCCCCCCCCCCCCTCACTGCTGTCAATAACAGCCAGTAGGAGCCAGTGGGCTCCTGTAGCTGTATCAGCCAATGAGGAGGGAGAGCCGTATACAACCGAGGCCATCATGAACATCGCTGGATTGGAGGGGGCTCAGGTAAGGTTTGGGGGGGGGGGGGGGGGCGCTGCGCACAGAAGGTTCTTTACCTTCATGCATAAAATGCATGAAAGTTAAAAAGTTAAAATAAAAAATGTAAGCCTTTAGAAACACTTTAAACTGACTTTGGTGAATTGGCTGTTTTTAGACCACATCCAGTCCAGTGCATTTTTTTTTTGTTGACATCAAAAATGCACTGGACAGTAGGTTACATGGATTTCAATGGCAGGGTTCACACCATTGCAGTGTATTCCAGTACGGTCCACAAAAGTTGAACATGCCGGCACTACATTACATTCCAGCAAAAAATAAATAAAACAACAAACAAGCACTGGAACGCATTAAAAAAAACATGCATGCAGGAACACTTCCTGACTGTTTCTGTGATGTGAACTGGCCAACAAAAAGAAAATGGCTTAAACAAGGCCTCATGCACATTGGATGTTTTTTCATCTGCTCCTTAAGAGCGTTCGGCTTTTTAAACTTTTCTGCCTCTAAACGCTCCTCCAAGTTATCCTATGTGTCTATGCACAGGCATAGGCATTTAGCGTCAGGAAATTAAAAAAAAAAAAAAAAAAAAACCCTCACTGCCAGTGTGCCGAGGAGCAGCAGTTTTTGCGGGAAAACCACATGACGCTTTTAAACGCTAGACATGTTTAGTGCTCATTCATTTCAATGGCCAGAATAAACTATTATTCAGGCCAATGAAACAAACTAACTTCCATTGCTTGATACGGCTAAATGTGTTACACACTTTTACAAGTGTCAATTTTTTATGCCAAGACACCCATCAGAAAGGACGTCTAGGAGAGACAGAAAAAAGTCCAGTGTGTACCAGGCCTAAGAGTAATAAATGTTCGAAAAGTGCAAGCATAAATCGTTCATTTATAAATCGCTAATCTACCAACTTTGCAAATAAAAAACTTCTCTTGCCTCAGTTGGTTTTCCATGTGCATGCAGAGCTTTCATTCCAGGCTCAGGCAAACATTGCTTTATTTTCAGCTTGTCTGCTTTACACACTCCCTGCCCCGGTATGTCTGATCAGCCCCTAACCTGTCCACCTTTAGGAGATCCCTGAAAACTCATTTATTCAGGGAAGCCTATCCCACACCCACCCAACAACTGTCCCCGAGTCACCCCCATCAAATCATTCCCTGCATCCATTACCTTTTGTACCAGCACCCCCTCCCTTTAGAATGGAAGCTCTATGCGCAGGGCCCTCCTGTCTCTTCTGTATTGAACTGTACAGTAATTGTGCTGTCCCCCCTCTACATTGTAAAGGCTGCGTAAACTGTTGGCGCTATATAAATTGTGTATAATAATAATAATCATCATCATCATTCAGACTAACTGCTCTCAGTAACCAACTATGAATTAATTCAGCAACAGATTGACGTTCAGCATCACGTCTCCAAATATGATATGAATGTTGTAAATGCCAATACCAATTAGATCCGCCAAGCCATTACAACTGCCCAGTGCTAAACAAAAGCACCAGTCTGACATGTCTGGATTCCATTATCCATTAGAGAAGAATTACCAGCATATCAATCAATCCTAGTTTCAGTGTTTTCAAATTCATGGTTTTAGGTACTATATTATAAAAGAGTCAAGACTGGTACATTAGAGGTATTCATGAAAAAGCCAAGTCAACCACAGATGCAAGATCAGTAGTATGACCCACTTGCAGCCACGGGGTCCCCGATCAGACTAATGCTGGCTCTCCTTTCACTTTCACGCCGGTTTACATTTATGCAATCCAAATTTCAAAGAATCGCATGTTATCTGAAAATACATTATTTTCTATGAAGACCATTGACATGGATGCAGTGTGATTTTGATCTATTTAACCACATCAAAACTGGGGACTTTCGCCCCCTTCCTTCCCAGGCCGATTTTCAGCGCTGTCGCACTTTCAATAAGAATTGCGCGGTCATGCAGTGCTGTACCCAAATGAAATTTTTATAATTTTGTTTGCACAAATAGAGCTTTATTTTGGTGGTATTTTATTTCACAATTCAGTTTTTTTTTTTTTTTGTGATACAAGCAAAAAAAAGAGCGGAAATTTTGAAAAAAAAAAATATTTTCTTTTTTCTATTTTTTAAAAGAAATCCAATAAAATCTACATTTTGTCATAAATGTAAGCCAAAATGTATTCTGCTACATGTTTTTGGTAGATCCTCTCCTCAGCGATCACTTCCGTGTGAGGAGAGCCGATTACCAAGCAACCAGCTGTTTGTTTACATTACATGACGGCCGTGATTGGACACGGCCATCATGTGATCAGGAGGGCCAATCACAGAGCCCGCCTGCCGATCTAAGACGAGCCGTGTCTGGTGGACACGAGTGCATCGCAATCCCGCTCCTTCTGAGGAAGTGGTAAAAAAAAAGGTCCTGTGCAAATTTAATCTCCAGCTATGTCGAATCCCCTCAGAAATCGCATTAAAATTGCACCTGTCAAATCGCATTATTTCACACCACATCAATGTGGACCTGGACTTAGCCCTGGTTCACAGTGATGTGGGAAACAAGATTCGCTGCATTTCCCCGCATCGTAATGCAATCTGCTGCAGGTGTCAATGTTAGATTAATGACACCCCGAAACAAATGAAACGCAGTGCCAGGTGCAGGGAGAAAAATAAAAAAATAAAAAGGTCCTACATAATTTTGGTGAAGATGCAATGGGATTTGAGCCATACAATATGCATCTCTGAAATCGCACCACACAGACAAAACTTAATATTCACAGAAATGCAGTGCAATTTGTGCGAATCACATGCGGTGTTCAGCACACACCAGTGTGAACCTAGGCTTAGTGCAGTTACAAACGTCCCAATTAAAACAAAAAGGTCTGTGCAGTAGGAGCCCCTCGAAGTACAAGGGTTACATGCATATTAAATCTAGGGACAGAGGAAAAGGCTGCAATACATACTTCATTCCCCACTCCCTGGCAGCTGAAACTCTTCTCAATGACGCTCTGGGTGGTCGGCCCTCACTATACTCTGGACTATTGGTCCTGCGATTTACGAGACCACGGAGTTGTGACCACCGGCCTGATTGCCTTAAGCCTCGTACACACGCTTAGATTTTCAGACGTCCATTCGTCTGTTTTTTTGTGGTATGCTAGTCTCATGTCAAAAGTGAAACATTTTCATACGTCAGAAGTGACATAATGTGTAGAATAGTTTTGTACGTATTCTTTCGTTTGAGCATGCGTAGCCTTGCTCTTACGATTTTTTATTTTGTACGAAAACTGTACTGATGAAATGAAAATCGGACGTTGAGTTTACATCCGACAAAAATATTATAGCCTGCACATCCAGCTTTTGTCTGACGAAAAAGCAAAAAAAAAAAAAAAAGTCGGCTGTTGAAAGCACCGTACTAACGATCCGAAAATTGGCAGACAGCTCGTTGTACGAATTTTTCCCCATCCGATTTTCATATCGTGTGTACGGGGCCTTTAGTGTAGAGGCTGTGGGAGACCAGTGGCACAGCAAAGAGGAAGAATGAGGTACATATTAAACCCCCCCCCCAGTACCCCCCTAATACTTACCTGAGCCCCATCTCTGATTGGACACGGCCATCATGTGATCAGGAGGGCCAACCACAGAGCCCGCCTGCCGATCCAAGATGAGCCGTGTCTGGTGGACACGATGTTAGATTAATGACACCCCAAAACAAATGAAACGCAGTGCCAGGTGCCAGATTCCCCACGCATGCTAAAAGACTGAGAAGGTTTCCAGCTTCACTGCTAGCATTACTTACACGTGCATGGGAAACACCATACATGCACAGATGGCTGGTGAACTCTGTGCATGTGCCACAAGGTTCTGTTGGGAAATTCTCACCTAGGCAGGAAACGCTTTGTGCAGCACAAATAAATCACTTTAAGAAAAATAAATGACCATTTGTAAGCGAGGGAGAGCAGGCAGGGCAGCACAGGTCCTTCAGGGCTAGCTCACAGCTTTGGCTGCAGTCACCTGACAGTAGGGGACGGTGTGATGAGCATTTTAGTTCCATTTTTTTTTTTGTGTGAACTTTATGCGAAGCGCACAAAGCGACACTTCATTCATGTCACTACACAGGAGCGGCTTGTGTGGCGTTGCTGAGAGGTGATATGCAATGCAATAAAATGCAGCAGATCAGAATTAGGTAGCAGATCATTGCACCCCACCTCCAGGCTGCATTATAGTGTGAAAGGGGCACATAGAGAACCATTGTTTTCTGTGTGGCCTGCATTCATCCAGGTCAGTATAACACAGGTCATTGCACCATTACAAGGTGTGCTTTAAGCATTGCATTGTGGGAAGTGAGGGCAGCATACCAGGAAGTACCATTCTACCCACTACAGATCCACACCGCCCACCCTGTACAGTACTGGGGGGATTGTTTTATATCATTCCTATACACAATCCAGGTGTTTTTTATAATAAACCTGCTGTATAGATAGTATACGACCAACCCCTCCGGTACAATCAGTGATTTCACCTATCTATGGAAGGAAACGTCGTTGTCGACCAGCCTGCCCCTGTGACTCGTTCATTCCTGTACATAGCGCCGCCTGTGTACAGGAATGTGTCGCACATTCACGCTCCGTACCGCACACAATGCCCGCACATCACTCACACCGTACCGGGCGGAGACAGAGCGGAAAATCCTCACCGATAACTGGTCCGGGCCCCTCCAGCCGCGGCCCGGGTCCACCTCCCACAAGTCTGCTCGATTATTGGCTATTAACAAACCATGTCCCAACCAGCCAATCATACGTTTCCTTCTAGAAATATTTCCTATTGGTTAATGAAGTGACGTTTTTCTGACACTGGCTGCCATATTTTGTGTGGGCAGGAGGTTCAGCAGCCAAAGCAGAGAAGGTCAAAATTAGATAGGTCGCTGTGTATTGTGCTGGATTTTTGACGTTACAAATTGCATATTATTATTATTATACAGGATTTATATAGCGCCAACAGTTTGCGCAGCGCTTTACAACACGAGACAGAGAACAACTTTGTATCAATGTTTAGCATTGCAGTACATTCTGTAAAATCTGCATGCTGCATTCTGGGTATTAACCACTTCAGCTCCGGAAGATTTTACTGGAGCGCTGCTCTACTTTAACCGGTAATTGTGTAGTCATGTACTCAAACAACATTTATATCATTTATATATATCATATCATTTATATATATTTTTTTCACACAAATAGAGCTCCCTTCTGGTGGTATTTGATCACCACAGTTTTTTTTTTTTTTTTTTACAATATAAACGAAAAACACTTGGAAATTAAAAAAAAAAATATATATATATATATTTTACTTTGTACTATAAAGCATATCAAATAAAAAATGTAAAAAAAAAATCAAATTTCTTCATAAAAATTTTGGCCAAAATATATTCTGCTACATGTTTTTGATAAAAAAAATCCCAATAATTGTACATAGTTGGTCAGGTTGAAAAAAACACACATCGAGTTAAACCAAAAACAAAAATCATACAATCCCATATACAAAATCCTTTACCCACAGATGATCCAGAGGAAGGCGACAAACCCCCAGCAAAGCAGGATCCAATTTTCTACAGCAGGGGAAAAAAATTCCTTCCTGATCCCAGAGAGGCAATCGGATTTTCTCTGGATCATCTTTACTTATAAATGTCAGTACCCAGTTATATTATGTATATTTCGGAAAGAATCCAAACATTTTTTAAAAGCAATCTACTGAACTGGACAGAACCACCTCTGGAGGGAGTCTATTCCACATTTTCACAGCTCTTACTGTGAAGAAGCCTTTCTGTATTTGGAGATTAAATCCTTTTTCCTCTAGACGTAGAGTGTCCCCTTGTCCTCTGTGATGACCTTAAAGTGAATAACTCAACACCAAGTTCACTATATGGACCACTTATGTATTTGTACATGTTCATCATATCCCTTCTTAATCTCCTCTTTTCAAGATTGAATAAATGGGGGCATAATTCTATACTCAGAGGGCATAGATCTATACAAAAAAGTTAATGAAAAAACAAACCCCCAAAAAAATAACACATATAAAAAAAAAAAAAAAACGTCAGACTTGAGAGACCACTTGGTCTGAAGAACAGTAAACTTGCCATTTCTTTTTAAAATTTGGAGACCCCTGGTCTAGACAGATGTAAACGGATGCCGTCCGTTTACATCTGTTCATGTCCATACCGCCCAACTTTCTGAGATGGGAACAAAGGACACAAAGGACACACAAATACAGGTAAAGGACCCGCTGCCACACCCTCTTTAACCACTTGACAACTGGGCACTTAAACCCCCCTCGTGACCAGACCAATTTTCAGCTTTCGGTGCTCTCACACTTTGAATGACAATTACTCAGTCATGCAACGCTGTACCCAAATTATTTTTTTGTCTTTTTTTTCATACACATAGAGCTTTCTTTTGGTGGTATTTAATCACCGTTGGGTTTTTTATTTTTTGCGCTATAAACGAAAAAAGACCTGCACAGTGTGCAGGGACCGCCCTGTCATCTGCCGGCTCAGTGGGGATCAGCGGAGGGATCCCCGCTGAGCAGCAGATGTTTGCGGGGCGGATCATTGTGTGAAAGACCCCTTAGAGAGTCTACAAGCTGTGGTGCAAATCATAAAAAAATTGATCACACCTGATGTACTGGTGGACTATCTAATTTCTTGTGACCAGAACAAGCCAGGAAAGTACAAATACCCCACAAATGACCCCTTTTTTGAAAGTAGACATTCCAAGGTATTTAGTATGAGACATGGTGAGGTTTTTGATGTTGTCATTTTTTGCCACAATTCTTTGCAAAATTAAGAATTTTTTCCCCCACAAAATTGTCATTGTAATAGGTTATTTCTCTCACAAGGCATGTGTAAACCACAAATAATGCCCCAAAATAAATTTTGCTACTCCTCCTGAGTATTACGATACCACATATGTTGGACTTTTCCACAGCCTATCCACATAGAGAGGCCCAACATGCAGGGAGCGCCATCAGGTGTTCTAGGAGCATAAATTACACATCTAACTTGTTGACTACCTATTACACTTTTGAAGGTCCTGGAGCACCAGGACAATGACACGTGACACTGATGTGGCACTGATGACAGATGGCACTGATACGTGGCACTGATGACACGTGACACTGATGTGGCACTGATGACAGATGGCACTAATACGTAGCACTGTTGACACGTGACACTGATGATAGATGGCACTAATATGTGGCACTGATGACACGTGGCACTAATACGTGGTACTGATGACAGATGGCACTAATACGTGGCACTGATGACAGATGGCACTAATACGTGGCACTGATGACACATGACACTGATGACAGATGGCACTGATACGTGGCATTGATGACACGTGACACTGATAACAGATGGCACGTGACACTGACAGGTGGCACTGATGAGAGATGGCACTGATACATGGCACTGATGACAAATAACACTTATATGTGGCACTGATGACACGTGACACTGATGTGGCACTGATGACAGATGGCACTATGTGGCACTGATGACAGATGGCACTTATACGTGGCACTGATGACAGATGGCACTTATACGTGGCACTGGGGACAGATGGCACTGGGGACAGGTGGCACTGGGGACAGATGGCCCTGACAGATAGCACTGGGAACAGGTGGCAGTGAGGACAGATGGCAGTGGGGCCAGGTGCAGTGGGGACAGATGGCACTTTCTTTTTTACTCACCGCTGCAGCCGTTTGTCTCTCCCTCCTCACACGCTGTCTCTGCATCCTTAAATCTCTCTCTGTCACTACTGTGTACATCACACATCACCTCTAGACCCCTTTACATTACACAGCCCCCCAAATCTGTGGACACCTGTATGTTACACAGACACCCCCCCCTAACAGCTCTGGACCCCCTGCATGTTACACAGACCCGCCTACAGTACAGACTGTTATTAAAAGGTGTGCTTGTTACCTAAATCAGTGTATATATGGGCATATCTGTTCTTCAGTGGTTACTAGGCTGCTGTTAAACTCATTTTACACCTGCAGGTTACCTGCACTGAGCCATAGAGTTCTGTTATTACTAGGCTTGTGCAATTCGCTTCGTAACTAATTGAAATTCGGACGAATTTTGCAGCTTTCGGACAATTCGAATTCGAATTCGAATGCATCCGAATGTCCAAATAAAAAAGAACGAATTTCAAATAATACAAAAGAAATTATAGCGGATATAACGAATGAACTCGGCATGAGTCGAGATTCAGTATAACGAATATCGACACTCTACGAATAATAACGAATTATCCGAAAACGTATTAACGTTACATAACGAATATAACATAACGAAATTATATATTTTACAAATGACAACGAACCGAAACTAAACAAACCATCCCCTTCTGTCAGATTGAATTAGAGGACCCATAGAGTAGCATGGGCTGTGTCCATATCCATTCTGTATATGCAGCGTAGATACAGACCTGTCATCCGCCCATTACAATTATTTTGGCCCACGACCAGTTACCGATTCGCTTCGATGGTCCTCTTCAAAAGGTTGGGCACCCCTGGCTTAAATAAAGGCCCATATTGTGAGCAGCTTCTGAACTATACGTCACCCATTATGGTTTGTTTTTTACTGTTTTGCAGACATCAAAATTATGAAGAAAAAATTTAATTCACACGAATTCATTGCACAATTCATAGACAAATACAGGGAGCTCACTTGTCTGTGGCAAGTGAAACATAAAGACTCTGCAACAAAAACAAGAGGATAGCAGCAATTGAGCAACTAGTGGAATTGGCAAAAAACGGTGTACCCCAGAGCAGCATACTCTATGATGAAGACAAAAATTGGTGGCCTCAGAAGCGTGTACAACAGGGAACTGAAGAAGATAGAGGAATCCAAAAGATCTGGAGCAGCAGCTGAAGATGTTTATGTTCCCAAGCTCTGGTATTTTAACAGCCTCCATTTTTTAAAGGCACTGCACATCCAGCCCACAGCGCTGGTCCCATCTCTCCCCCTTTCCGCTTCTCCCCTCTCAGTGTACCGATCGGTACAGAGAGGGGAGGGAGGAACCGGCGTCATGATGTGACGCCGGTTTGTGTACATGTGATTGCTCCGTCATTTGACGGAGCGATCGTGTGGTAAACGGCCGCTAACAGCGGCCGTTTACCGTGATCCGTGATGCGCCGGGTCCTCAGGGGGCGCGCGGGAGCAAGTTTCTGGGAGGACGTCTGTAGGACGTCCACTCAGGATAAGCCGACCGCACTGTAGCCGTCTTACAGCTATGGCCCGGTCGGCATGTGGTTAAAGTATGATTTAATAGGCTATATTTATTTTTCGGTGTATCATTTACTCTTTTGGTTTATAATTTTCAATTTAGAATTGTGATGACAGAAAATATGTCTCTAATAATTTAATAAATTTATTTATGTTCTGAATGCACAATAAACAAAATGGCCATGTTATTGATATCATTAGAACACAAATCCTATGTAAAATATGTATGTTAGTTCTGTGTAGGTATCACCAGAAAATCATATTTAATATTAAAACATTAAAAATGAAGAGAATGTGCACTGCATTTAGAAAATTCTGAATTTGACACATCACAAATGTGCAATCTACATTACGAACGCTAGTTTTACAAGACCGACCTCTTCGTGCTGGTCCTTGCTCCAGAGCATGTGTGTTTGTACTTTGTACAAAAGTCCGTTGGTTTTGTGTACACACGGTCAAACTTTGCTCCATCAGACTTTTGTTGGCAGAAAGTTGGTCCGTTCACACAGCCAACAAAAGTCCAATGAAAACTGAAAAAATTGGTCCGATGGAGCGTACACACGGTCGGATGTTGTTCCAAAACAGCTAATTTGCATGTTTGTTGTCAAAAAGTCAGATCGTGTGTACGAGCCTTTAGGTTCCTAACACATATTCATTCATACATATACTAGGGCCAATTTAAACAGGATCCAATTAACCTCCCAGCATGTCTTTAGAGTGTGGAAGGAAATCGGAGTACCCAGAGGAAACCCGCACAGGCACAGGGAGAACATGCAAACTCCAGGTAGGTAGTTCTGTTTTTGGGATTTGAACTAACAACCCTAGTGCTGCCAGGTGGAAATGCCAGTGTGAACCGCCCTTTAGCCCAGGTTCACACTGATGCTGGTTTGAAATTGTGCGAGTTCAGCTGAAATTTCAAACCGGCAATGCAATCCGACTTCAGGGGCGATTTCAGAGACATCTGTGTGGGTTCATGCACAGATGTCTATACAAATCACCCCCGAAGTCACCAAAAGTAGTACAGGAACTACTTTTGGGAATCTATACGGCGCCACAAAGTCGACTTGCCACCGATTCGGACGGTACCATTGCCGGCAATATGTAAAATGTGGGATGACTAGTGCGCAAACCACTCGGAGAAAAAAAGGCAAACCAAAATACACTACAAAGCTAAAAAATGCAGCAGCCACCATAAAAGTGTTCTCACACCAATCATTCCTTTGATAAAGTCACGTGGACAGTGTTTGGGCTACCGATGTTAATTTTAAATTGAAACTGTAAGGCTAGTTTCACACTGGGGCAATGGGGGCGCTGGCGGTAAAGCGGCGCTATATTTAGCATCGCTTTGCCGTCATTTTAGCGGCGCATTTCGGCCGTTAGCGGGCCGGTTTTACCCCCCGCTAGCGGCCGAAAAAGGGTTAATACCGCTCTGCAAACCGCCGCTGCATCAGCGGTTTGCGGGCGGGTTCGGAGCGCTGCCCCATTGTTTTCAATGGGAACGGGCGCTATAGGAGCGGTAAATATACCGCTCCTACAGCGAACCAAAGATGCGGCTTGCAGGACATTTTTCAGCGTCCTGCAAGTGCACCGCTTCAGTGTGAAAGCCCTCGGGCTTTCACACTGAAGACACAGCAACAGCTGTTTTGGGTCGGTTTGCAGGCGCTATTTTTAGCGCAATAGCGCCTGCAAACCGCCCCAGTGTGAAAGGGGCCTAAGTCTTTTATTTTTTATTAAAAACGTTGTTCTGACTTGCTACACTATGGAGTCCTTCCCTGTTTCTGCCCTGATTTTATGATTGAGTGCCTGGTGGGATTGGTTTAATATGGAACAGTGTCAGCAGGTGAAGCCCAGAAGCAAGAGCAACTATTGATTGTAAGGTGATTTCTACCTTACCTTAGGCCCCTTTCACACTGGGGCGGTTTGCAGGCGCTATTGCGCTAAAAATAGCGCCTGCAAACCGACCCGAAACAGCTGTTGCTGTGTCTTCAGTGTGAAAGCCTGAGGGCTTTCACACTGAAGCGGTGCGCTTGCAGGACGCTGGAAAATGTCCTGCAAGCCACATCTTTGGCTCGCTGTAGGAGCGGTATATTTACCGCTCCTATAGCGCCCGTTCCCATTGAAAACAATGGGGCAGCGCTCCGAACCCGCCCGCAAAACGCCGCTACAGCAGCGGTTTGCAGGCGGTATTGACCCTTTTTCGGCCGCTCGCGTGGGGTAAAACCACCCCGCTAGCGGCCGAAATGCGCTGCTAAAACGCCAGTAAAGCGGCGCTAAATATAGCGCCGCTTTACCGCCAGCGCCCCCAACGCTCCAGTGTGAAAGTAGCCTTAAGGTAAGAGGCTGGGGCAAACATTTTTTATCACCTCACTGGAATTTGCATGGATGGGATCACTGGCTGCAAGCATTTGAAATTTAAGGCACATGAAAACGGAGCTCATACACAGGAAATCCTTACCTGAGACCGTGTTACACATTACAATTTTATTGACTATTTATTTGAAGCTCTGTTTGGACTATTGCTTTGATCTTTACTTGCTTTGCACTTTAAATTAATACTGGACATTTTTGGCACATCATTCAGCACATTTATTGTTCACATTGGCATTTTTGCACAGGCATTTATTGCACAGATTTAATTTAATTTTAGTTATTTTGCACAGACCGGTTTATTTATATTTTTTATATTTATGTGTGAACACTTTTTTATCTATTTATGCACACAGTGTTGCTGAATTTATTTACATACCATTTTTTTACACATGAACTTGCACATGTTTTGCACTTCAATATTTTTTAGTTATTTATTGATGTGATTTATTTATTTAATCATGTAGTTAGCTGGATTTATTTGCTTATTTGCACAGATTGTTATCCATGTTGTGGGAATACAGCCATGTATCTGTGAATACTAGTTGCCCATTCAAGATATTGCATTAACACTGACCCTTATCCTTGGCTGTGCAATTGGATTGAATATATCAACATAAGGACGCCATTTTGATTTATCCTTGTGGAAAACCTCAAAGGATGTGCGTCTATTGGAGCTAGCAATTGCCGGCAATAGCCGCTGATTTGGAATGCGATTTTTACATGTCAAATCGCATGCCAAATCGGCCCAATGTGAACGTGGGCTTAGGTAAGGCCAGCCTTAGCCATAGTTTTCAAATCTCAGTCGCTTCAGCAGGAACCGGCTGAGATTCAAACAATTAGTGGGCAGGCAGAATGTACCAAGTTGATTGAGCGATCAACTTGGGTACAACCAACCTGCTGGATTCTCTGGCGATTATCAGTAGCTTTAGCTGCTAGCAGTAATCACGGCTTCCCCCACTTGCTGGGAGAAGACAATGGCCGGGCAGGAGAGATTCCTGCATCAACGCTGTCTGTGTTGATGGGGGAATTGAGTGTATTTCTTTCCGGCAACCCATAGTTGCCGGTGAGAAATTTGCTCCGTGTATGGTCAGCCTTGGGCTCCACTCACACCAGAGCATAGCGCAGCGACACCTACTGCAGCACGTTACTTTTTTTGGCTTTTTTTTTTTTTGTTTTCTAGTGGAGCATTTATGTCGTGAATTTGAATGGGCCTCCCTCTGTTCCAAAAAAGCTCATGTACGAAATCTTAGCACAGAGCTAGGAGTTTGCCATTGCTTTTTCTTGCTGCGATTGTAGTGCATTTTGTTGCTCAACGATTGCCACAAAATAAATCGCATAGCACCATTAAAAAATAATGGCATTGCAAACACACCCTGCCTGCGATCCCAATCACTCAGGTGTGAACGAAGCCGAAGAAACACTTTTTATTATATTTTCTAACCTGTGTTTCTACAACAACAGATGTAGACTGATGTAAACTGAAGACTGACAGAAAACACGACGTCAACTGAATCTACTTTTTTTTTTTTTTAAAACGTCATTGAGCAGCTGACGCTTGTGTGAAAGGACCTAAATTCTCATTAACTATATATAAAAAACAACAATAATAAGACAAGGCCTTCAATATTACCTCCCAACATTTAGACCCCTTTCACACTGAGGCGCTTTGCAGGCACTATAGCGTTAAAAATAGCGCATGCAAAGTGCCCTGAAACAGCGGCTCCATTCACTCCAGTGTGAAAGCCCGAGGAGCCGTGCGCTGGCAGGGTGTCAGAAAAAGTCCTGCCAGCACCTTCTTTGGAGCGCATTAGGAGCGGTGAACTCATGGCTCCTAAAGCGCCCCTGCCCATTGAAAACAATGGGGCAGCGCTGCTATACCGCCGGCAAAGTGCCGCTGCAGCAGCGTTTTGCAGGCAGATTTAACCCCTTTTCGGCTGCTAGCGGGGGTTCAATTAGCTCGCTAGCGGCCGAATAACGCCACTTAAACGACAGTTAAGCGCCGCTTTACCGATGACGCCCAGGGCGGCTCAGTGTGAAAGGGGTCTTTCAGATGGGAATGAGGGACACCTACTAACAAAGGTATGTAGGCATAGGACACGCCCCCTAAAAGGAGAATTAACCAAAAAAAAGGTTAACCACCTGATTACTTTGCACTTAAACCCCCCTCGTGACCAGACCAATTTTCAGCTTTCGGCGCTGACGCACTTGGAATGACAATTGCGCGGTCATACAACACTGTACCCAAATGACATTTTTACAATTTTTTTCCCACAAATAGAGCTTTCTTTTGGTGGTATTTAATTACAGCTGGGGTTTTTATTTTTTGATAAACAAATAAAAAAAGATGGAAAATTAAAAAAAAATAATAAAATCATGTTTAATAGTTTGTTATAAAATTTTGCAAACAGGTAATTTTTCTGCTTAATTGATATGCGCTGATGAGGCGGCACTGGTGGGCACCGATAGGTGGCACTGGTGGGCACTGATAGGCTGCACTGGTGGGCACTGATAGGCTGCACTGGTGGGGACAGATAAGTCGGTACTGATGGGCACAGCAAAGATGGCACTGATGGGCACGGATGGGTGGCACGGATGGGTGGCACGGATGGGCGGCACGGATGGGCACTGATGGATGGCACTGATGGGCACTGATAGATGGCACTGATAGGTGGCACTGATAGATGGCACTGATGGGCACTGATAGGTGGCACTGATGGGCACTGATAGGTGGCACTGGGCACTGGTAGGGGACACTGATGAGCACTGGTAGGGGACACTGATGAGCACTGGTAGGTGACACTGATGTGCAGCACTGGCACTGTGGGCACTGACATATGGCACTGTGGGCACTGACAGATGGCACTGGGGGCACTGACAGATGGCACTGGGGGCACTTTTATTAGCACAGGTTGGGCACCATGGACCCTGGGCATATTGCAGTGAGAGGGACTGATGTCCCTCTCACTGCCGCCGGTGATTCTCCTCGCGCTGTCAGCGCGAGCAGGAAAAAAAAAGCCGATTACCGGCTCTGTTACTGTCACATGATCAGCTGTCATTGGCTGACAGCTGATCACGTGGTAAGGGGTCGGGATCGACCCCTTACTCGGATCTGTGATCCAGCAAATCTCACAGACTCGCGGATAACAGAGCGCGCTGCGCGCGCCCTTCAGGGGATGCGCAGGCAGCTCGTTGCCGGGACGACGTCAATAGACGTCGTCCCGGCACAACAGATCCGTGCTGTAGCCGTCATTTGGCTATGGCGCGGATCTCAGGCGTTTAAATAAATCCACAAGAACTTTTTTTTACCACTACAATTCCTTTATATTGGCTTTTAAAATGTACAAATGCAGCAATTTAGAAATTGGATGAAAGGTTTAGCACTGGGAAACACTTTTTGAAAGATAAAAAGTCCAATCTTATATACAACTATATAGATCTGACAAAAATAAGGGACAAATAAGGGACATTGCTCCAAATCAGTGACAGTCCCTCGAAATCAGGGACGGTTGGAAGCTATGGCAATGATCCTCAACAAGCTGTGCGTTCATTCTTTTAAACCTGGCCAGGTGACAGGGTAGTATTGTGGGCCTGACTCCAGAATCAAAGATGGCCGCTTCATGTAGCACGAACAGGCAGCGTCTGTTCCAGGCCCCGCCCACTCACTCTAGTGGCAGCATGGCGCACGGCCGGTGACGTTGGGAGAATTTACCGCCGTCAGGGCTGATGTTAGAAGCGGAGGTGAGTGTTACCGGCAAGGCGGGGAGTTGGCAGGATTCTGGTAGTCAGTGACGGGTGCTGAGGAGGTGGAGTGCGGGGAAGAGTTGTGCTGACTGGTCACAGCTGTCGGTGAGGAGAGCGGCATTGAAGGTCAGGTATGGAGAGAAGAGGTGAGAGTGTGCCCGGTGTAGCTCTATAGTATTCTGTGCGAAGCTCCCAGTCAGCGGCCTTCTATAGAGAGGACTCCGCTACTGCAATCCACAGGCAGACATTCCTGGCTGATTCACTTTAAAGAGGACCTGTCACAGATGGACACCATTGTATTCTGTCTTAAAGTGGAACCATGGAATAAAAGAGGGTTCTAACCCCTGTCAGGTTTATTTTTGCCCCCTGTGTCCCATTTCACTTCATTTCCTGTCTCCTAGCCAAAATAGGAAGAGGGAGGAAATCTCTGTTTTGTCTCCAGGGTTACTGGTGTTCCCATTGGAGGATTCTCCTCCTGTTCCTGTTCTGGTGACAACCTAAAGCAAGGGGGTCTCAAACTGGCAGCCCTCCAGCTGTTGCAAAACTACAAGTCCCATGAGGCATTGCAAAGCTGACAGTTACAAGCATGTAGTTTTGCATCTGCTGGCGGGCCGCCAGTTTGGGACCCCTGACCTAAAGTTTAGGATTTTCTTTCACTTTCGGTGACAATGGTCACCAGGACAAATAAGGTGAATCTCCCTATTGGGAGCACAGACAGCAATAAAATTAAAATTTCCCATAGTTTGTAGACAATATAAACTGTGTGCAAACAAATTAATATACACTTATTGGAAATTATTATTTATTTATTTATTTTTTTTTACCAAAAAAAACATGTAGCAGAATACACATTGGCCTACATTTTGTATGAAGAAATTTAGATCTTTTTATTTTTTTACATTTTTGTTTGTTTTATAGCCGAAAGTAAAAAATGTTTTGTTTTTTTGTTTTCAAAATTGTTGGTCGTTTTTTTTTGTTTATAATGCAAAAAATAAAAAACACAGATGTGATCAAATTCCACCAAAAGAAAGCTCTATTTGTGGGGGAAAAAAAAAGGCACCTTTCAGGGGGGGGGAGGGGGGTGCAGATACCTGTCTAAGACGGGTATTTGCACCCACTTCCGGGCATAGACTCCCATGGGACAGTTGTTGGGATGAATATGCAAAAAATCAATAGGTGGTGTTGTGCTCCCAGGTATGTACACGTATAAATGTTGATGGTGTCACTTATAAATAGTTTGCGAAAAAGCCAACTAATAAAATAAAATATAAATAGACACAATGTCACTAAAAATATACATAAATAGTGTAAAAACACTAATGATCTAATAAAAAGTGACTAGTGACAAAAACTGCAATGATATGCAAGGTAAAGTGACTGATGTGCATCCACTGCTACAACCATCCAATAGAACAGTAGTGTGCAAATAAACAATTATAAAGTGACTGTTGTGCAATGATTGCTAAAACATCCCATATAAATAATACAAGTGATGATCTGAGTAATAACCAAAATAAATGGAATAAAAAAAAACACACAATAGGAAAAATAATAAACAGTTCATATGCAATTGTGCAAAGTGGTGCAAAATGGTGCAGCTAGAATTCTGGTCTGGAGTTTCCAGCAGTATAAAAGTGCAGAGTGCAGTTCTGGAGGTGCTGAATATCTTGAATACAGTGGCACTGTGATTAAAGTGCTGTGGCTCTTCGGTGCTAATGACACCCGTAGGTGTACTAACTTCTTACCTTACTGCTGTAAGGTAAGCAGCATATGTAGAAAACGGGGAGATAGGTGGTCGCTCCAGGGGGAAATTTGAGTCTCCTATTCACTCTTCCTCAGACCTTCCATAAGTGTATAGACTATAGAGCCTATGTGATGATAAATCTGGATGCCTCCTCACAGGGTTAAACCAGGCACCGCTCAGCATACATCAGCCATGGTGGTATAGGGAGGGAATAAGGAACTTCTTTTAGATTTGTTGTGGTTGCTACATCCACTGGTCAATTCAGGCCTGTTATTGCTATCTCGCAGCGGGCCACAGTGGTGTCTTCCACGTCCACGGCTCTATACACTTATGGAAGGTCTGAGCACCTCCAGAACTGCACTCTTCCCCTTTATACTGCTGGAAACTCCAGACCAGAATTCTAGTTGCACCACTTTGCACATGTGCATATGAACTGTTTATTATTTTTCCTATTGTGTGTTTTTTTTTTTTTTTTTTTTAATTTCATTTATTTTGGTTATTACTCAGATCATCACTTGTATTATTTATATGGGATGTTTTATCAATCATTGCACAACAGTCACTTTATAATTGTTTATTTTGGTTTTTTTTTTTTTAATTTCCAACGGTATTGTATATTCCTTGCCCGCAGGGCATCTAACAGTGGTCTGAGCGCTCTCCTATTCTGGAGGGTGATTTGGGGAAAGATCTTGAAAAAGTTTCACCTCAGTTCCATTAAAGAGTATGCGCCCCCTTTCCCTTGCCTTGCGAAGAATTTCCTCTTTGAGGGGAAGTTGACAATACAGCATATTATGTCTCTGGGGGGTTCGTTATCTCGGGGGAGGGGACGGAGAGCGCGGTGTGCCCTTTCCATATCAATGGGGGAGTCTGCTGGGCGTTCGATCAAATCGTTAAAGACAGCGCTGATGGTTTGCTGAATGGCGCCCGGCTCCACAGTTTCAGGGATTCCTCTTACCCTGATGTTATGCCTCCGTCCCCTATTATCCAAGTCCTCCACGTGTCTGTGGAGTCACTACTGTTCTATTGGATGGTTGTAGCAGTGGATGCACATCAGTCACTATACCTTGCATATCATTGCAGTTTTTGTCACTATTCACTTTTTATTAGATTATTAGTGTTTTTTACACTATTTATGTATATTTTTAGTGACATTGTGTCTATTTATATTTTATTAGTTGGCTTTTTTGCAAACTATTTAAGTGACACCATCAACATTTATACGTGTACCTGGGAGCCCAACACCACCTATTGATTTTTTTGCATATTTCTATTTTGGGTATTGTTTGACCCTTTCGGTGTTTGCTGCACCCTGTTCATTTTTATATCTCATCTCCACATTAGCGCGGGAATATTCCAATTTTTTTATCTATTGTTAGGATGAATAACTCCTGTGCTCCCTAATTTACTAAAATGTAAAAGGTACTCTAGTACCTTCTTTCTTAAAGGCCTATTCCAACAGATCCTCGCCAGCATCTTGGCTAGAGAAAGTGGGCACACCTATGCAGTTCTCCTTTTTAGTGAATGGTTGACTCTATATGTGCCGATAAATTAAGGTATGCTGGCAAAAGGTGACCCTGCAGACTATTTTCGTATTACGGCAGACTTAACTTGTCTGAAGTTATCTGCGGTTTTTGGTTCAGAATATGCCGGTATCATGACAGTTGATGAGCTGCAGATTGTCTGCTTTTGTCTAGTGCTTTCTGGTTCTGTAGCATTATGGTGAATTGTCTGTTAGTATTTTTGAAATACAACTGGAGACATCCACAGAGTGACTATGTCTGTAAACCCTCTAATTATCCTTCTTTATTTGTCTCTCACCACTTTTTAGTGTGTGTGTAAGTGTATAACTGTAGAGTCTAGACTAATTTGTGATACCCTTCTGCAAGTAAAGAACCACCCCAAAACCATTGCGTATTCGATATTTAAGAACGAATCACTTGCTTTTGATTTTTGATTCAACAGAATATTTTCTTTCAATAAATTTTTATTCACGCAAGAACAGAGGACAAAAAGGAAAAAAAAACAAAACGCCACATACATCTTGTGTTGAATATACAGAAGGCATTGGGTACAGCTAAATGCCAATGAAAACCTATGGTACCATGACATAGAGACAGGAGGTTATACGTTCCACAAAATAACACGAGATACAATGCGCTAAAATAATATACCGGTAGCTCTCTAGTGCCATGGGTCTCAAACGTATAGGTACACCATACCAAGACTTCAAAGCTTTGTTTTATATACAGGGTTAGTACCCCAAAACGACAGCATAAAACGCACACAAAAAAAAAATCATCAGGTACCCAGCAATCAGTATCGCCATATATCATACAAGTAAGATATAAACAAGAACAGAAAGGAAAGAGGGCGGAAGGAAAAGAAGCCCTAGGCCAGGGGTCTTCAAACTACGGCCCTCCAGTTGTTCAGGAACTACAATTCCCATCATGCCTAGTCATGTCTCTGAATGTCAGAGTTTTACAATGCCTCATGGGATGTGTAGTTCTGCAACAGCTGGAGGGCCATAGTTTGAGGATCCCTGCCCTAGGCCCTGAATTGTGAGTTGAATTGTTGACTGGGAAGATGTAATGGAGACATTCATAGGAAAAGCTCCCAGATTTGCGCAAATTGATGCTGTTTATCATTGATAATGCTTGCAATTTTCTCATGGAGCTTAATACAATATGCTTCACCCTTTGCAATAAGAGTATGGGTCATTTCCATTCTCCCGCTATCGTGATGTTAGCAGCTAAAAAGATAAAGAACACTTTCCTCTGAGAGCAGGGTGTTCCTGGTGGTAATTCCCTTAGCAATGCTATTTGAGGCAGTTGCAATAAGGGTAGAGCAGTCATACAACAAAGCATGGAAAAGACCTCGTTTCAAAACTCTCTAATCTTTGGGCACTGCCACCATATGTGAAGCATAGAGCCCTGTAAAGAGCATTCTCAGAAGCAGTCTGAAGAGGCATTTGGGTACATTTTGGCAAGGCAAGATGGGACCAAATACCATATTGTCAGGGCTGGCTGATTGAGGATGGCTTCCAAGGAGACGTCTAAAACCTGAAGGAGGCTTGAAATCGAAAATGCCAAGAGTCCAGCTCAAGATCCAGACTAAGATCCCTCCCCCATGCCATAGGGGGCCCCATGATCTTCTATTGCCCGGGGGCCCCCTCCCCCATGCCATACCTATACGATACGTTTTTGGGAGAGTCAGGCAACAGCCTATATATCACAGAAATGCCTCCCAGCGAAACTCTGGTCCCAAGTACACCACTGTTCATACGCCGTCAAGGAGGGAGGATCGGATGTTCAGGGCCGAAAAGAGTGCAAAAACTGGGAGATTTGATAAAAACAGAAACTGTTCGGTTGGAAGCATCTCTAGCCACTTCAGACCCGAACCAATTTGCAGCCAAAGGACCAGGCCCCTTTTTGCGATTCGGCACTGCGTCGCTTTAACTGACAATTGCGCGTGCAACATGGCTCCCAAACAAAATTGGCGTCCTTTTTTCCCCACAAATAGAGCTTTCTTTTGGTCATATTTGATCGCCCCTGCGGTTTTTATTTTTTGTGCTATAAACAAAAATAGAGCAACAATTTTGAAAAAAATGCAATATTTTTTGCTATAATAAATATCCCCAAAAATTTTTTTTCCTCAGTTTATGCCGATACGTATTCTTCTACATATTTTTGGTAAAAAAAAAATCGCAATTAGCGATTATTGATTTGTTTGCGCAAAAGTTATAGCGGTTACAAAATAGGGGTTAGTTTTATAGCATTTTTATTATAATTTTTTTTTTTGTTACTAGTAATGGCGGTGATCAGCGATTTATTTTTTTTATTGTGACTGCGACATTATGGCGGACACATCGGACATTTTTGGGACCCTTGTCATTTATATAGAAATCGGTGCTATTTAAATGCACTGATTCCTATGTAAATGGCAGTGAAGGAGTTAACCACTAGGGGGCGGGGAGGGGCTAAGTGTGACGTTGTCTTTTTTTTTTTTTTTTTACAGTAGGGGGGCGTGGCTGTACGTCTGACGTCATTGATTGGCTTTCCCGATGCCAGGGAACAGCCGATCAATGACAGGCAGTGTAGGAAGCACGGGGAGAGGTCTGTGTAAACAAAGCTCTCCCCGTTCTTCAGCCCTTTGACCCGATCGCGGGACACCAGCGGCGATTGGGTCCGCTGGTCCCGCGAGCGTGGTCACGGAGCTCCCGACTGGGTCGCGAGCGCGCCCCGCGGCTGGGCTCTTAAAGGACCACGTACCAGTATGTGGTTTTGCCCAGCCGTGACATTCTGCCGACGTATATCGGCGTGAGGCGGTCGGGAAGCGGCTAGAGCAAAAATGATTTAGCAAACAAATGCTCTGGTCAATTTTTTTGTTATAATATATATATATATTATATGTCACGTCGAGTAAATAGATACCAAACATGTCATGCTTTAAAATTGCGCCCGCACAATAACGATAAACTATGTAAATATTACTATCGATAGGTGGTAAATTAAAAGACTTAACAGATTACCACTTTAGATGTACAGAGGAGGTCTAGTGCTAGAATTACTGCCCATAATCCATGTCCAATCACTGTCCAAATCTTGCCACTTCAACCTCCAACATCTCCAAAATACACCCCTTTCTAACCAATGACACAACAAAGCTCTTAATTCACTCCCTGGTCGTCTCTCGCCTTAATTACTTCAAGTCCCTTCTCACTGGCTTACCTCTACATAGACTATCCCCCCTTCAATCCATCATGAATGCTGCTGCCAGACTCATCCACCTTACCAACCGCTCAGTGTCTGCTACACCTCTCTGTCAATCCCTCCACTGGCTTCCGCTCACACAACAAATTAAATTCAAAATACTTGCAAAGCCATCCACAACTCTGCCCCCCAGCTACATCACTAGCCTAGTCTCGTAATACCAACCTAATCGTTCTCTTCGTTCCTCAAGATGTCCTGCTCTCTAGCTCCTTCATCACCTCCTCCCATGCTCACCTCCCAGGATTTTTCCAGAGCCTCTCCAATCCTATGGAACTCATTACCCCAATCTGTCCTATTTATCTCCTAATCTATTTATAGCTTTTAGATGATCCCTGAAAACCCTGATCTTCAGAGAAGCCTATCCTACCCACACATAACTGTGTGTCTAACCTGAGCACGTTCTTTACATACATGAGTGTGCAGAAAAACCGCTCAGCGGATGTTATGTAAAAAAGTTTCAAAGGAAATTTGTTTGGAGATAGAGAGAGAGTATCCTGTATTGGGAGGCACTTTGTTTTCTCCCCTTCCGTGAAATTACTACAGTTTGAAGTTGTTGAAAGTGTGAATTCCTTCCAGTCTGTTCACTCATTCATTTTGTTTGTAGCAAACTCACAGATCAGGATGGTTGTCTACACCCATGTGATTCACCCATAGCAAGTTCTTCTAGACGCCCCAAAAGACTAATCTTTTCTGTGGTCAGCTTATGACACGAATCTCATACTGTGACATTGAGAAATTAAGCTTTTAGTACTGATGCCAATTTCTCCTGACTAAAGTATAATTATAGCTCATGCATTATATTGCTGAGTTTATATTACATCTACTGTATGTAATCTTACAGCTGGCACAGAGGGCTGCAGTTAGTATATTTAATTTCTGTGCTTACTTGTGCATCTAAATCTGTTAACACATGCACATTAAGGGCAAGTTCACACCACAGTTTGTGTTACAGATGCATTTCTATGTGTTTTTGATGTGTTTTTACACATTTCAGATGCATTCCATACAGAAAAAAATGTAGCATGTTTTGTTTTTCCCCTCTTTTTCTTCATCTAGCTTTAGGACGTGTGAATTCTAGTGCATTCTATACAGAAAAAATGCAGCATGTTCTACTTTTGTTGAGTGTACTGGAACACACTGCTGTGAACTAGGGCCTTTAGCATGCGGTTATGATGTAGATTAAATGTGCACCAGAATGCATCTGGTGTGAACCAGTCCTGGATGAAGGCTTTCTGGACAAACTTTTAGAGCGCTTCACTTGTTGCAGTGTCTCGATCCTCACTGAGTTATATGACGTGCAGTAGTGCATAATTCAGCATTCCTTGATTCCAGTATCGGTATTGGTAGGTATGAGCTAAAATATGTCACTCCTCTGCACTGTGTAAAACATAGTAGTGTACATATATTAAAACCTAATGTACATGCAGTATGTTTTCCTGGCTGCTAGAACCTTGACATAGCTGAGATTTTTCTTGGCAATCATTAACCTAAGCAGTTTATGTTCAGCTTATGCCAGAGAATATAGGTATTTATTGTGTTTAACTCCGAAAAGGTGCCATGTTTCCCTTATATTTAATTCAAAATGCACTACTTTTTTTTTAATGAAATTTGCTTGTATTCTCATCTTGGTTATTTTCACTTTCTTATACAGTGAGGGTTTTTTGTAGAAAATTTTGTTGTTGCCCTGGAGCAACTGCATGGATTTGTAAGGTCTATCGCTGTAATTGTGAAGGTTCACATATAATTTGTAAGCGTCACAAATGGAATTTTCTTCCTAATACAAAAATAGCAGCCTTTAGCATGCAGAGTTCTGTACTATTGTTTTCAGTGGTATAGTTTCGCGTGTACATTTTTGTATTCCTGATTTTGAAACTTCTGTAGGAATGAATGGTAGCACATATAAATTGCATGTTAGTGATATTAGTCATTTTTTTTGCTAACTGAAATGCTAATGATAGAACTTGCATGCTCTTGCTGTTTTTTTTTATTTTTTTTTATTTTTTTTTAAATTACACATTTTCGCCATAATATGAGGCATTAGGAGGGTGTTAGAAAGGCGCAGTACAGGGCATTAGGTACAGACCAGTCTGTACACTGACACCATACCTTTACATTATTTACAGACTGGTGTGTGTGTATAACATATACAGTACAGTGTTGGGGTACAGACTGGTCTGTATATACTGTATGGTGCTAGTGTATAAGACTGGTCTGTACCCTGCTGACACTGTCCTGTACATACTACACTAACCTGTTTGCAGGACTTGCTCTCCTCATTGCTCGGTTCAGTTTCCAGGTACGATTCCACAGCTGCCTCACATAGAAACATACCTGCTAATGCTGTCCCTTGCCCTTGGCGACCCACTCTCTGTTATTGGATAGCGGCCAGCCATCCAGCTAGCTCGCTCTCTCTCTCTCTGCAGGAATAGGATGGGAGGAATCATGGCATCACCCATCCTCTTCTTGTTTACAGAGGCAGGAGAGGATCGCTGCAGTGCTGAACAATGAAAAAAAGACAGCCGGGAGCAGGAGTGTTGGTGTGGCCAGCTGTCAGCCTGTTCCCGCTGTGCTGTGGATTTTCCCGCCCCCCCCCCCTCGTGCTGGTGTCGTAAGGTGCGTACTGCTCCGAACCCCACTGCCGGATAGGAGGAGCCCCGCCACAACTGACGTCACTTCCGGTATCGGAGCATTTTCCCGAGCACCGATACTCGTGAAAATGCATAGTATCGGCAACGATACCAGTATCGGTGCATTATATAGATATATCTATCTATCTCGACCCCCGAAAATGATCTGTCTAAAACAGGGTTATCGGCGTTTCGCCAATATAAAAAAAATACTTTCCGTTTTGGCCAAGCGCATCCTGAATTTTCAATTTCGGTGCACCACTATTTAGAACTACGGTCATGGGGGCAATTATTCTGAAGATGATAAATGTGCTCCTCTGTCTCTTCAAAGAGGTGGTGTTTTTATTTATTTTTAAATTTGTTTTTTTTTTTTTTTTTTTTTTTGGGGGGACTTTTTATTTTTGTTCCCACAGCTCCTGGCCTGTGCCTTGCATCCCCACTGCGGATAAGGTGGAGCAATCTTTGTTGCCAGGAGACTGTACCCAGACCCCGCATTCAAGAGCAGAATGGCCTGTAATCGTCAAACCGTGATGGATCATATGGGCATTGACCTCTGGAGGAGCCCCTTGAACATGGACTGCTGAGGGCCTCTGTGTTTAGTGGAGCTCTGGCAGTTATCTGGGTTAGTAGGGTTTTTGTGGCAGTTGTTTCCTAGTGGGTGCCAGCCCCGTTCAGATACATACCTGCCTGGGGCAAAGCAAGTATTGGGACACTTGCCTTTATGAGGGATGACTTGTCACACAGGTGTTCTGGCTTGGGCTGACACTCTACTAACCAGAGTGGTCACTTCCTTCTGGAGTACACAGGTCTGTGTAACCCTCAGCAAGCATGTCCTTACATGGGCAGGGGGGTGGGGACAATGACAATAGGATGTGCTCCTGAATTCTTTCAATTCCTCCCTACCCAATTCTTTCAATTGGGCAGGGAGAATCCCCTTCAGATTTGCTCTGCAGTGGCTCCCCAGAGGGTCAGAAGAGCTCGAAATCCTTGTTCTTATCTGGTAAAACTAATTTTAGTCGTCTAAAATCAAATGGGTGTTAAATTGTAATGCATTTCTCTACAATTTCCAAACCCATTATATACTGCTGGAGTGAAAAATCTATTATGTTATTTATGGCATTGAGGTATTAACATTGATCACAGACCAGTGTTCATTTTGATGTCAAATTTCAATTTAGTTTTAGTCTCTTGACTAAAATGGCATTTTAGTCATCTCAATTGTTTTTTAGTTTTAGTCGACTAAATTGACACTGGTTCCAGCACTGTCCTCAACTGGACCAATTCTTTGCTGGTCTTCAGGTCCCTAGCATCTGTGTGTAGCCGGCTTTGACTCCTTGCAGGCTCACGGCTGGCTTCCCCTTGCGCGTGTTCTTTGTGAATGGTCCTGCAGCCTTCTTGGACCTGCAACGTGAGCAGGTATCTGCTCCCCCAAAAAAGTAAAAAAAGCAAATAGCGTGACAAAATATTGCAACAACCGCCATTTTATTCTCTAGGGTCTGTGCTATAAAAAAAAAAAAGAATTGTTTATATAAAAAAATTATAATGTTCGAACCTTCAACGTTATTTTCTAGCAAAAAATACATATTTTACCTTGTAAGCAACAAGTGTCAGAAAAATGTTTAGTCTTTAAGTCGTTAAACTGACCTCATTTACAGACAGACGTTTATTCCTTTGATCTAAAACAGCTGTGAGTGAGCAGAGAACGGCTCTGCATTTGCATGAATGAATCGTGGAAATGCCGGATTAAGATAGTGAGGGGGGTTGAATCGAGATCGCAATTTAACGATTAATCGTGCAACTCTACCTGAGGTCGTTGCAAATTCCCTTGATTCGAACCTGCATGTAGGTGATGGGGAAGATGGTAGCCTGCCTTTGATGTGGTCCCCTTTGTCCAGTTCCACTCCAGAGCTCCCCGGCTTAATATCATGTCAGTATGGGATAAAGCTCAGGAGTCCTTGGGGATGCCAATGCATCTGACTATGAAGACCAGGTCAGCTTTGGAATGGTGGATATCCAGGCAGATTCTGGAAATCTGTTTTTCCAGTGCATTGGAAGGTCTTGATGACTAAGGCCAGCCTGTCAGGCTAGGGGGTGTTTTGGAGGACTTCTTGGTTCAAGGAACAGGCTGTTGGAGGAGCAGAAGTTGCTGATCAGCATCCTGGAATTTCAGGCAGTTCAGTTGGCTGTCCTTGGGATATCCTTGTCAGGGTGTAATCGGACAGTGCCATGGCTGTGGAATACAACTATCCAGGAGGGACAAAAAGCTATGCTACTCAGGAAAAGGTGGGCATGTCGGCAGCTGTCGGCATCTAAATCCGGGTGAATGGGCTCTTCAGCCTGGAGACACAAAAGAGATTTGTGATGTGAGACGGCAGGTTTGAATCTCTTGACTTCCAGATTCAACAATAATCTGTACAGGTTTGTGTCCAGAACCAGGAATCCTCTGATCCCTTGTGACTCCTTGAGATCAGTTTTCTCTGTTCAATGCCTTCCCACCACTTCAACTTCTACCTCTGCTGTTAAGCAGGATAAAGGTAGAGGGCATTCTAGTGATTCTGATTGCACCAACTTGGCAACAGAGCCACGCTGTAGCCGCCTTTCGAGATTAAGATTTTGTTTGGGCTGCATTCATAGCCGTCTTGGGCTGCAGCTCAGACACCCTTGATCTACAGTATCTCAGTAGGTGTTGCTACTTTTACCTTGCTTGTAGTAGCTATGCATACAAATTCAGTTTGGTCCACTGAAAATGTGCAATACTTGCCCTTTTTATAGGTCTAGACTTCGTTTTTTTTTTTTTTTTTTTTAAGGCCCCTTTCACACTGGGGCGGCGTCAGCGGTAAATCGCCGCTAATTTTAGCTGCGCTTTACAGTAGTATTTGGGGAGGTATTCGGCTGCTAGCTGGGTGCTTTTAACCCCCGCTAGCAGCCGAAAGGGTTAAAACCACCCGCAGAGCGATGCTGCAGCAGCGCTTTGCCGACGGTATAGCCGCGCTGCCCATTGATTTTAATTGGCAGGAGCGGTATACACACCGCTCCCAAAGATGCTGCAAGCTGGACTTTTTTTTAGCGTCCTGCCAGTGCACCGCTCCAATGTGAAAGCCCTCTGGGCTTTCACATTGGAGAGACAGGAGCGGCTCTTTCAGGGCGCTTTGCAGGCACTTTTTTTAGCGCTGTAGCGCCTGTAAAGAGCCCCAGTGTGAAAGGCGGTCCCAAACATTTTTAGGCCACACATTCTATTTTTTTGATGCGTTACAGATTCCTGAGGTTGGAAGGTATGCTGTAAACACATGAACTGCCTTTTAAACAGCAAGGTTTGTTTGTCTCAGGACTGCTGTGTGCACAGAACCTGTAATGCTTGAAGCACTAGCTGTGCCTGTGACATGCTTTTGTTTGTTTCACATCTTCCCTGTAGGAGAAAACATTGATGGTATAAATGTATTTTTATCTAAGTTGTCTATCTACACGGATCCTAAAAATAGCAGGTGCTTCTCCAGGCAGTTTTTCCCTTTCATTACTGAACTTAACTGTTATAACTGGTCTTGCTTTGTCCCTCTCCTTGTAGGGCATCTACATCTAACCGTTTACATTTATCGTTCCAGCTTGACTATGGAAGAGCAGAAGTTGACTGTTTATAGTGTGCTCTTTGTCGAGAGATTTAGGGTCAGATGCTGCACTGGCTGTTAAGTTTAGTGAGAATGGTTCTGCAACAAGTTGTCTATAATATGGAGTCGGTAAGTTCTACTTACTATATACTTGATTGATTTAAATGAAATGTAACCCAATTATAAATGTTATATATTTATTATTTTTGTAGGTTTTCGCCCGATTTTTTTTTTTCCCCCCCCTACCACTAAAATCTTCAAGCGTGGCAGAGATTTGTAGAGGTGACGGGTCTGTGACAGGCACTCAAGAGGGACGACTATGCCTGCCCTTTCTGCCCACCCCCTCTATTCATAGAAGCTCTAATATAGCTTTAACAAATGAAACTCAATCTGAGTGGAGGAGGTGGGCAGAAAGGACAGGCATAGTCAGCACTCTTGAGTGCTGGTTAGAGGTCTGTTGGCTGTATTAACCCCTGTTACACTAGAAGATTCCGGCTAATGCAAGAGTCGGCAGTGCATAGTTATGTCCCTTGTGCTGATTTTTACTTTTTCATTTGTGACTAAACTTGGGCTTTAATTGTGACATGGTAGCGAAGGGTTTGATTGCTTACATTTTAGTAGGTTTAGGTACTTTTTCACATGTATATTAGAAAAGATTGCTTACAGAGCTGAAAATATTAAAGGGGGATTCCACCCTAAAGTGGAACTCCCGCTTTTCGGACCCCCCCCCCCCCCCCTCCGGTGTCACATTTGGCACCTTTCAGGGGGGAGGGGGGTGCAGATACCTTTTTAAGACAGGTATCTGCACCCACTTCCGGGCATAAACTCCCACGGGAGTTTACGTCACTTCCTGTCCCGGCGCGCTGTCTGCCGGGACACACACGTGTCCCGGCAGACAGCGCTGAACATTCTCATTGCACCGCGCGACTCGCGCATGCGCAGTAGGGAATCGGGAAGTGAAGCCACTTCCTGATTCCCTCACCGAGAATGGCGCCGGCTACAGCAGAGAGCCGAGCGATCGATCGGCCTCTGCTGCCGACACCGCTGGACCCTGGAACAGGTAAGTGTCCATTTTTTAAAAGTCAGCAGCTGCAGTATTTGTAGCTGCTGGCTTTTAAAAAAAAAATTTTCAGTACAGTCCCGCTTTAATGCATATAAGTGAATCAAATGAGTGTCCCCCTTCCTTTCATATGGCTCTGCCTAAGTTCTTAGGTTATTACAGTGTAAAATAACTAGAGGTGCACCGAAATTTTGGCTGCGGAAACATATAGGCTGAAGGAAGAAAAGGTGCAGATAATGGCACTGACAAGGGGACGGTCCACCCCGATTGCCGCACATTGCGGTGGTGTCATGTTGGAGGCTCAGTCGGAGTCCTCCCCTCCCTCCTCCTTTCCTTGTCATGCAGAGCTGCAATCTACCTGTGTCATGGAGCTGAATTGTTTGGCACAGGCTTTAACAATGTCCTGCCTCCTATGATAGATGGCACTCTGATCCAATGCAGGAAAATTGAATCAGTGTGACGTGTATTACAGGAGGCAGGACATTGTTACTGTGGCTTCCCAGCCTGGGAAATATAAATCCAGCTCTGTGACACAGCAGGAGATTGCCTCTCTGGTCTGGGCACTGGTAGGCTGCATCTGATGGGGCCCTGGTGAGGCTGCATTGATCTCTTGTATCATGTCTGCGGTCTCTGACCATCTCCTGTATCATGTCTGCTAGAGGTGCACCAAATGGAAATTTTGCTAATACTTTTAGCAGTGTGTTTAATTTTAAGTAAGAGATTGCCGACGTGATACAAGTCTTGGTTGGAGACTGCAGACTGAATTTTTCTTGAGATTTTCTTGCATTAAAGGTGCCAACAATAAATTCATTTAAATTGATAATTAAAAAGTCGAATATAATACAATAATTTATATAAATGTCGTTTTCGGTTAAGTGCATCCTGCGCCTCTAAAAAAAAAAAATAACCTATCCTCCCTTTTTTTTTTTTTTTTTTTTATTTTTTTTCAGGTCCTGTGGTCAAGTAAACCATATGGCTCATCTCGAAGTATTGTCCGAAAAATTGGGTCAAATCTGCCTATGTTACAATCGCCAAGAGTTCACTTCCAGGTAATTTGTGCATGTAGTAACCGTTGGTACTGAGATAAGGAAAGCTGTGTGTGTATGTATACTGCGTATTTACAGTTGTGCTCAACAGTTTGCATACCCTGGCAGTAATAGTAAAGGTTTGGCATTGATGTTAAAAATATGACTGATCATGCCAAAAAAATCTGTCCTTTTAATTTAAGGATAGTAATCATATGAAGCCCTTTATTATGATGTGTTGTTTTGGCTCTTTTTTCAAGCCATAATGATAAATCAACTACATGGCCCTGATCAAAGGTTTACATGCCTTGGTACAGGCAGAGAAGGTGACGCGCACAGGTTAATGGCAATTTCAAGGTTAATTTCTCACATCTGTGGCTTTAAAGAGGGAGTCCACCTGCACAAAAAATATTAAGTCAGCAGCTACAAATACTGCAGCTGCTGACTTTTAATAAATAGACACTTGCGTGTTCCAGGTTCCAGCTATGTTGGCAGAAGATGACGAGCGATCTCTCGGCTGCCCCCGCCGCCATCCTCTGTCAGGGAATCGGGAAGTGAAGCTTCCGTATAGGGGCAGGGCAGCTGCGGCTAGCTAGTCCCGGAAGTGGGTGCAGATACCTGTATTATACAGGTATCTGCACCCCCCCTCCCCCCTGAAAGGTGCCAATTGTGGCACCGGAGGGGGGGGGGGGGGGAGGAATCCGATAAGCGGAAGTTCCACTTTAGGGTGGAGCTCTGCTTTAAGATGCAATTGGTGTCAGTGTGTAAATAGTCAATGAGTTTGTTAGCTCTTACATGGATGTATTGTGCCATGGGGAAGCAGAACTGTTAAAGAACTGCATAACAAGGTAATGAAACTTTAAAAATGGAAAACGATATAAAAAGATATCCAAAGCCTTAAACATGGCAGTCGGTACTGTTCAATCACTTATTAAAAAAAAATAGAACATTTGGGGATCGCTTGATGCCCAGGTCAGGTAGACCAAGAAACGTTGCAGCCACAACTGCCAAAAGAATTTTTCGGATACAAAGAAAAACCCAGAGGTAATCTCAGGGAAAAAATCCAGGCTCCTCCTGAAAAAGACGAGGTTATTTTAAGGAGCACAATACGATGATACTTAAACAAAAATTAGCTGCTTGATTTAATAAGGGTAAGGCCGATTTTTATTGAAGGCCGAGGTCGCAAACTAGACCCCCGATATTGCTTCAAGGGTTTTTATCGGGGTGCTGGTCGGCTTTAGTGTAAAAACAACCGCTCGGCTAGCCGAAGCATCTGCTTTGTTTGGGTCTCGGATCTAGTAACCCGGAAGTGATGTCATGACGTCACTTCCCGGATTACTGGCATCTTAAAGGCACCAGTTTAAAAGAAAATCAAAGTATTCAAAGACGTCGATCTTTATGTTCTGAATACTTTCAAGTGCAGAGGAGGGGTTTGGGGTCTTTTTTAAATGTACAGAATACTATCGGCCTGAGAGGTTGCCGAAATATCGGTATCGTATCGACACCGAAAAAAGGATATCGGTCGATCCCTAGATTTTAATTGCCAGAAAGAAGCCTTTACTACGCTAACTCCACAAATAAAAGCCCAGTTGCAGTATGCCGACAACACCTTGACACGCCTTACAGCTTCTGGTACACTAGAAGACCAAAATAGCTTTATGGTCACAACCATAAGAGCTGTGTTTGTAGAGGGGGGTCAACAAGGTCTATAGCAACAAGAATACCATCCCCACTGTGAAGCATGATGGTGGCTCACTGACGTTTTGGGTGGTGTGAGCTCTAAAGGCACAGGGAGTCTTGTAAAAAAAAATTGGCAAGATAAATGCAGTACATTATCGTAAAATTATTCTTCTGCACGAAAACTGCGTATGGGACACTCTTGGACTTAACAACACAACCATGACCTTACTAAGCTCAAAGCCAAGTTTACCCTCCAGTTGTTACAGCAGAAAAAGGTGAGGGTTCTGGAGTGGCTATCAGTGTCTCCTGACCTTTTTATATCATCAAGTCACTCTCAGGAGATCTAGAGCGTGCGGTTCATGCACGACGACCAAAGACTATGCATGACCTGGAGGCATTTTGCCAAGATGATTGGGCAGTTGTACCACCTGCAAGAATTCGGGGCCTCATAGACGACTATTACAAAAAAATGCACGTTGTCATTGATGCTAAAGGGGGCAATACACAATATTAAGAACTAAGGAGATGCAGACTTTTGAATTGGGTCCATTTTAATTTGTTTACTTGTTTCCATGTTTTGTTTTATGGTTGTGCCATTCTGCTTTGATCTACAGTTGATTATGAATCCCATAAGAAATAAAAGAAATGTGTTTTGCCTGCTCACTCATGTTTTCTTTAAAAATTGTACATACCGTATATTACCAATTCTCCAAGGGTTGGCAAACTTTTGAGCACAACTGTGTATGTATAATCTTTTTTTTTTTTTATTTGTTTTTTAATCAGCATTGTTAGTTTTTTATTTTGAATCTGCTTTTATTAAAGCGGAGTTTCACACAAAAATTGAACTTCCGCTTTAAGCACTCGTGACCCCCTGACATGCTACATTTGATGTTGTCATTTTTTGGGGCGGAGCGGGTACCTGGATTTGAGAGGTACCCAGCTCCCACTGCCTCATGGCGCCGCGCGGAACTTCACCTCTTCTCTTCACCTCTCTTCTCTCTTCTCTTCACCTCTTCTTCTCTTCTCTTCACCTCTCTTCTCTTCACCTCTCTTCTCTTCACCTCTCTTCTCTTCACCTCTCTTCTCTTCACCTCTCTTCTCTTCACCTCTCTTCTCTTCACCTCTCTTCTCTTCACCTCTCTTCTCTTCACCTCTTCTTCTCTTCACCTCTTCTTCTCTTCACCTCCTTCCTCCAATTTTCTGGGACCTGTGACGTGTCCCAGAAGATTTCCCGGCCATTCTAGACAGCGCAGCGCGACTCGCGCATGCGCAGTGCATGCCCAGCTGTGAAGCCGCAAGCTGTCACAGCCGGGTGCCCACACTTACAATGCCAGTGCCGTGAAGAGGGAGTGGAGCGCCATCCCATCGGGGGACAGGCGAGTGTCTGTTTGTTAAAAGTCAGCAGCTACACCTTTTTTTTTGTAGCTGACTTTTAAATGGGCGCAACTCCACTTTAAAGGTGAACTGCAGTCTGCTCACATAATTTGTAATAAAAACATCTTTGCCATTCTGAAGCTTCCCTTCAACCACTTTGCATATTTTATATATACTGTGATTGTGTGCTTGCCAAATATGCTGCAGAAATCTCCCTCCACTAAGTCTGGCTGCAACCATTTTAAGTGTGAAGCTGCTGACTGTCCAGTTCCTGGATTTACAGAGGCACACCTCCAGCCTTGCAGCTCTCATTGGCCCTCTTATGACTTTCCCCCTTCCTGGCAAACTCTCACAAGAGTGAGATAGCATGATGTCATAAGCCTAGGCTTTTTACCAGACAAGGAATTGGGCTGTATAAGATATTTTCTTGGCAGAAAAAAAATGTTTTACTATCCAACGTTAAAACAACAAGGGCAGAAGATTTAATAGATGGGAAGTTGAGAAAAATTACTGAAGGTCCACTTTAAGTTTTAATCAATCTTAAACAATATTGAGTGAGTACATAGTATCAATCCAATTCCAATGGATGAACAAGTAAACATTAAGATCATAATAATAAAACAAGTATTGCATAATTATGAAAAAATATAGGTCACTTGGGCAGTGTAAAATGAGCAGCATAATTGTAGTCTATTTCAGGGCTTGACAAATTTGCTTGGAATCTAGGAGCCAGCTAAAAAAAATTAGGAGCCAGGTTTTTTTATTTTTTTAACGGACGACAAAACGCAGGGCGGAAGCAACGTCAAATCATCACTTCCGCCCATAGCTCTTAAAAGGGACATTTTATTTTATTTTTTTTCAAATGATAAATGTTTTTTATTTTTTTTATGCATTTTAGTTTAAATATAAGATCTGAGGTCTTTTTGACCCCAGATCTCATATTTAAGAGGACCTGTCATTTTCCATTCCTTGTAATAGGAATAAAAGTCACACAATTTTTTTTTTTAAAGAACCGTGAAAAAATAAAAAATTTAAGTATAAATTAAGATAAACTTTTTTTTTTTTAAACGCGCCCCGTCCTGCCGAGCTCGCGAGCAGAAGCGAATGCATACGTGAGTAGCGCCCGCATATGAAAGCAGCATTCAAAACACACATGTGAGGTATCGTCGCAATTGGTACAGCGAGAGCAATAATTCTAGCCCTAGATCTCCTCTGTAACTCAAAACATGCAACCTGTAGAATTTTTTTAAACATCGCCTATGGAGATTTTAAAGGGTAAAAGTTTGTTGCCATTCCACAAGCGGACGCTATTTAGAAGCGTGACATGTTGGATATCAATTTACTCGGCGTAACATTATCTTTCACAATATAAAAAAAAAAAAAATTAGGCTAACTTTACTGTTGTCTGGATTACCCCAGCTGTGCCGCGTCAGGTCGCTGCATTCTAGTCGCAAATGCGACCTGGCGCCCGGGGTTTGTTGAGCCCTGGTCTAATTAACCAGTAGCCCACTAGAAACAGTCGTAGAAAAACGGGTCAACTGTATGACAGGCACCCACTTCCGGGCGTAGACCCCCGCAGGGGGTCTAAGCCACTTTCCTCCACCCCCCCCCCCCCCCCCCCCCGCGCTGTCTGCTGGGAGACACACAGGTCCCAGAGACAGCAGGGACCATTCGGTTTGCGCAGCGCGACTCGCGCAATAGGCAACCAAGATACCCTTACCGAAGATGGTGGCGGCAGCATCCGAGGGACGGTTCAGCCTCAGGTGCCGACATTGCGGGCACCCTGGATAGGTAAGTGTTCTTATTTTAAAAGGCAGCTGCAGTATTTGTAGCTGCTGACTTTAAAAAAAATAAAATTTGGCGGACCTCCGCTTTAAGCTGATTGCTTATAGGGGCCTGGCAACATAGACAGAACAGTTTTATGCAGGGTTAATTTGGGATTTTGTCCCCCACTAGTTTGTCATAGAGAATTTTATCCCAAAAGGAGCCAATTCGTGTGCATGTGCCCCAAATGTATGTCAGGGTGCCAGGGGCCTGCGAGAATCTCCAGCACGTGTCTGGTATGTTTGGATCAAATTTATGTAGTGTAGTAGGGCAGCGATACCACCTAGACACAATTCGGTAATTTTGTTCTTGGGCACGAGATGGACAGTTTAAAGGAAAGCGCCAGTGTTTTGCCCCATTCCATATCATCAGGGGATACATTAATTTCCTGTTCCCATTTTGAAAGAAATGGTGGTGGATCTGAATGAGAGATCTGAATCCAATACATCTGAGATAGCGAGTGCTTTGGTCTGCCAGACTGGGACAGCAACGACTCAAAGGCTGTTTGCGGCCTGTTCAGTTCGTTAATGTTCGGTATTTTGTCCAGAAAGTGTGTCAATTGAGTATGTTCAAGCCAGGCCCCAGAATTTCCAGGGCTTTTTTTTTTTTTTTAGCTGGAACGTGGGGGAATGCAGTTCCGGCACCTCCAGCACTGAAAGTATGTAATGGCAAGGGGTGTTGGGCATGTGCTGGAGGTTGTGATGATGCTGGCCGCTGGAGAATCAATTGTTGCTGGAGGGTTTCTTTTTTTGCGGGGGAGTCTTTTGTTTCTGGGGGGGGGGTCAATCATTACTCGGAGGGATCTACTGTTGAGAGAGGGGTCTATTGATGCTGGCTGTTGAGAGTCTAATGTTGCTGGGGTGGTTCTATTGTTGCTGAGGGGTCCATTGTTGCTAGCTACAGGGAATCTATTTTACTGTCTTTCCTGTTAGTAACATCCATACAAATTATTTAGCGCCACAAAATGATACTTGGTTCTGTATTCTCAAAGGGGTGGTACTGGGAGGTGGGGAGGGGGTAGAATCACGGAACGGTGCTTTTGATGTGAGTAGACAAGGGGTGACTCGGAAGAGGGAGTTCCTGCACCTATTCTCTGAGGGGGAAAAAAAGCCCTGGTTATAGCAGGTGGAGAGCATGCGGGGTAAGGGAATTTTGGTTTCCATCTCTGAGCGTATGGCTCAAAAGAGGAGCATCAGATTTTTGCCACAAGAAATTTAGGGTTGGTAAAAGTCGGAGGGAAAGAAGTGATTCCAAAGAGTGGGGTCAAGGGGATAAATCTTGAGGACAGTAAACCTTTGGTAAGGTAACTGTCCCAAATTCGCAGCATAGCGGAAGTTGTTGAGGGCAGTAGGTCAGTAAGGGGGTCTGTCCACGGTAGAGATGTGAGGTCGGGGAAATATCTGGTCACTTTCTAATGACGTCCACAACGTGGTGGATTTACTATGATACCAATCAATAATCCTGACTAGCGATGCAGCATGAAAGTACAACGAAAGGTTAGGAAGAGCAACACCTTCTCTGATCTTGGGTAGCGCTAAATTGTTAAAGCCAATCCTAGGCCTCTTATGTTGCCATATAAAGTTACAAATGGCCCTATTGATAATTTGGAAGAAACCTTGCGGAGGAGGGACAGCCTGCGTCTGTTATCCAAGGGGGCTCCACACAGACACAGGAATTCGCTTGAACAGTTACTTGTGGGTAACACAAGGCTATAGGATTACAGCACTGTTGCCTACAAAACAATTTAGCACCAAGGTCCTATTTATGGCCTGTACAATGAAAAAAATTCATACGCACAATCATGACATGTTAGTTTTGACAGGGATCTTTGAGATCCTAGTGCCTTTCAAAATTACTCTTTTATATACTTAAATTCTAAAGTTTGACTCTTTACCATCGCTTTATTAGCATAGTTTACTGTGACAAAACAATCAAAGTTTCTGTAGCATATGTTTTCTGATTAGAATTGGCAGAGCACCCCCGCATATGTGACCTTGCATAGCCAAACTGATTTTCCAACTTCATGGGAACCTGACTCCACCATCTCCTTTTTTTGAAGTTAATTTTATTGTTTGAAAAAAGTACAAACCAGAGCAAGCGGTGCTCTCATATATATATAAACGGTATACAATAACAATGTCCATTCAGTATACGGTCCGCTTACATGGAAGGACCATTTTACAGGATGAAGACATATCCGAGCATTATTCAGAATTTAAGAGTACCATATGAACAGAATATGCATCCTCATATATATAGCTTAACCATTGGGGATATAGTATGTTCCAATTCTACTTATAGGAACCAAATTTAAAGTGCAAGTTAATCTTTACAGAAAATCCCTTTCTCATCAACCTCCCCCCCCCTTCTCACCTCCCCCCCCCCCCTTTCTCATCGGATTGCCGCTTTACCAGTCTGGGGATTTGAAATCCCCACTGCTTTCTATCCTCTTCTGATTGGTCAGCACCAACCAATTAGCATGCCTCCTTTCTGTACATGCAGAGAGGTAAGTTTAGGAGGTTAAGCCGTGGGTAAATCAGCGATCCGATCTCTAACAGCGGGTGATCACGGGACTCCAGGTTAGCGGGGGGGGGGGGGGTGAGGAAGGGGGACCAGTCTAAGGTCACCTTAAAGATTTTCTGTTAAAGTGCACTTGCCCTTTTATTGGAATTTCTTAGGGCAAGCCCTGGCTTCGTATGTCAGCAGGCCAGCCACTCGGCACAGGATCCCAAAACAAGTGGAGATTACTGCATTAGCAGTGTCTACTTCAGTTATTGCCAGCTTCCAGGTGTGTGTGGCCACCAACGGGTGTGGTATACAGTATGCATGGTTACGTTGGTCCAAGACCAATGTAATCCATGTATGAAATATCCATACCTGGAATTACACTTTAAGAAAATGGGATTTTATTTTGGCATGCATGTTCTTGATTGCTTGCACGCACAAGGGAACGCTACTACTGTAAAACTTCTGGCATCTCTCTAGGTGCTGTGTATATGACCATAAAAGTGCATGGCTGTATGTGCTTGTCCTTGCAAAAGAGCATCAGCGTTTATACATCTGCGTTTACCTGCACATGCAGGTGATGCATTTTTGTTTTATTAGCTTCCAATTTTTACAAATGTTCTAAATTCTGACTAAATATTCAGATTTTAGTCTGCCATGTGCTACAGACAGTGTCTGAATGGATTGGGGGGCCTCCCCTTGCTACTACTTGGATAGGTTTCAGGGAATGGGGTGTTTTAAAAACTAGGTGTTATAAAATAATTCAGTTTATGTAATTACTAGAAATATTATTTATGCAGCCCATTAGTGTGTGATGGGGCATTTTAAAACCAAAATTTATTTGATGGTAGAAATAATGTTGCTGTTTAGTGCATCCTTCATAAAAGCCTGCTTGTAGGAGACATTTCTGGACAGAGCATTCCTAGTGGTCAGTTTTGTAGACTGCAGTGTGTAGTGAGAATGATAATCAGGGCCTCACAATGATATCTGTGTTCTCGCTATGTTATTTCTATTGCTTATAGAACAAAGAGGGTATTTAACACAATCTGTTGGCCATGAAATGTTAACTGGAACTCTTATGAAATGTTTTGTACATAGTTTGTATGTGAAGGTGTTTGTCTAGTTTGATATTTTCCTCCTTACAGCACAACTCCAGGGAATTCGCAACCCCCTCCCACCCCTCTAACTGATGGTATATAAAAAAAACAATATATCCAAATGGCCATTTTACTTACCTGAAGCCACTGTATTGTGGGGATCCTTTTCTTGTCTGTTTGGTTCCTAAAGTCCTGCTTCGGGTGTGCACATCACTGTCTGGTCGATGTGGACACCATCTATTGGTGGAGGGAACGCTTCTAGCAGCCAAGTTTTTATTTTTTTTTTTTTTATTTTTTTCTCTTTTGTACAAAATAAAAACAGGAGCACCGAATCCAAGTTAGTATAAAAGCAACTGATTTATTAGCAATAATTTATAGCACACTTAGTTAAAATCTGGTAGAGGAGCGTGGGAAACAAAAGGCACGAGGACAGGCACATAGCCAGGCTAAGCTGAAGTCGCAGTAACTCCCAATCTAATAGCTGGCATACAAGGATTTTGCTCTGCCAACTGTCAACAGAAGCGGCAATGGACAGCGTCCTTAGCTGTTAGCTGTTGTTGCCTTGTGGAAACCTCTATGTGAAAGACATGGGGGGTGGTAAAGTTTTGAAGGACAACGCCTTCTTTCTCAAACCAGAAAGGGGAAAGAAGGACTCATCATTCGAAATCCTCTTAAAGTGTGTGTGTGTGTGTGTGTGTGTATAAATATAAATATAATATATATATATATATATATATATATATATATATATATATATATATATATATATATATATATATATATATATATATATATATATATATATATATATATATATATATATATATATATATATATATAAAATCTTTTCATGTGACAACACAAGAAATGACACTTTGCTACAATGTAAAGTTGGAAGTGTACAGCTTGTTTAGCTGTCCCCTCAAAATAACTCAGCACACAGCCATTAATGTCTAAACCGCCGGCAACAAAAGTGAGTACAGCCTTAAGTTAAAATGTCCAAATTGGGCCCAATTAGCCATTTTCCCTCCCCGGTGTCATGTGTCTCGTTAGTGTTACAAAGTCTCAGGTGTGAATGGGGAGCAGGTGTGTTAAATTTGGTCTCATTCTCTCTTACCGATCACTGGAAGTTCAACATGGCACCTCATGGCAAAAAACTGAGGATCTGAAAAGAATTGTTGCTCTACATAAAGATGGCCTAAGCTATAAGAAGATTGCCAATACCCTGAAACTAAGCTACAGGACGGGTTCCACTCAGAACAGGCCTCGCCCTGGTCGACCAAAGAAGTTGAGTGGACATGCTCAGCGTCATAGCCAGAGATTGTCTTTGGGAAGTAGACATATGAGCGCTGCCAGCATTGCTGCAGAGGTTGAAGGGGTTGGGGGTCAGCCTGTCAGTGCTCAGACCATACACTGCATCAAATTGGTCTGCATGGCTGTCGTCCCAGAAGGAAGCCTCTTCTAAAGATGATGCACAAGCAAGTCCGTAAACAGTTTGCTGAAGACAAGCAGACTAAGGACATGATTACTGGAACCATGTCCTGTGGTCTGAAGAAACCAAGATAAACTTATTTGGTTCGGATGGGGTCAAGCGTGTGTGGCGGCAACCAGGTGAGGAGTACAAAGACAAGTGTGTGTTAAACTACAGTCAAGCATGGTGGTGGGACTGTCATGGTCTGGGGCTGCATGAGTGAGGAGCTACAGTTCATTGAGGGAACCATGGATGCCAACATTTACTGTGACATACTGAAGCAGATTTTGATCTCCTCCCTTTGGAGACTGGGCCGCAGGGCAGTATTCTAACATAACTACCCCAAACCCACCTCCAAGACGACCACTGCCTTGCTAAAGAAGCTGAGGGTAAAGGTGATGGACTGGCCAAGCATGTCTCCAGACCTAAACCCTATTGAACATCTGTGGGGCATCAAACGGAAGGTGGAGGAGAGCAAGGTCTCTAACATCCACCCACTCTGTGATGTCATCATGGAGGAGTGGAAGAGGACTCCAGTGGCAACATGTGAAGCTCTGGTGAACTCCATACCCAAGAGGGTTAAGGCAGTGCTGGAAAATAATGGTGGCAACACAAAATATTGATACTTTGGACCCAATTTGGACATTTTCACTTAGGGATGTACTCACTATTGTTGCCAGTGGTTTAGACATTAATAACTGTGCGAGTTATTTTGAGGGGACAGCAAATTTACACTGTTTATACAAGCTGTACACTCACTACTTTACATTGTAGTAAAGTGTAATTTCTTCAGTGTTGTCACATGAAAAGATGTAGTAATTTTTTTTTCAAAAATGTGAGGGGTGTACTCACTTTTGTGTGATACTGTGTGTGTGTGTGTGTGTGTGTGTATATCTCATTTTTATTTTTCCCCCCTATTAAAAACGTTATCTAAAGTTGGGGTAGAACATTTGAATATGCAAACATTCATCAATAGCTTAGAAAATATTTTTTTCTTTTGTCTTTTTTTTTTTTTTTTTTTTTTTTTTTTTTTTTTCGTGATGATTTTGTGAAGTAGTTGACGTGGTTTGTAAAAACTTAATGTTTTGTGATCTTTCCTCCTCTGCTGCATCCTTTTATGTGAAGGAACACATTTGTGAACTGCTAGGTTAGTGCTCACTGCGAAGTGCTGCATGCCTTATTGCTGTGTTTTGTGCACGTCTGTCTGAACTGTAAATGTATCCAAAATCATCCTTGGGGTATGTCTCCTCATTAAACTATGATTCTTCCATAGTGGACAATTTACTGGAGTGGAAAGTTTTTTACATTCCTAGTTTTATATTTAGTAGACCATCTCACTACCTGCATGCCACTTTTTGTTTACTCCTAATAATTGAATGATATTTACAGAAGAGGGAACTTCTTTGGAACTAAAATGCTGTAAAGAATGCTGGTAGGAATGGTTGACAATACCCTCAACACACTTCAATGTGTGTGCAATTGAGCCCATTTTTAAAGGATAAGCCCCACTTTGTTTTAAGGATACGTTCACCTTTCATAACTTGTAACATGTTACTAAATCAGCAGCCTCCATTGTGACATTGGGTGCGGATCTTCTCTCCACACTCGCTGTGACAATTTAAAAAGAGCGCGACTGTGCTGGGTTCTGCCCCTTGGCCACGTAATTTATTCAAATTTCTGTCAATGAGAGAACTACAACTACCATCAACCATTGAGGCTGATGGCTTGTAGTTCTCAGTAAACTACGAGGGTGAGCGCTCTAGTAGTTCTTTGATTCTCATTCAATAACTGCCTACAAGGCATGAGCAGACAGCTACATTGGCTGTCTGCAGGAGCCTGACACTGCAGGATGTAAATAAAAAAAAAAAAAAAAAAAAATCATAATAAATGCACATAATTTTTACCTGCAAAAAAAAGTACATTTTTATTAGCTGATGCTTGAAATAGACTTCCAGCAGAGTTAGTGAGTCAGTGGTTTCAAACATGCTTGGGACAAACCTAAATCTATACTTAAATAAGGTAACGAAAAAACATAAAAAAAAAAAAAAAAAAGGTAACAAAAAAAATAAACTCTGACCACTTTTAGCACCACTTCTTTTGTATTTAACTACTGAAAGTTGTGGAAAAGGCGTTACTTTTCTCAGATGCCAGGCAACCACTGAGCTTGTTATACAAGTTTTTTCATAGGCTAACCTGCTGGCATTATTCTGGTGAAAGGCCAATAGTGTGGCAAATGCACAAGATTAGAGAAGGCCCTAAAGTTGGTTACCCTAAACAAAACAAAAAAAAAAACAGATCCTGTTCCCTTAAAGCATAAACAACACAGTGCTTGTGTAATTTGGCTCCTTCTGTCACCTAAATAAAAAAACTGACGGATCCTGCCTGGCTATACCCTCCCCCCACTGTAAACCGACCACTGTTTATCATAGCTGCTGAGCCTTGACACTGTGGTCAGTTCACGTGTCTGTCATCCGCAGCCCCTCTCTGTCGATCTGTACCTCTATCAGAGCGTCTCCTGGCGCTCACGTGACTCCTTTTTGGCTCTCTCCTTCCCTGGCTGATGTCAGCAGGAGTGCTCAGCCCCGCCCTCTATCGGTCAGCCGGGCAAAGGAGCGAGCCCAGGCGTCACGTAAGTGCCAGGAAACGCTCTGATATAGGTTACAGATCATCATCTTTTTTATTATAACACTGGAGCACCTAACGTTATGTTACAGAGGGGATGGGATGTTTTTATTGTACTGGGTTAACAACCACTTAACTCCAGGAAACCTAAAAACCCTCAAGCAATGGGGCTGCATTCACACTGCAAGGGATATTGGCTTGTTTATGTCCAGGGGAAAGTTAAGCTGTATTACCTGAATCAGCCCCCATCCATTCCCTTCCTTGCTGCGGCAGTACTGCCAGAATACTGGGGAGAGAAGCCTGCAGAGGACCAGGAAAGAAAAGGGGCTTTATCAAATTCTCTAGACACAAATGGAGCAGTTGACCCTCCCAGAGGATTTTTAGGTTTTATGGAGTTGAGCTTTAAACGGGAATGTACTTCAACCTTTTTACTGTTAGAACCTGGTGCAGTGTGTCTGTGTCTCCTTAACAGCACAGTGTTAGATAAAAGCTGCTCTCTTAAGGGCTTGTTCACACCAGCGAGTCACACTGATAGCAGGCAGCTGGTGTGTGCCAGGAGATGCTACTTTTTATATGCTAAATTTAAAAGTATGTAGTAAAATGCAAAAATAACACATTTTGCTTGTTAATTGCAGTTCATTCCATATCCTGTTGCATTAAATGCTGCCAATCAAAATGGTGCTGTGGTACCTTCTTTTGCTGATGTGGGATGGGTCGCTGATGAGGAGGAGGGAGAAGCATTTACTAGGCTAAGGTAAGTTTGATTTAATGTACTGCTTTTCAGATCCATGAAGGTAATTGATCTCATATCCTGGAGTCTGGGCAGCAGGATGGGGCATGTGGCTAGTGACTGCAACATGTGTGACCACAATACCAGCTGCTGGTAATCAATCAAATTGTAAAACATCAAATCTCACTTTGCTTTTTCTTATATTGTTTTTTTGTTTTTTTTCATTAGGAGATCTTGTCAAACTATCTTGAGTTTGATCAAATATTTGATTCATTTAACTTCATTCATTTTTATTGTTATTTCTTTCAATATATTTCTGCCTTGATATAACTATTGTGACATGTTTCTAGGGCACAGAATCATGTGCACCACAGTCTGTCGTTAGAAGATGAGTTAAGCCATTATGACAAGCCACTTAGAAGACAGGTATCCATGCCTGCTCTTTTGAAGGAGGCGCCAGAGATCAGATTGCAGCCAGCAGCCAATGAAGAAGCTTTGCAGAAGATCAATGTATTGGAAAATGAACTGGCTACCCTGAGAGCACAGATTGCCAAGATTGTTACTATCCAAGAGCAGCAAACTGTGACTGCAGGTATTTCTATATATTTTTTCCTTATCAGTTATGGAGGGACTTCCTCACTCTTCTTCTTATGGAATTTTAGTAGTTTGTTGTAATAGTTTTTGTTTCAGCATATAAACCAGGCATGTGTCAATGAAGAAAAAACTGTTTATGGCATACTATGTAATTGTATTACCATATCTTCTTGGGATCCAAATATATAGTTTTCTTGGTTCTAAGTGATAAAGAAAACGTCAGCTTAGAAGAGTTAGAGTGAAGGTGCATGTAGAGGTCCCAACATAGTATTGTGCCAAACTTGGCACATTAACAGATTTTAAAGCTCCAATCGTGGACAATTGCCATGTAGGACCTCCCAAATTATGTAACTTTAAAAAAAAAATTTAAATATACATTCTTGAGTTAATTTGTAAATTTTACATACAGTAGCACATTATCTGGATCACCTAGATCCCCCCTATACCAAAACATTAACAGAGGTTGAGAGAAACATTTCTTTCCAATGTTTTGTAGATCATTCTAGTTATGTCTTGCCACCTATTCAGACAAAACATTTATACTTGGGTGACCATTACTTCTCTTGGGCCGAAATCTACCCCAAAGCACAACAAGCCAGACATTGGAAACAAAACAACGAGAAAAAAAATAGAGGGGAAAAATTAACAACCAAGTCTATCCATTTCTCCAACAGTCCATCTGGGGAACCATCTCCCTAAACCAGAGCCGTGTCAGAAAATTAACTGATTGTAAAATAACAAATCCTAGAGCCCAAAAAATCAGTCCAGGGAGACCATATGGCCATATACTTCATATAGCATTCATGTATATTTGCCATTAGTTCCTCCATTCTCCTTGATTCAGCTCAATTATCCACTCTTTAATTGTAGGAGCCACATCGACGTTCCAGTGTCTAGGTTTGATTATTCTTGCTGCGGAGAGGAGTAAGCGAAGCAGCCCCTTTTTTGGTTTCTCCCTTAAATCCCGGCTATACTGTATAGACAATAAGGCAATTTCTGCAGATTTCTGATATTGCATGCCAGTGACATAAGAACAAAATTAGAAGACAGTCTCCCAAAATGTTATAAACCGGGGACATGTCCACCAAATGTGGATCATTGTGCCTTTATCCCTCCCACAGCTCCAACACTTTTCGGGAAAATTAGGTGATATTCTATGAAGCTTCAGAGGGCATCTATACCACCTGGTTAATAATTTTATAATTTTCTTGTATACATGTTGAAAAACCTAGATGTAAAGGTTGGAAAATATGACTTCCAATCTTCTGTGGTGATACTATGACCCAATTCCCTATCCCAATCTCTTATGTAATATGGCTGATTAGGGAATGCATGAGATGGCGACAATATATGAAATATTTTTAAGATTGTGAGAACACTCAGGGAGCCCATTACAGAGGCATTCAAATGGAGTTAAAGTGGTGTGCCTATTAAAAAAAAATAAGAATTGGACACTTGCCTGTTCCAGGGTCCAGCGATGGAGGGGATCGAAGCCCTGCACTTTAAATCCTTAGTCAATAGTTTTATAAAAAATGCTGAAGCTGAAAATAAATGTAACCAGCGACCCGGATAATTACATTCTGCAGTTGCTAATGTATTAAACAATTAAAGTCCCTTGGTTGTAGGCACTTGTTTAATTGGTGAGGGGGGTCAAAGTAGTCCATCGTAGAAACCTAGTCGAAGATGGTCCCGGTGGAAATTCAGGGTTACCCATTATTGGAGTAAATGGGCCAGTGGTTGAAGAGATACCAAACTTTTAGACAGTGGAATACCAAACTTTTAATAATAATGTCAAAGGTGAAAGTGCTTGTCTAGAGGGGTGTGATTTAGGCATAATCCACGGAAGGGCGGTCAAAGGGATAGGTGTTGTTTGTTGCTCAATAGTTACCCACTGTTTAGTTTTGCAGTGGTAAAACCAATCCACTATTCTGGTCAGAACAGATGCTATATGGTATAAGTTCCATATGCGGTAACACTGTCGTCGCCCCCCCCCCCCCTCTGTTTTCCGCTTTACTAAGGTGTCGTAACGAAGCCTAGCTGTGGAATTCGGCCATAGATACCTTTAATAAGCTAGGCCGTAGCGAACGGAAGAACGCCCTCCGGAGTGTCATTGGTAGTGTTTGATAGAATATAAAAAAAAGAGGTAAAATATAAATTTTATATATTGCCATTCTCCTTACCCAGGAGTGTTTCCCCCTTAGTCCTGAGTTGAAGTTGATTAATCACGGAGTTCAGCATAGGCAGATAGTTCAGTTCATATCTTTTTCTTCTGTAGACGCAATATTAATGCCCGAGTATTTAAGAGAATGAAGTTCCCACCAAAATGGTAATTTGGTTTCCAATATTTCTTTCTCGGTTAACGGTAGTGTAATATTGAGGCACCTAGATTTTGTAACATTTACTTTAAAGTTGCTGTAAAGTCCAAATTGCTCTAGTTCGTGCAAAATGCTTGCAAAAATTATAACTTTGCATTTTAGTACATTCACTTAAGAGTTTTCATGAGTAAGACCTATAACCATTGCATTCATTTGTTCTTTTACCATACATTAATTTGTTATTTCAGAACACCTTTTCAGCTTGCCTGCAACCGTCCTGGTTACATTGCCTTTTTTTGCAATTTTTAGCGACAATTGATCTGTGTGTCCAATACAGATCAATTGTCGCTATAAATTGCAAAACAAGACAATTTAGAAGAGAATTGGTTTTAAAAAAAAAAATTTATGAAGTCATTCTAGCTAACAAACCTGTTATATGAAGAACCTAACATTAGCATATAAGCACCTAATATTACTGTTTTAATCTTTTGTGAAGTATATCATTATATATTATACAGTACATTGCACAGGCTGGATATTTATAGACCCTGGGTTATAGGCTGGTATTGTAGCTGTACCTAAACCCCACACCATGAGGACAGTATATAATGTTGCTTGGAGCACTGGATCCTGCATGAATGCTCACTTCTGCATTTGGTGCAGAGCTTGTAGTTGGCTACTAGATGCTATTCAGGCCCAGGGCCTTGATCCACTCCTATGGAACCCAGTCCCTGAAAACCTCTTCAGAGGTATGCCCACCGTTATGAGTGAAGCCTGAACCCTATAGAATATACCAGCGACATGTAAGAGATAGTCACCCTGTTTATTGAACAGTTACTGTAGCCCCACTATCCTGCATAGTATGCGTTAGTGCTTTACAAAATTTGGGAAACTAGAACTGTGTTTGAAACTATATACATAACCGTAAAAATGTTTCAAACTTGGAGCCAAATTTCAAGCTCTAAGAACGAAGACTCGGGTGTTACACTTTACTGCCACTTCTGCCTAAAACACACACACACACACACACACACACACACACACACACACACACACACACACACACACACACACACACACACACACACACACACACACACACACACTGCTTTCTAACTCCCCCCCAGTAACGGGCCCTCCCGCCATGTATCCTGGGGACCTAGCATGGCAGGTGCCATCAGGTGGGGAGGGAGCTGAGCAGACATGCGTTGGCTCTCCACCCCCTTCTTTTCTTTATCATGCACCATAGTAATTGTTATGTGGGTATATAGGCACCTTCAGGTGATGGACACTGGTATACCCAATACAGGAAGTTCACTCCCTATATAACCCCTCCTCCTACCAGGAGTACCTCTGTTTTTTCGCCAGTGTCTAAGGCAGGGGTCTCAAACTGGCGGCCCTTCAGCTGTTGTGAAACTACAAGTCCCATGAGGCATTGCAAGGCTGACAGTTACAAGCATGACTCCCACAGGCAGAGGCATGATGGAATATGTAGTTTCAAAACAGCTGAAGGGCCACCAGTTTGAGACCCCTGGTCTAAGGTGTTGGTCATGAGTGAAGATGTGCTCTGAGGAGCTCCAGGAGGAATCCTTTGGATCTAAACAGCCTCCATAGACCAGATCCATCCAAAGTGCAACTGAGGCCAAGGTGGATGGTACCTGAGCCTCGTATACGAAGCACGAGGTTTTGCCTGTAACACTTACAGGGCTGGACCCCAGAACCCAGGACTTTTTGGTCATGCTACATTACCTAAAGTTTTTCCTGGCTGGGTGCTAATACATGTCCAAGGGAGTGGAACCCCTATAATATAGACCCGATCCTTGAATGTTTGCTAATGCTGCCATGATGGGTGAAGTTTGGATCTGTCTGTTACAGCAGTATCCTGCATTAAGGAGAAGCTAAGGTATTAGCCTAGGAACTGTAAAAAGTCCACCTATGTTTTTTTTTTTTTTTTTTCCATGAGTATGTTGTATGCCTTAAAGTCTCCACTAGAGGGAGTGAGTGCATACTGTGCTACGTTGCTCTCAGCCAGCTCAGTGTCCAGCTAGGACAGCATGTGTGTGGTCAGCATGTTCATTTCCCCCCTGGGGGAACAAAGGGGGGGCAGCAGTGGCAGCTCCCTGTGTTGGTTTACCTTACGGCTTTGTATGCCTAAAGGAGTCAGTTTCCCCACATAGCATGTCGTGTTCGATTGTCCTGCTATCGCTCCTGCCCTACGTAAAGTCATGCTTGCTTTTTTTGTTGAACGATCAAAGTCTCCCCTTCTTCAGGTCTGCACTGGCAGACACTAAGCCATCCATGTGGACTGTTGTTCATTTTTTAAAACAAGGGAGGGGCGGCGGGTTAGTGGCGAAGGGGCGTGGCTTCCCCATGGCGCACACGGCTCAAGGGGTCAAGGACGCAGCACACATGAGGCTTTTAAAAAGACGCTGTTTATTAACAGAAGATCTCTATCAGATAAACAACTGAAGAGATGGAAGTCTGACACAGGAGTGCTGTTGCACGTAAGGGATGTATGCAGGCATTTCCAGTACAGGAAATACATTGTTACTCCGCACCAAGCTAAACTTTATATAGTGGCATTACATTGCTAGACTATTGCTCTGCAAATAGTGCATTTACTAATGCCTCTGCTTTTGTGCTTAGCACTATGACTTCCAAAAAAGACACCACAAAAAAGGTACCAAAAATTCCACCCACAGGCGCTGGGAACTCCAGTCGTGCCTCCACACTGTCATCCTCTCCTGATTTACCAATTGTGGCAAGCCAGGGTGAGTCATTAGAACCAATTCAAGGTGGTGTAGCTGGATCAGGAGGAAAGGCAAACCGATGACTCCTCTTCAGAGGAGACAACCTTGGATGAACCTTTTTTCAGAGACATTGCCGGTACAATCTTTTACGGAGATGGTTTGTTCCTCTTTCAAGCTACCTCGGAGTCAGCTGAAAGTTCTGTTTTCTTTAGGTTCCTTAAAACCTTTACGGCCTTTTCATGCGTTTCCTGTACATGCATAACTAGAAAAACGTATTTATGCTGAATGGGATCACTTGGATAAGCACTTTCTCCCTCCAAAGAGATTCTCGGCTCTATCCTATGGAGAGAAAAATCACCAAAAGATGGAATGTACCAATAGTTGAGGCTGCGATTTCCAGTGTGAATAAAAGTCTAACTTGCCCAGTAGACAATGCACAAATGCTTAAAGATCCAACAGATAAAAGTTTGGAATTTCTGTTTAAAAATCCACTTTTTCCTTGACAGGGGTCGTTATTCATCCTGCAGTCGGCATCTGTCAGTCACTAAAGAACCAGTTTAGACAGGCCCTTAAGGAGGTTCCTGCACAACAGCCCCGCGATTTGGCCTAACTACCAAAGGCATTATGTTTTGCCATAGACGCCATGAAAGACTGTATTCACCAGGCGTCCCGCCTTGTGCTTGTGCTAACACACATGCGTAGGATCCTATCGTTAAATTGGTCAGCCGACGAAGCACCTTGCGAAAGGCTTCTGACTAGTTTCCCTTTTCGTAGGGATCGACTATTTGGGGAGGACAAATATATCCAAATGATTTCTAGTGGGAAGAGTACTCTCTTTTGACTTGCAAAAAAAAAAGTATAAACGTCCTTCATTTAAGTGGAATCTTTTCCCTGTGTCGGGGCATCCGCCTCTAGGCAGTGGCGACGGCCTCCTCCGTCAGACTCTAGAGGAAAGCCTAAGGGTCAGGCCCAGGCCCAGGCACAGAGGAAGACCCCGGGGCCAGAAATCTGCAAAGCAGAATTCTAAAGCCTCATTATGAAGAGGTGCCCCCCCTACATGCCAGAGTGGGGGGAAGACTTCTGCAATACTCAGTCTGGCAAGAGGAAATTCAGGACAGATTAATCATCTTCACGGTGTCTCTAAGATACAAACTAGAATTTTGGGAGTTTCCACCGTCTCAAAACTTTCCCAAAGATCCAGGGAAAAGGCAATCTCTGTTTTGGGCATTAGACTGATTACTGGCTCAGGGGGTGATCATGCAGATCCCCCAGAAGAGCAAGGTTTGGGGTTTTATTCAAACCTCTTTACGGTATCAAAACCGAATGGAGATGTCAGACCCATTCTTGATCTAAAAAATCTAAATCCGCTCCTGAAAATCTGCTCCTTTCGCATGGAATCGATCAGGTCAGTAGTTTCTATCCTACAAGGAGGAGAACTTCTGGCGTCTATCGACATCAGGGATGCATGTCCCTATATTTCCCGCTCACCAAAGGTTTCTGCGGTTCGCAGTAGAACAGCAGCATTTTCAGTTTGTAGCCTTGCTCTTCGGGCTAGCTACAGCAGCCCGGGTGTTCACAAAAGGGCTGGCCCCACCTCTAGCCAGGTTAAGGGCACAGGGCATAACAGTCTTGGCATACCTAGACGATCTGTTGCTAATAGACCAGTTGGTGGCTCATTTGGAGCAACGCGTGCACATTACAACCAATTACCTGGAAAGTCTATGTTGGATTCTCAACCTAGAGATATCTTCCTTAAAACCACTAAGAAGGCTGGAGTACTTGGGTCTGATCATAGACACAGCCCAAAAAAAGGTATTCTTGCCCCAGGCAAAAATTAACTCCATAAGAGAGCTAGTGTGGATGGTCATGTCGAAAGGAGATCCCTCCATTCGCCTTTGCATGAGGCTGTTGGGAAAGATGGTGGCTTCATTCGAAGCAGTTCTCTATGCCCTGTCCCCAAGGGTGTCCCAAAGCCTCGGTGGTTACTAACCCAGAATCTGCTGAAAGGAAAATCCTTCAGACCAGTTATCTGGAAAGTGGTAACGACAGATGCCAGCCTTTCAGGCTGGGGAGTAGTACTAGCGAAGACAACTGTCCAGGGCCAGTGGTCAAAAACCGAAAGAGCCTTGCCCATCAACATCCTAGAGATTCGGGCAGTGCCTCTGGCACTGAAGGCCTGGACTTTCAGGTTACGGGATTGTCCTGTCAGGATCGAATCCGACAATGCCACAGCTGTGGCCTATATCAATCACCAAGGGGGTACCAAGAGTCTTGCAACGCAGACAGAGGTGAGCAATATTCTAACGTGGGCAGAAAGGAATGTTCCGTGCCTGTTGGCAGTCTTCATTCCGGGAGTAGAGAATTGGCAGGCGGCCTATCTGAGTCGCCAGCAGTTATTCCCTTCACCCCGACTTTTTTTGGACTCTTTGCCAAAAATGGCGGACTCCGGACGTAGATCTTCTGGCGTCCAGATTCGACATGAAGTTGGTCAGCTTTGTGTCCAGGACAATGGATCCACTCGCATGCAGAACAGATGCGTTAGTGACCCCGTGGGATCAGTTCTCACTGATTTATACATCCCCCCCCCATTCAATTACTGCCACGACGACTTTGCAGGATCAAGCGGGAAAGAAAGCCGGTAATTCTGGTAGCCCCAGCGTGGCCCAGAAGGTCCTGGTATGCAGAAATCGTAAAGATGGCGGTGGATGATCCATGGTCCCTTCCACTACGGCCAGACCTACTCTCACAGGGGCCGATATTCCATCCTACCTTACGAACGCTAAATTTAACGGCTTGGCTATTGAAATCCACGATCTGAAGAAACGTGGGCTTTCTGGGTCAGTTATCATCTCTACTTTTGATTAATGCAAGGAAGCCAGCTTCCAGAACTAATATATTATAGTGTCTGGAGGGCTTATGTTTTCTGTTGTGAATCCAAGGGTTGGCACCCTCTGAGATGCATCATAGGCAGCATTCTTGCCTTTCTACAATTGGGGGTAGAGATGACTTGGAGCTTGAGTACTATTAAAGGCCAAGTCTCAGCTTTATCGGTCTTATTTCAAAGACCGTTTGCGCCACATTCTTTTAGTCCGGGGTTTTATGCAAGGGGTGATGCGGATTAATCTGCCAGTTAAATCACCTTTGAGCCCTTGTGACTTTAACTTTTAGTTTGTCAGTGTTACAAAAACAGCCATTTGAACCGATATAGCATATTCCCTTAGTCCTTCTGACAAGGAAGCTGGTGTTCTTGGTTGGTATATCCTCAGCAAGGAGGGTTTTGGAATTGGCTGCTATTTCTTGTAAAGAACCATACTTCATTATTCATGAGGACAGAGTGGTGTTGCGCCCTCGTCCAGATTTTTTGTCAAAAGTGGTCTCAGGTTTTCACCTGAACCAAGATATTGTCCTGCCATCGTTTTTTTCCAAAACCATGTTCCAGGGAACAGAAGTCACCACTACATTGTCTTGATGTAGTGAGAGTGGTCAAACTGCTCAGATTTGGAAGACTGATGTCTTCTTTGTACTGCCAGAGGGTCCTAAGAAGGGATAGGCAGCGTTGAAATCCAGACTTATGATATAAGGGGTAAGACTCCACCTTTTCAAGTCAAAGTGCACTCTGGGCCTGTTTGCTGTTGTTGCTCACCCCTTTTCTTTGATGACATTCCATGGTCTATAAATTCCTGTACTGTACAATTTACAGTAGAACTATAGGCAAAACTTTTTTTTTTTTTTTTTTTTTTTAATTTTGGATAGAGCAAGGGATGGTTATTATTTTTTCACCATCTTTGTCCCATTGGGGAGATTTCCCTTCACTTCCTGTCCCATAACCAAACAGTAAGTGAGAAGAAATCCCTGCAAATTAAGTCAAATCCTTGGGGACCCCCAGGCCACCAGAACTAGTTTTCCCATTGGAAGATTTGCCCTCCGTTACTGTTCTGGGAACAACCCAAAATTTGGGATTTTCTTTTGCTTTCAATGATGATAAACAGAAGGTGAATCTATTTAATGGGGGTACAGACGGCACTAAAAACCTGACCAGTGTTCTAAAATGTTTACCCTGTAGTTATACTTGAAGATAAAAGGTATACAGTATTTTCAAACACACAAATTCTTGTCTAGTAAAACTAAGAGGGAAAATTGCCACCTTTTTTAATCTTTGTGACACCTTTTGCCAGAAATTTGTGTACATCGAACAGTTGCATACATGACAAATATCTTGATTTCTGTTGCAGTGAGTCATTTTTACATATGACGTTTTATGTAAATTCCATATTTTGGCCTACAGGACACACGGAATGTCCCCTTTGTCCATGCTTCTGCTTTTTGCTTTAAAAAAAAAAAAAACTGGAGTACCACAAAGTGGGAAAGGTTATATAAGGGTTGGGGGGGGGGGGGGGTTCCAGCAAAGATCTTGCCAGTGTCCAATCACCTAAAGGTAGCAGCATATAACACTGGGTCTATCAATACAACCATTCCTGTGCTGTACTCCAAGATAAAGAGTTTACAGGTAAGTCAAAACTCACTTTTTACACTTTTTGTGTGGGTGTGTGTGTGTGTCATATAAATTAACACCCCCCCCCCCCTTTTTTTTTTTTCTTCACAAATTCATAGGTTCTGTTCCACCTTTATCATCTTGTGCACCACCTCTGCCCCCTCCGCCTCCGCCTCTACCACCTCCACCTCCTGCTCTTAACAGAAGTATCTCTGCAATTGACCTCATTAAGGAGAGAAAGAACAAGAGCAATGTAGAAACAGTGGTAGACAGCGCACCAAAGAAGCCAGAAATGCCAAGCATGTTGGATGTTCTAAAAGACATGAACCAAGTCAAGTTACGCTCTGTGAAAAGGTAACACATGCTGACAGCATACTTTAATAGAGGAAGTACAACAGTCTACTTATTGCTGTCTATGCCCCCTTGATCCCTCCTATGTGTGCTTATTTTAAGATTTTTATAGTTGGTGTCTGCGGAGGGATGAGGTAAATATGTAAATGGAATTTATCTCAGTTTTCGTCTTTCCATCTGCTGATCAGTAATGTAAAATTCTGGAGCTTGTGAATAACTCAAAGTAGATTATGTGAACGTGCATATTCTGTCAGAAGATGCCGTAAAATCTATTTGTATAGGTCACAGTTTTGGTCTGGAGTCTTTTTTTATGACTGACTCCCCCCCTTTTTTATTTTTTTATTTTTTTTATTTTTAAGCAGTTCAGGCTTTTCTTCTCTTGCTGTTGAATCAATGGTACAGTGCTGGATTGTCAGGTATCTTATCCTTTTTGTGTTCTCTGTTTGGTACATTTTTATTATCCAAGGCTTGCTCTCCAAGGCTGAAGTTGTTTTGCTTTGAATAAATATACTTTCTGGAAGTAAACCGATCTAGAAATATTACCTGGTTAACATTTTTGTGATTTTAAAAATCTTCCACTAAAACAAACCATGTATATAGTGTTGGAAATATACAGGTGCATCTCCAAAAAGAAATAAGAATATCTTCAAAAAGTTGATTTATTTCAGTAATTCAAAAGTGAAACTCCTATAATTTATATAGTTGTGTTACACACAGGGTATTTCAAGCATTTCTTTCTTTCAATTTTGATTATGGCTTACAGCTAGGGAAAACCCTAAAGTCAGTATCTCAGAAAATTAGAATATTACACAAGACCAATAAAAAAAAAAGTTTTTAATACAGAAATGTTTTCTTACTGAAAAGTGTGTCCATGTTACAGTATAGTATGCACATAATACTTGGTCGGGGCTCCTTTTTGCATGAATTACTGCATCGATGTGGTGTGGCATGGAGGTGATCAGCCTGTGGCACTGCTGAGGTGTTATGGGAGCCCAGCTTACTTTGATGGCGGCTTTCAGATCATCTGCATTGTTGGGTCTGGTGTATCCTCATCTTCCTCTTGACAATACCCAACAGATTCTATGTAGTTTAGGTCAGGCAAGTTTGCTGGCCAATCAAGCACCGTGATACTATGATCATTGAACCAGGTATTGGTATTTTTGGCAGTGTGGGCAGGTGCCAAGTCCTGCTGGAAAATAAAATCAGCATTTCCATAAAGCCGGTCAGCAGAGGGAAGCATGAAGTGCCCTTGAATTTCCTTGTAGAGGGCTGCGCTGACTTTGGACTTGATAAAACAGTGGACCAACACCAGCAGATGACATGGCTCCCCAAATCATCACGGACTGTAGAAGCTCAACACTGGACCTCATGCAACTTTGGATTCTGTGCCTCTCCACTCTACCTCCAGACTCTGGGACCTTGATTTTAAAATGAAATACAACATTTTCCACAGTCCATGATGATTTGGGGAGCCATGTCATCTGCTGGTGTTGGTCCACTGTGTTTTATCAAGTCCAAAGTCAGCGCAGCCCTCTGCCAGGAAATTCTAGAGCACTTCATGCTTCCCTCTGCTGACCAGCTTTATTGAGATGCCGATTTTTCATTTTCCAGCAGGACTTGGCACCTGTCCACACTGCCAAAAGTACCAATACCTGGTTTATTGATCATGGGGTCACTGTAGTTGATTGACCAGCAAACTCGCCTGACCAAAACCCCATAGAGAATCTGTGTGGCATTGTCAAGAGGAAGATGAGATGCCAGACCCAACAATGCAGATGAGCTGAAGGCCGCTATCAAAGCAACCTGGGCTTCCATAACCCCTCAGCAGTGCCACAGGCTGATCGCCTCCATGCCACGCTGTATTGCTGCAGTAATTCATGTAAAGAGAGTCCGACCAAGTATTGGTATAGTGCATACTATACTGTACATGGACATACTTTTCAGTAAGCCAACATTTCTGTATTAATCTTTTATTATTTTTTTTTTTTTTTTTTATTGGTCTTGTGTAATAATCCTAATTTTCTGAGATACTGTATTCTGGGTTTTCACTAGCTGTAAGCCATAATCAAAATTAAAAGATGCTTGAAATGTGTCACTCTGTGTGTAACACATCTATATAAAATAGGAGTTTTTCACTTTTTGAATTGAATTACTGAAATTAACTTTTTGATATATTTATGATTTTTTTTGAGCACCTGTATTTGATTGAATAAAACAAAATAATTAGAAAACCATATTTTATATTTGCTTCCAGAAATGACTGTGTCTGTTTTTATAGTGGTGTGCTATGTCTGCTTCTTTTACTTGCATAGTTTTCTGGAAAGGGTGTATAACAGTGTGCAGAGTGTTTATTCAGAATTTTGTAGTTCTATTAGTTACCTCCAGCGTGATAAAGAACATTGTTGCTACTCAGACATGTTTTTCATCTTTCAAAATGTTCAGTCTTTGTAAATGAAAACTTAGAAACACTGTCATCAGACGATTTATTTTAACCACTGTAAGACCGGGCCTATTTTTCAAACTTGTTGTTTACAAGTTAAAATTATTTATTTTTTGCTAGAAAATTACTTGGAACCCCCAAACATTATATATTTTTTTTTTCTTTTTTAACACCCTAGAGAATTAAATGGCCATCGTTGCAATACTTTCTGTCGCACTATATTTGCGCAGTGGTCTTATAAGCGCACTTATTTTTTTGTGTGTGTGTGTGTGTGTGTTTTTTTTTTTTTTTTGGCCAAAGCTCGGGATAGGAATGTTTTGGCCGCCGGAAAATGCAAACCGTGGTTTGCATTTTCCTGCTGGCGGTGGTCAAAGTAGGCAAGTGTGTACATGAAGCCTTAGAGGTCATGTAGGTACCTTAGGCAAAGGACACAGAAATTGGTTCATAGCAATAGCTCCTGCTGACACTTCTGTCATGGCTTACCGGCAGTTTCCGGCTCAGTGACCATTGATTACACTTTGGGAACCATAACCAGACCGTGGGGTTGTAATGTTTGCATCATGCACTTAAACTTTTGTTCGGGGCTCACCTTTTATACACAGTACAGGGGGTCCCCTACTTACAAACATCCGACTTACAAACGACTCCTACTTACAAACGGAAGGAGACAACATGAAGTGAGAGGAAATCCACCCCTAGGAAGGGAAATTCACTCCTGTAAGAGTTAATATGGGAAAAAGGTGTCTCCACTGATGCTTTATCACCAGTCCATGCTTCCCTATCAACCCAAAATTTTCTAAATCCAATTGTCATTGGGACAGAAGGTGAGGTGAAATCTTCTGAACAGGGGCACAGACAGCAAATCAAATGTTACAGGGGTGATAACCCTTCCCTATGTTATCTAAAAAACTTAAAAATAGATTTTTTGGCTGGAGCTACACTTAAAAAATATACCTGTTCCGACTTACAAACAGATTCATCTTAAGAACAAACCTACAGTCCCTATCTTGTTTGTAACCCGGGGACCCCCTGTACAATAAGTGCAGTTGGCCACAGGGTGTTATAATCGTTCCAGGGTTGTGGTCCACTCCTTTTGGCACCAAGACCCCGTCAGGTGTATGTACCCTAAATGGGAGCAGCAATGTGAACAAGATAGGACAGGGTTTCCCTGTACCCTTGTATATGCCAGTTTCTGGCTTCTATGTCTTGTTGGCTATGTAGTATACACTACATCCTGCAAGACACCCACTGCTTTTTATACAAGGGTTTTTTAGGGCACAGTTATAGCCGGACTTGCACTCTTAGTGTTTTCCCTAACTTAGTCTCATGAGTCAGCCTATTAAGTAATGTTATAATTTTTACCCATTTGAAATTGGAGGTCTTTTTCAAACATCCCTTCTGGAACTTCCTCTCGTGTTAGAAACTTGGTGCTTAACCACTTGCTTACTGGGCACTTAAACCCCCCTCCTGCCCAGACCAATTTTCGGCTTTCAGCGCTGATGCACTTTGAATGACAATTGCGCAGTCATACAACACTGTACCCCACAAATAGAGCTTTCTTTTGGTGATATTTAATCACAGCTGGGATTTTTATTTTTTGCTAAACAAACAAGAAAAGATGGAAAATGTTGAAAAAAAAATCATGTTTAATAGTTATAAAATTTTGCAAACAGGTAATTTTTCCCCTTCATTGATATGCACTGATGGGGTGGCAATGGTGGGCACGCATGGGGTGGCACTGGTGGGCACTGATCAGTGCCACCTTTGTTGAGGCACTGATGGGTGGCGCTGGTAGGCGGCACTGTTGCCTACTGCTAGGTGGCACTGGAAGGGGGCTCAGGTGGGCACTAAGGATCTGCAGAAGCTCGCCGTGATCGGGACTGATGTCCCGATCACGGCCGCCGGTAATCGCCTTTTTTTTTTTTTTTCTCCTCACGCTGTCAGCGCGAGGAGAAAAAATAGCCGATTACTGGCTGACAGCTGATCATGTGGTAAGGGGTCCTTCGGCTTTAGCGCAGATCTGTAGTGGTTAAGACTCTTAGCTGGGCACTTCCCCTAGCTTTCTTCTGTTGAAATCACTAGCTTATCATTTGCCACACCACATGTCAGATTCTTTCACCTGTTGTCATTCTTCATCTCAAGTTACGGAAGCTTCTTCTTGATCCACTGGCCATATGTTGGCTACTGTGTACTCCTTGATCGAAATAGTGGATATATGCTCCTAGTGCTGCTCAGCCCCCCCATATGTTCACAATTGCTCAAAAGAAGAGGGCCTTTTTCGGAAAATCCATGCCTAATTTGAGTCAAGCAATCTGGGCTTTATATTATGAGTAGCCAAATTTGGAGATGGTACTTGCCGACAAATTTGAAGCCTTGTATCCTATGGACGCAGACATTCTCACTGTGGACCCGGCCATTCTTGTCCTGAATCCAGAACTTACAATTCTTAAAGTGGTTGTAAAGTCAGAAGATTTTTTTATCTTAATGCATTAAAGTGATTTGTAAAGGTTTGAGTTGTATTTTTTTCTAAATAACAAACCTGTCATACTTGCCTCCACTGTGCAGTTCGTTTTTCACAGTGTGGCCCTGAACACTGTCTTCTGGGGTCCATCAGTGCCAACCATCAACTCTCAGTGCCGCCTCATCAATGCCGCTCCCATCAGTGCACATCAGTGAAGGAGAAAAATTGCCTGTTTTTCAAAATTTTATAACAAACTATGAAACCGTTTTTTTTGTTTTTTCCAAATTTTTGATTTTTTTTTTTTTTTTTTCTGTTTTGATTAGCAAAAAATAAACCCAGCAGCAATTAAATACCATCAAAAGAAATCTCTGTGTGTACAAAATTATAAAAATTTAATTTGGGTAAACTGTAGCATAACCGCGCGATTGTCATTCAAAGAGTGAAAGCTGAAAATTGGTCTGGGCAGGAAGGGGGTTTTAGTGCCCAGTAAGCAAGTGGTTAAGGGGTGCTCCCTTAAAGGTTCAGTGGATAGGTGTTTGGAGACTCTTCATAACCTCCTTGACCAAACGATGGCTACCTGGGCTGAAGAAATTCTTGATGTACAGTTGTGCTCATAAGTTTACAAACCCTGGCCATTTTTCAGAGAATATGAATAACACAAACTTTTCTTTCACTCATGATTAGTGTTAGGCTGAAGCCATTTATTCAATCAACTGTGTTTACTCTTTTTAAATCATCACAACAAAAAACTACCCAAATGACCCTGATCAAAAGTTTTCATACCCTGGTGATTTTGGCCTGATAACATGCACACAAGTTGACACAAAGGGGTTTGAATGGCTATTAAAGGTAACCATCCTCACCTGTGATCTGTTTGCTTGTAATTTGTGTGTGTGTGTGTATAAAAGGACAATGAGTTTCTGGACTCCTGACAGATCCTTGCATCTTTCATCCAGTGCTGCAATAATGTTTCTGGATTCTGAGTCATGGGGAAAGCAAAATAATTGTCAAAGGATCTGCAGGAAAAGGTAGGTGAACTGTATAAAACAGGAAAGTGATATAATAAGATCTCCAAGGAATTGAGAATGCCAATCAGCAGTTTTCAAACTCTAATCAAGAATTAGAAAATGAGGGGTTCTGTTGAAACCAAACCACAGTCAGGTAGACCAACTAAAATTTCAGCCACAACTGCCAGGAAAAATGTTCAGGATACAAAGAAAGACCCACAAATAACTTCAGGTGAAATACAGGACTCTCTGAAAACATGTGGTGTGGCTGTATTAATATGCACAAAAAAAGGAGGCACTTGAAGAAAGATGGGCTTCATGATCGAGTCGCCAGAAGAAAGGCATTACTATGCAAATGCCCCAAAGTTTCCTGCTTACAATACACCAAACAGCACAGAGACAAGCCTCAAACCTTCTGGCACAATGTCATTTGGAGTGATGAGACCAAAATTTAGCTTTTTGGCCACAAACACTACATTTGGCGAGCAGTCGACAAGGCCTATGATGAAAGGTACTACATTCATACTGTGAAACAGGTGGATCGCTGATGTTTTGGAGATGTGTGATCTACAAAGGCACAAGAAATTTGGTCAAAATTGATGGCAAGATGAATGCAGTATGTTATCAAAAAATACTGGAGGAAACTTTCCATTCATCAGCCAGGAAGATGCTCATGGGACATACTTGGACATTCCAACATGACAATGAACCAAAACGCAAGGCTAAGTCAATCTGTCATTGGCTACAGCAGAATAAAGTAAAGGTTCTGGAGTGGCCATCTCAGTCTCCTGACCTCCAATATCATTGAGCCACTCTGGGGAGATCTCAAACATGCAGTTCATGCAAGGCAGCCCAAGAATTTACAGGCACTGGAGGCTTTTTGTCAAGAGGAATGGGCAGCTTTACCATCTGAGACGATAAAGAGCCTCATCCACAAATGCCACAAAAGACTTCAAGTCATCATTGATGTTAAAGGGGGTAATACACGGTATTAAGAACTGGGGTATGTTAACTTTTTTGATCAGGGTAATTTGGGTAGTTTTTCTTTTGTGATTTATGATTTAAAGAGTAAAAACAGTTGGTAATGGCTTTAGCCAAACACTAACCATGAGTGAAAGAAACGTTTGTGGCCAATGGCCAAGAAATCATAAATTCTGCCAGGGTATGTAAACTTATGAGCACAACTGTATTTCCCCTGATATAGATAACTGTAAACTGATATTCAAAGATACAGTGCTTGCCCTCCGTCCTACTGTTTTTTTGTGTAGACACCCTAGAGAACGTTATCATTGATCTCCAGAATGTCTATACTTTTTATGGCTTGAAGCTTGGCAAGTGATCAGTGCAGGAAAGGTTCCTTTTGCGCTTGTCCCAAGAGGGCAAGCTTGTTTTTGGCAAATCAATACACATTGAAGCAAGTACTGGGGGAAAGGGGGGTCAGTCCCCGTTTTCCAAGTTCTCGGTTTTCCTTTTTTTTTTTTTTTTTTTTTTTCTTCTTCCCCCCTTTTTTTATTACTGGTTCTTCCAGTAATGGCAAGCCTTTCCTTCTCTAGGCCCTCTTCTCATGCTCAATGGTTTTACTATTACAGAGCCGAAGGGGTATTCTACTGACGTAGCCCAATTTAGAAGACAAGTTTTGAAGTCCTTTTCCTATCTTTTACAGGAGGGGCACAATTTACCTTAATTGCTGTCCTCTCCTAGTTTTCAATTTTACCCACTGCCTAGGGATTCACAAGATTTCCCTAACCGTTCTAGGTCTAGTGCACCCATCCCTTCCCTAGATCTTGACCTTGGTGCCTGGCAATTTCTTTGCTAATTTTCTATTGGATTAAAGAGGTTGTAAACCTCAGATGTGAAATATGAAATAAGCACTCCTATACTCTTGTCTCTTTCCAAAGCTCTGAGTGTCATTCCTGTCTGCTACCTGGTTCTAATCGGCTTTAGTCACTTCTGGCAGCTTTTCCCCACACCATGAGTTAAAATGGTGACTGCGGGGGAGCTGCAGCACTCAGCCTGTGACTCATGTTAACAGCTGTGCTTGTACTGTGTGAAGGGGGGTGGGTCTCTTCTCTCTAAACGGGGCTCAGAGTTGTTGAAACTGAGGAAAGAAAAGAGGTTTATCGAGTGGCTAGTGTGAGGAGAGTGGGTGGAATGACCACCAGCTACCCTCTCCATCTACTTCTGCTAGCGACATATGTTGTATAAAGACTGCAATGCCTTGAGATTGTATCTTCGAAAAGAATAAGGAACCGTAGAACACAAGTTAAACCATGGTCTTGTATCAGTTCTTGATAACTTTTGAGAGTTGTGATAATTAACCCAGGCTTCCCATGTATTCGAGAAACTGGAGATCCTATCCTGGGTGGTGTATATTAGATCCTTCATCACTGCTATGATTGATGGGTGATGCCCATTCTTTCATTGAAGGGGTTGATTTGGACCTCCCAATGGACCGGTAAACATAGCCTAGAAGCGTTAATCATATGCATAGCCACCGACTTAAAATATCTCTTCCGGGGTATTTTGGAAAAATGGAGGTACTGTGCTGGTGTGAACTCTAGTGGCAGCGAGGAGATTGCAGTCGCCGCGTCATGCACGTTACACCAATATGGTTGAATAGGTGGGCACGTCCACCATGTGTTGAGAAAAGTGCTTAAGTCCTGTTCGCTTCTCCAGCACCGATCTGAGACCATCGGAACAAATTTATGAAGCAATTCCGGTGTCTTATACGACCGCGTTTTTTAATGTTGTATCCATTTTCCTGGGTGTTTACATTCAAAGAACCTTTTTGAATATACTGGTGAATGCGATCCCAGCCAGCTTCCTCCATCATCGTGTCCAGCTCAGTCTCCCAGAATGCGTGCTTTGAGCGAAAAGAGGTTATAAGGCTCCCCAAACATTGAGGCGTAAAGTACTGAAATCACATGATTCTGGGGAGACTAGCAAGAACACAGCGATTAAAAGACAGTAGGGGCTTTCTTGAAGCCTTCTCTGCTCGCTGGGTTGTCGAGATAATGCTTTAGTTGTTAATAGGCCCAAAAAGGGAAAGACTTGGTAATAGTGCTGCAAGCTCTCCCTGCCAGAGGAACCTGCCTCTGGAAAAAAGTGTTTAGCTTGCATCTCTGCATAAGGCCACTCAGCTGATAAGAAAGCCTTGTCCATACCTGGAAGAAAGTCTGGGCTACCCTTGATAGGAGTGATCGCGCAGTCTTTGGCTGAGAGCACGTGAATTTTTACAGGTTCTTTCAAAGGCATGAAGAGTTGCCCCAATAAGAGGGTGTGACTGGATGCTGGGTGTTGTGTTTGTTTTTTGTTTTTTTAGAGAACCAGGGAATTAAGCGGAGCTTGGCTTCCTAGATTAATTGCTCAAGCAGTAACCAGCCCTTGCATCTGGTATGTATCCTCCATTCCACTTCCCAAGCCAGATGAACAGCCCAATAATAACGCAGGTCAGGGAGGCTAATTCCGCCCCCAGATTTTGGTAACGCTAGCTTTGCCCATCCAATTTGTGCCGTCTTGGTTCCCCATAAAAAAAACCCTACACATCCTCCTTGTATGCCGCAAAGAACGAAAGCGGCAAGGGGATCGGGATAGTCTTCAGTTTATACAGTAGGCGGGGGAGCACCGTTATTTTTCAAATTGAAGCCCGTCCAAACTAGGAGATGGTTGGCACATCCCACCTATATAGGTCCTGCTGTGTTTTTCAGCTCTGAGAACGTTTTTTTTTGTAGAGGTCTGTTAGTTTACCAGGGAGTTGGATACCCAAATAGGTGATGGAATCAGCCTTCCAGCGGAAAGGAAAGTTTGTCTGACATGTGTACTAGCTTAGGGGGTAGAGAAATGTTCTGTGCAAAAGATTTTGAATAATACATTTTTACGTTTGAGATGTTGACACTGTTCTAGGACCTGCATCAGTTTGGGTAAGGACGTCAATGGGGATGAGAGGAAGAGCAGGATATCATCTGCCAAAGCGGCAATCTTGTATTCTCATTGGTGAACCTCAATGCCTTTTTTTATTTTTGGATTTGCACAAATGCAGCGCTAAAGAGGTTCCAAAGTAAGGATATAGAGTATGGGAGAAAGAGGGCATCCCTGTCTGGTTCCATTATGGATGGAGAAGGTGTCTGATAAGTGGCTATTGGCCCAAACTCTAGCTCTTGGATTGGCAAATAGCGACCCATTAAAGGCCTGCATACAGCTCCCCAGTCCAAGGACCTCTAAAACTACATCAATTTAGTCCAAGGCCACTCGGTCGAACGCCTTCTCCGCATCTATTGCCAGAAAAAAAACCTTCTCGCTGGGAAGAGGTAAGCCAGTGATGCAAGTTCAGAGCTTTAATGGTATTGTCTCTGGCTTCCCTGTCAGAGACGAAGCCAACTTTGTCGAGACCCAGGCAGGCACATGGTAGGATAGTCAGGTTGCAAGAATCTTGGAGAATAGTTTGACCTCCACATTCAGAAGAGCGTTCAATCGGTAATTGGCTACATTAGTGTGGCCTTTATTCTCTTTAGGGATCTCCAAAATATATGCCTCTAACAAGCTTCTTGAGGAACAAGGGGCATAACCTAGTGTGTTGAAGGCCTTAAGGAAACCTGGAGCTAAAAGGTCGGCATAGCTTTTGTAATATTGTGCTGTGAGGCCATCCAGCCCTGGACTCTTACCAGGCTTCGTAGATTTTAAGGCCTCCTCCCATTCCTCTGACAATGGGGCTTCAATAACGGCACGCGAGGGCTATACTTGTCAAGAAAGTCTCTTATCAGATCCAATTGTTTTGCTGTTACTAGGCTAAGGTGTCCGTTTAATATACTGAGATTTCAGATCTCAGGAGTTCACGGCTCTTCTCTGAGATATCTGTTCTCCCTCTTGTGGCAGTTTAATATACAGTGTAGATCGCTTCTCTCACTGAGAATAGAAGTGATCTACAAATGCTTTGAGAATCCCGAATGGCTTCTGTTTCAGTAATCAGTATCAGAACCCCAAAGTGAAATACGAAGCACTGCGCATATTGACTTAATAATAAAGATATAGTCCCTCTACCCAATAAACAGACACCCCATAACAGTAAAACATTATAATGATTAATACATAAGCATAACACATGAGCATATTTATCTGTAGCCACAACACTGCCTTTGCATGGGTGTACACTGTAATACACAAATGTGAAGGACTCGGAGTGTGTGTGATAGATAGATAGATAGATAGATATATATATATATATATATATATATATATATATAATCACACACACACCTGTGTGTGTGTGTGTGTGTGTGTGTGTGTGTGTATATATATGTATGTATGTATGTATATAAAATATATTCTCTTGGTGGTAAGAAGATCCACCTTCTGTTAACATCAGCAGTGGTACTTTTACCTTACATTTTCCACTTGGGGACAGGGTAGCCTGGAAACTGGTTTCATCCTAGCTTCCATGATGCTTCTTATTGTCATTGAGCAATTCTATTCTTTCCCCACCATATGCTTCTGGCTGCTTCGGAATTTTCATTTATTTTTTTTTTTTTCTTCTCTTAGGTGTTAGGGGTCAGACATGGCACCTCCACCTGCTTGGGTGGGCATTTTGCCTATTTTAACAGCACTTTTGCCCTCTGGGAGTCCCTCCTTACCTGCCTGAGCCCATTCTCCCTTTTAAGGTTGGGTTCTAGGGCCTGAACAGTCCCTAGTGTTTCATACTCCTCTTGTGAGCAGAGCCAGTACCTAAATTCTGTTTCATGTTTCTCCCAAACGGTTGGTTACTAGGAAATTGAGTCTCTGCAGTCGCTTGCTCCAGGAGCGATGCACTTCTGAGATGCCACCTACAGACGTATTGTTTGGCTGTCCTTTCTTAGCTCTGCTCATCTCATCACACCTTTGTGAAAATGATGGAATTCTTCAATCGGCACCCGCTGTTTGATTCAGACCCAAATGTGAAGTCTTGCCATCCCTTGGTGAGAAGCCTTTCCAGAGGATTCCTAGTCTGCAGCCATTACTCTAAAGCAAGGGGAGTTTTTCCTCTGATGCAGTGTGCACTAATTTGAAGCCGTAAAATCAGCCTGTTGCCTCTACCAGTTTGGTTTGGATCTTGGCTCTTATGGGGCCATGCAAGCTAACTAAAGTAATTAATTCCCTCATCATTCGTTGTTTGATTTTGTGTACAAGGACTGGAATAATCTTGTTTCCCTCTCCCAAGACATTTGAATCCTTTCTACTGATTTTGTTAAAAATGGGTCTAACACTTCCTTTTCCCCCTTCCCATCCCATTTTGTGACTTAAACAAAGACTTCTGCTCCGGTGCAGGATGCTTCTTTTAGGGACTCCACAGATCTGAGAATGGCAGCCATTTCCATGGCATTGTTTTTATTTACTTGCACCAATCGGCAAAAATGTTCCCCCAACTCTGGTTCTGGCCTTATGGTCTCAGTCTTTCAAACACTATCAGACCAACAGCAGCATGAACTAGTAATTTAGTTGATTGTGCAGTCCATATGTCTGCTGACGCAGCAGTGGATGCAGTGGGGTTGCGCTTTTGCATCAATATGATGTAACTTCACATTCAATGAACACGTTGGTTGGTGGGGCAGGTTTCTAAGAACACTCTTCTCAATATGCCCCTAGTGGATAATCCTCTCTTCAGAGCTTTGTTGGACAGCATCCTCAAGCATGTTACCAGGAAGTGAGAATAGTCCCCTCCTGTAAGCCAAAGGGTTAAGGATCAACCTTCTAAGGCTACCCCATCCTTTTCTTCCCTGTAGTGTACCTTCTTTACCCCACAGTTCAATTCCTTGCAAAAGCCTCCCAAGGCTGTCCTTTTTGTCAGCTCACATAGCCTGGCACTCCAAAACTGACTTCCCTCCTCAACATGAAGGTGCACGCATACTTTTCCAAGATTTGGTTTATCTTCTGGACTTTGTGGACACTTCATAGTCTTGTATCACCAATGACTTGATGCAAGCAAGGCTGTGTAAGAGCTACAAACTAACGATTTGTTCCCTGACTCTCTTCTTTTAATCTCCCAGTGTTTCCCTTGTGCCCCTTTCTAAGCTCCTAGACCAGGGTGTCGTCACCAGAATTCCTACTGCAGAGCAATTGCAGGACTTTTTTTTTTTTTTTTTTTTCCCTACTTTCATGTTTCCCAAACATATCCTGACATCAGACTTTAAATGTGTTCATTTTTGTTGAAAATTTTTAAGTGCAAGTCCACCTGGTCTGTCATTGGTTCTCTTCATCTTAAGGGCTTCCTGGCCTTGGTGCTCATCAAATATGTGCATCAAACACCTTTCTTCCCTGTGGTCCTGGGCCCCTCTCATTACTGCTTTGTGGCCCTCCTGTTCAACCTTTCCTAAACTCCCCTGGTGTACTGGCTCATCTGCTCTCCCAGTATAAACCAGTGCTGGGCTATTTGGATGACCTCCTGAGAGAGCAGTCCTTTCAGGTCTTGGAGGACAATGGGCTCCATTCACAGAACCAGATCGCATGTGTTATATAGGTGTTTCCACAAATACCACATGCAATCCTCAAAATATCAATTTACTACTGCTTTATGCTGTATTTACAACATAAAGCCAAAACGGCATAAAACAGGAGTGAATGTCAGTTCACCAAAAAATGCATGCAGTAAATTATTATTAATCTAGGCATTCGATATGACACGAGCAGACAGTCAGAGAGGAGGAGGGAGGAGAGGACACGGGAGACTGAGAGCAGGGCTGTGGCTGATGGAGGCACGCTGACAACCGTGTCAGGGTTCAGCAGCCCTGATATATCGTGGTCAAAGTACAGGGGAAGGACATGTAGGCAGGATCAGACAGGTATTACAGGCGATACAGGGGGCCAAATGACTCGGCACCAGCCCTGTGCTGTATATCATGCTTTAACAGAACAGGATGTTTTTTTTTTTTTGGGGGGGTTAACACTTTAAGTCATAATGTACTAGTATGCACAGCATACTAGCACAATATGACGGACTTAAAGTGATACTAGAGTCTTTTTTTTTTTTTTATATAACAATATTCTACTTACCTGCTCTTTGCCGTCGTTTTGCATAGAGCAGCCCAGATCCTCATCTTCGCAGTTCCCTCTTTGGCGCTCCTTGCCCCTTCCTACTGCTGAGTGCCCCCACAGAAAGCAGCTTGCTGTGGGGGCACCCGAGCCGCAGCTCCCTGTGTCTCCCTGTGTCCATTCTGCCCCCCTCATTGGCTCACTGACGCCAATGGCGCATCGCTGCTGTCTCAGCCAATGAGGAGGGAGAGTCTTGGACAGCCGAGTCTCTTGTGCAACATCGCTGGATCGAGATGGGGCTCAGGTAAGTATTAGGGGGGCTGCTGCACACAAGGCTTTTTATCTTAATGCATAGAATGCATTAAGATAAAAACCTTCTGCCTTTACAACCACTTTAACCTGCAAATGGAGCTCTACAGCGCAGCGCTGTCGCAGATCCCCCGGTGCTTCCATTTTCTCGAGTTCTTTCCGGGTTTTGGATCTTCAGCCGATTGAATGGCCGGGCTGCGGCGATGTCACTCACGTGCATGGGAATCGCATTGCTGTGGCACAGAGAGCATTACGTAAATGTAATCTGAGCTACGCATATGCGGCTTCACATTACACGCTCACAGGCGGGGGTAATTTATGACAAGAGACCACTAGGGTCTCTTCTGTTATCAATACCCTGCCTGTCAGCGAAATTTAAATACCAACACTTTACTACCACTTTAATGCAACACACCTTAATGGTTGGGTGCCAATGCTCACCCTTATCAAATCACTCTTCCCCTGTAGGATTTTAATTTGGTCCACTTCATGATTCAAAGGCCTCCCTTTAAGCACACAAGGGACGTGCCTCTCCTTTTGGTAAAACCCACAAGGTGCTTTTCCTGGTGAGGCACCTTTTTTCTGAGGCTCCAGTACATTTTGGCTAAAATGGTTACTAGATAACACATCCATGTCTACTAAAACGTTTGCTGTGAATCAGTATTGGTGTTTGTGTTGTCAGTGTTATTAGCACTTGCACAAATAGAGCCTAAGAACTGTTCTTTCTTGCAGAATACCTGGAGAGTCAAAACCTAAGTCATGTGACCCAGCTGACCCAGCAACACTTATTGCCGAAGCTCTAAAGAAGAAGTTTGCATACAGGTATCGAAGTGACAGCCAAGGGGAGTCAGACAAACATTTTCCAAAATTGGAGCCAAAGAAGGCTGCAGAAACACCAATGGTATGTGAATATTTTATTTATTTTTGTATGTAAATTTCACTAGAATGACTGACTTATCTTAAAAAGATTGCTATATAAGTACACCCCTCACATTTTTGTAAATTTTATTATGTTTTCATGTGGCAACACTGAAGAAATAACACTTTGCTACAATGTAAAGTAGTGAGTGTACAGCTTGTAGAACAGTGTCAATTTGCTGTCCCTTTAAAATAACTCGACACACAGCCATTAATGTCTAAACCGCTGGCAGCAAAAGTGAGTACACCCCTAAGTGAAAATGTCCAAATTGGGCCCGAAGTGTCAATATTTTGTGTGGTCGTCATTATTTTCCAGCACTACCCTTAACCTTCTTGGGCATGGAGTTCACCAGAGCTTTACAGGTTGCCACTGGAGTCCTCTTCCACTCCTCCATGACAACATCACGGAGCTGGTGGATGTTCAAGACTTTGCGCTCCTCCACCTTCCGTTTTGAGGATGCCCCACAGATGCTCAATAGGGTTTAGGTCTGGAGACATGCTTGGCCAGTCCATCACCTTTACCCTCAGCTTCTTTAGCAAGGCAGTGGCCATCTTGGAGGTGTGTTTGGAGTCGTTGTCGTGTTGAAAATCTTCTTATAGCCTAGGCCATCTTTTATGTAGAGCAACCATCATTTGTTTCAGATCCTCAGAGTTCTTTGCCATGAGGTGCCATGTTGAACTTTCAGTGACCAGTATGGGAGAGTGATAACACAATTTAACATACCTGTTCCCCATTCACACCTGAGAATTTGTAACGCTAACGAGTCACATGACATCAAAGAGGGAAAATGGCTAATTGTGCCCAATTTGGACATTTTCACTTAAGGGTGTACTCGCTCTTTTTGCCAGCGGTTTAGACATTAATGGCTGTCTGAGCTATTTTGCGGGGACAGCAAATTTACATCATTATACAAGATGTACACGCACTACTTTACATTGTAGCAAAGTGTAATTTCTTCAGTGTTGTGAGGGGTGTGTACTCATTTGTGAGATACTGTATATACGAACCTAGGTGCATTGCCCCGCCTCGCCATCTCGTCCAATCATAGAATGGTTTGCCTTCATTGAGAAAATGCAAAGCTTTTTACTGAGTGGTGCCCTACTGAGTGGCTGACTTCCTGTGTTCAAAATGGAGCAGGACAGCCTCTTGGCACAGGACCTAGAATATGATGCGATCACTACAGTAGTGGTGTCTACCGATGTAGCAAATTTCGTACCTGGAATTTTTCTTTAGGAACCGTAGTGACAGTAGGTATAATTCACCAAGCTATAATTTTCAGCAAGGAGAAAAGTAACTTTGTCGAAAATGAAAAACCCATGCATTATAGCTTTGTGATTTTATGGCCTTGTGTACACTGCAGCTTAACCCTTTTTCTGCCAGGCCCCGAGCTCCACTCTTAAACTCAAATGGTCAGACCATTTTTGCAGTTTTTCCATTGCTTTTTCATTTTTTCCCTTTTACAGCTTTCAAAGTTTGAAAAAGACCCCCGAACCATATATTTTCTGAAAGCAGATGACCTGTCGAGTAAAAAGATGGTGCTACTGATTTTTATGGCCCTGCGATATTTGCACAAATGTTTATAATCTTTTTTGCTAAAAATACTCTAAAATTATTATTCACAGATACAAACACAGTATGAAATTCCTGCTAAATGAATATTGTAAAGCCTAAACATTTTTTACCTTCATGCATTCCTTGCATTAAGGTAAATGTTTGGGCATCAACACCCCCCCCCCCTTTGCTTACCTGAGCCCTCATTCCATCCAGTGCCATGCATGTCTGCAGGTTTTCTCACCTCACTTCTGGGTTTCCCTGTCTTTGCTGGGGCACCGGGAGCCATTGACTCCCAGTGCTGTCAATCAAAACCAGTGACGAGGGAGTGGGTGGCTGGGTCGTGTCCCTCTGTGTAAATAGACGCAGCAGCAGGGCTCGGGTGCAAGCATGCACTAGCTTTCCATGGGGGCACTGAACAGAGGGGAGGGGCCGGAAGCACCAGCAGTGGACCCGAAAAGAGGAGTTTCGCCGTCGCTCTGTCATTCCATGGCACAGAGCAGGTAAGTATAGACATGTTTCTATTTTTTATTTTTTTTTAAATTACCTTTACAATCGCTTTTAACCTGTATTGAGCTAATAAATATTTGTACATTTATTTTTTTAAATATGTGTCTTTTTGCAAAATGGTGAAAATCGAATGTACGCAAAAATGTACATAACCAAATTTCATCAACATCATAGGTCAATGGCTCTGATCAGCGGCTTGTTTGCTACTAATCGGAGCTATTGGTTTGTTTAGCAGCATCTGCGGAACAGTTATGCTATAAGTTCATGGGCACTGTAGTGACCATGAGCTTATAGCAGAAGTAGGCATTTGAGGAATGCCAGGTCTGTACGGCGTATGGACCTGGCCAGCTGGAAGCACTGCTGTAGGGCCGTACACCAGTATTTCTCAACTCTGGTCCTCAAGGCGCATTAACAGGTTATGTTTTCAGGATCTCCCTCAGATGAAACGGCTGTGGTAATTGCTAAGGCAGTAAAACTGATCAAATCACCTGTGCAAAATAATGGTAGGCCTGAAAACGTGACCTGTTGGGACGCCTTGAGGACTGGAGTTAAGAAACACTGCCGTACACCATACGAACCTGACAGCAAAAGGGTTAAAGGAGCCGATTCTTTAAGCCGGGTTGAGTCAGGTTGCGGGTCCTGCGGACTCTATCGCCGCGTGGATACCTGCGATCGTCTCAGAGGGGAAGAACAGGGAGATGCTAATGTAAATAAGCTTCTCCCATTTCTGCCTAGTGCCAGTGTCACTGATCTCTGCTCCCTGTGATCGGGAGCAGTGATCAGTGAAGCGCCACGCGTAGCCATGCCCCCCACAGTTGGAAACACTCCCCAAGACACACTTGACCCCTACACTGCCCCCTAGTGGTTAACCCCTTCACGGCCAGTGTAATTTACAGTTATTCGTATGGCTCGGTTTGCTGTATAAATGACTGGTCCCAAAAATGTGTCAAAAATGTCCGATGTGTCCGCCATAATGTCGCAGTCACGATAAAATTCGCTGATCGCCTGCATTACTATTTTTGTTTATGACGCAAAAAATAAAAACAGCAAGGGTGATCAAATACCACCAGAAGAAAGCTCTATTTGTGGGGGAAAAAAGGACGTCAATTTTGTTTGGGAGCCACGTCGCACGACTGCGCAATTGTCAGTTAAAGCGACGTAGTGCCGAATCACAAAAAGTGCTCTGGTCAGGAAGGGGGTAAATTCTTCCGGGGCTGAAGTGGTTAATGGCAGGGGAGTTTACACGCCAAAAAAGAAAACCATTTAAGCTTTTGAGCATAAAAAAAAAAGTTAAAAAGCTCCTTAATGTGCATTAACAATAGGCACATTCTTGCGTTAATGCATTCTAATGGCAAGAATTCTGCCCAATAGAATGTATTAATGCCAGACGCAGGAAAATAAAGCTTTTTACCACATTTTTACTACTGCTACAGTGCTGTAGGACAAAAAAAAGTCAAGAGCATACAGTGTGCATGAGGCCTAAGACCAGTGTTGGCAATATTAGACACAAAAAGGGTAGCAGAGACGTTGCTCCTTGTGTCATGTCGATGGGCAAAGTAACCGTGTCTTTTTTAAGCCTAGTGAGCATGATTAATTATCTTTGTAACCACGATTTGTTATTTGTTTTTCAGTTTGGACCTCACATGCTGAAATCAACAGGAAAAATGAAGACCCTTGTTAAATCAACACATTCCTGAAATATAGGAGAAGCTCTTCTCCGATTCTTGGCTTTTAACTAGGGCTTGAAGGATCAAAAACCAAGATGTGCAATGTATTTTCTTCTAAAGGGATCTTGTGACTTGATCACATCCATATAACACTAAATCTTGCCGTGCCAAATTGTGGTTGATAATCAGTAATGGCTTGAATATATAATACTAGTGGCAAAGTAAAGTAGTTATTCTAGTTCTAGCAATACTGTACAATGCTGCATGTATTTGGTACTCTGAGGGGTGGACTCCCTCTTTATTTTTGATATGGCACTTTATGAAGTGTTAAGTAGTTTTTACTTTTTTATTTTTTTATTTTGCCAAATATAGGATTTTACGATTTCCTTCATTATAGCCAAATATCTTTAGACTTTTTTAAGTGCTTTTTAGCATTCTTTGAACTCAGGAAATATTCTGTAAAGCAGCTTTATGCATATTTATAATTGAATTGATTAGCAAATATTAGTAACTACACATTTTTAATATAATATTGCCTGAAGTTCATTACATTGGTGGTAGTTTTGAGAGTTCAACTGTTGGTACAATTGTAAAGATATGTATCTGGGAGTGTTCTTGCTAAGCTTACTTTGCTTATGATTCACTCCAGTAAACTTTTTTTTTATTATTTAGCGAGCTCCTAGAGGAATCTGAATAGCAGCATATCCCCTGAGCATGCACCCCTTATCCTATTCTATGCTGTTCTGTAACTGTTGAGCTGGTTTTTCAGTGCTTACCTGCCTAGTGTCCATCTCCTCCCAGTGGTGTGCAATTCAGTTTGTAACCAGCCATATTGCAGCCCATACTAATGTACCCATTGTTTTCCAGTTCCCTAAATTGTTGAATGGGTCGTTTTTTAGATGTTCCATGCCTGGCCACACCCATTATCCCCCCCTTCTTCCCCCCTCTAGATAGCAGTTAGGTAGAGGTGTTCTAATGGAGGAAACCTTTCTACTTCTAATGTTCTTTTGGGGTTCATTTTATCAGCCAAAGACTATGGGGAAAGTCAGTAATCGGGACAGTGATCGCGGTATGACTCCTTTAACATGACCTGTTCCAAACTTATAAAATAGGTTTTAGTATCAGTACTGACATGCGCACCAGGTTCAGGTACACTGTTACTTTTAGACCTCGTTCACACAGCATACTATTTTGTGCAAAGGGCCTTCTGGGTGTTCCATGAAGGCAGCCTTCAAAAATCAATGACAGGCAGATGGCTGTGCAGTTCCCACAGTGCAATGGTCATATGTGGACAATGTCACCAGCATCCCCACCCCTTTTTGGTTACTTTCAAATGTCGGCTTGGGAATTTCCCAACCAGTAGCTGAATGCGGTTGAGCTATTTGGTTGCTAAGATATCAAAGCTGACAGTATCCCAGTGAAAAATGGGCTAAACATGCACAGAGGATGGAGTGTTGGCAGTATGGAGACCGCATGTGAGAAATTCAAGTACCTGTTTCCGACGGGTACAATCATTGCCCTCCCCATTTTTTGTCACGTGGAGAAGCAATAGAATTCTTGACGTTTTTAAGAATTACTTGGTATAGGCTGAACGTTACAGCCAGGCATTAGGAGTTGGTGTTGTAGAGATGGCCTGTTCCATTCTCTTCTTTACTGACTTTGAATGACCATCTGAGTTAGGCTGCTTTCACACTGGGGCGGTGCGGGGCGGCGACGGTAAAGCAGTGCTATATTTAGCGCTGCTTTACCATCATTTTACCCGCGGTATGCGGCCGCTAGCGGGGTGGTTTTAACCCCCGCTAGCGGCCGCAAAAGGGTTAAAAACCTCCGCAAAGCGCCGCTGCAGCGGCGGTTTGCGGGCGGTATCCCCGCGGTTTCCCATTGATTTCAATGGGAAGGAGCGGTATAGGAGCGGTAAATACACCGCTCCTTCACCGCTCCAAAGATGCTGCTAGCAGGACTTTTGTTGCGGTCCTGCTAGCGCACCGCTCCAGTGTGAAAGCCCGCCGGCTTTCACACTGGAGTGAATGGGGCCGGTTTTTTCAGGCGGTGTACAGGCGCTATTTTTAGCGCTGTACCGCCTGAAAACCGCCCCAGTGTGAAAGGGGCCTTAGAAAGCATGTTCTGTTAGCCATGCCTGCCCAAATCTCCAACAAATACAACTCAAGATTGTAAAGGCACCCACTTACATCTGTGCGGCAACTTGTTTAAGAGTAGTTTCCTTTGTAACACCCACTTATATAATTGTCTTTTTATCCTGTAATACTTACCATACGTATTATGTCATATCTTGCCAATTCTGTTACAGGAATCGTCTGTATTTATTTTATAGAATTCATCAGTTAGGAAATTGCCTACTTTTTTTAGTATAACGTGTGGAAATCCTAGGAATGTATTTGTTTTGGCATTAATACAGATACACATTGATGGTTTATGAAATGTGTTTCATAATGCTGTACGAGATTTTGTCTGAGTTTTTCTTTTGTGTAAAGTTGCAGCTTGTCAGTATATGGTTCTGAGAAATTACATAAATGACTAACAAGTTCCTTTTTAAAGTTCATCTAACACTACCCTCGCCAGAGGTTGACAGTGCTGTTGTCCAAGGGTGGATACGTTGCTCCTTTTTGGTTACATTAGAGAAATGAGTATAGCTACCCTAAGACAGAAATTATAAAGTGGGGCAAAAACACTAATAAAGCCACCATATCTTAAGGATTGGTAAGCTGCTGTATGACATTTCAATATATTTTAAAGTGTTTTTGTACTTGTCAACTATTCAGGTACAATGTCGGTAGATAAGTCTTTGACATATTTCTGATTGTGTAAGAGGGATTTCCCAATATACTTCAAACTATCTTTCATGGTTCATACTCCATTACTTAAAGTATACTATAAATTCAATTTGAAAAGTGAGAGTCCCCTTTTCAAAATAGCTACAACAGTTGAGTCAAGTTGAATAAAATATATGAAGATCCCAAAACATGGCATTTCATAGTTTGGTGAACATATTTGCTATCTAATCTTGTAGATTGCCTATTTTTAATTTTCTCTTGCAGATGCATACATTTTGGAGTGTGAATATACTCCACTTCATTATGTACATATTCATCCTAGGAAATGTCATCATCAATTGTATGTACATTTTCCTCCACGGAAATTCTTTTATCACCAACCTAGGTTTGTTATATCACGTTTTAAATAAAATACTACAGAGGAAGAGATTCAGATCTACAAGTTTTAAAAATGTATGCCCTCTATCCCCCAGGCAGAATGTTAATTCTTATGCTAATGTTTAATTAAACCCAGACTATTCAAAAAGACTCTCAATGTTTATATAACAGAGTGTTCATGCTCAGCTACAAAGCATTTGTTTTGTGTAGTGTGAAATATACCCGGTTGATCACTACCATATCCTTTGTGCAGATTGAGATTGTGTAGACCAGTTGGTGTCCTCTACAGAACATGCTTTTTTTTTTTTTTTTTTTTTCCCTCAGTGCACACCACATGACTATATAGTGTCACACATGGGGGTGTTTACGCAGTGGTAAATGACACACCCTGCCTCCCTTCTCTATCTTGTCCTATTGGTAAACACTATGGGGGTGGGCTATAGTATATAGCCAGAGACACTTAGATTTAATACTGATTTATATTAAACCTATCTAATGTGATTGCTAATACCTGTAAAGTAAAAGGGCCTTGGATGCAGATGCCATCTGAACAAAATGAAAGCTAGTGTCAATCTGACTCCACCTACACTATTATGCACAAAAAAATACATATTTGATGTTGAATAAAGATATATAGGGAGCTGTAAACCAGTCATTTGATAATTTATAATCTAATTTGAATTGCTCTTCTGAAATCAGGGCTGGCCAGACACACACTCACAGTAGAGAGCATATATCAGTAGATAATAGAAGTCCCTGCAGTTGCCAAGGAACAGGGAAAGATCATGTGATCACACAACAGTGCTGCAGGAAGGTACCTAGAGGATTAAAAAAAAAAAAAATGTAGTGGCATCTATCTATCCCCAAAAAAATGCAAGGAACACTTTTTAATCGGAGTACAGCATCTGGACAAACTGACCAGATATTGATCTGGTCAGTTAAGTAGCAGAGTGGGTTGTTAATCAGTTTCAGCTGCTTTGGTGGTAATGAAATTAACAGGTGCACTAGATGGGCAACAATGGGATGACCTCAAGCAGGAATTGTTTTACAGGTTGAGGCCACTGACTCCGCCCCCCCCCCCGGACATCTTTGACTGTTTCACTAGTTTTACATTTGACTAGGGTCATGCTCTAGTGGGACCTGTGCGCACTGCCTGGCACCATGGAGCTTGATTGGCATTTGCCATTGAACACCAGAATTGGCAGGTCTGCCACTGGCACCAGATGACAGCAGGTTCACTGTGAGCACATGTGACAGACATGAAAGGGTCTGGAGAAGGTTATGCTGCCTGTAACATCATTCAGCATGACTGGCTTGGTGGTGGGTCAGTAATGGTCTGGGGAGGCATATTCATGGAGGGATGCACAGACCTCTACAGGCTAGACCAGGGATCCTCAAACTACGGCCCTCCAGCTGTTGCCGAACTACACATCCCATGAGGCATTGTTAAACTCTGACATTCACAGACATGACTAGGCATGATGGGAATTGTAGTTCCTGAACAACTGGAGGGGCCATAGTTTGAAGACCCATGGGCTAGACAATGGCACCCTGACTGACATTAGGTATCGGGATGAAATCCTTGGACCTATTGTCAGACCCTACACTGATGCAGTGAGTCCTGGGTTCCTCCTGGTGCACAGCAATGCCCTGCCTCATGTGGCGAGAGTATGCAGCCAGTTCCTGGAGGATGAAGGAATTGATGCCATTGAATGGCCCTCATGCTCTGGGACATTATGTTTCGGTCCATCTGATGCCGCCAGGTTGCACCTCAGTCTGTTCAGACGCTCAGTGATGCCTTGGTCCAGATCTGGGAGGAAATACTCCAGGACACCATCCGTCGTCTCATTAGGAGCATTCCCGGATGTTGTCAGGCATACATACAAGCATGTTGGGGCCATACAAACTACTGAGTACCATTTTGAGTTGCTGCAATGAAATTTCAGCAACATGGACTAGCCTGCTGCATAATTTTTTTCACTTTGATTTTCGGGGTGTCTTTGAATTCCGCCTTCTGTAGGCTGATAATTTTCTTTTCCATCAAACGATGTGGCATCCTTTTGATCCTAACACATTCCCCAGTTGATATCAGTATAGATATCCAGCATGAGATTTTTCTTTATAGAGATCTGATGTGTTTTCAAAGTGTTCCTTTAATTTTTTGGAGCAGTGTATAATAGCAATTAATATTTCTTTGTTTAGTATAATTTTTAGGATGGTTACATGAACTGTCTTTATTGGAACATCAAAGTGATCTATACTCTTTCACTTTCCTTTTTAATATTTGCTTCTGCCGCCTCTTTCTTTTTTTTTTTTTATTTCTATTCCAAACTGCTTGCTGTGGGGGCACTCAAAAGGGGAGGAGGAGCCAGGAGCACTGGCGGTGGACCCCAGACGAGTCGCAAGCAGGTGTGTGTGTGTGTGTGTGTGTGTGTGTGTGTTTTTTTTTTTTTTTTTTTTTGTCCCCCCCCCCCCCCCCCCCCAACAAAACGGAAAGCTTTGTGCACTACAGCAGTGCATGTATGAAACGCTTGTAGTTCCACTTAGGCAGCCAAATTGGCATAACGCCTACTTTATATTTTTGTACTCTGTTCCCATTAACTTAAAATGCTAGTTACCATTTTAACCACTTGACCACTGGGCACTTAAACCTCCTTCCTAACCAGACCAATTTTCAGCTTTTGATGCTCACTTTGACAATTAGTCATGCAACACTGTACCCAAATTAAATATTTGTCCTTTTTTTCACACAAATAGAGCTTTCTTTTGGTGGTATTTAATCGCCGCTGGGTTTTTTATTTTTTGCACTATTAATCAAAGACAATTCAGTAAAAAATTAAAAAAAAATTCTTTGTTTTTTTTAAAAGTGTTGGCACTACACATCCAGCCTACAGCACTGCTGCAATCTCTCCCCTGCACCCCTCGGTACAGAGAGGGAAGGGAGGAACCGGCATGACATGACGCCGGTTTGTTCACAAGTGTTCGCTCCTTCATTTGACTATTCGCTATTAGCGGCCGTTTACCGTGATGCGGATGGTCCCAGGTGCATGCCCCAGGGGGTGGGCGGGAGCAAGATTTTGGGAGGACGTCCATGGACGCCCTCCCAGAATAAGCCGACCGCACTGTAGCCATCTTTCGGCTATGGCCCGGTCGGCATGTGGTTAAGGCACTTGGGACTGTCCAGGATTTCGTAGATTAGCCATGACAACTACTTGGAAACCTCAAAGTTTATTTATTTATATCCCGGGCGGGATCTCACTTTCGTGGGCATGCGTGCTTCCATTAGCCAGCGGGGGCGGCCACCCGCGATTCCCTGCAGTGACAGAAAGGGGCTCTGCCTGTGTAAACAAGGAAAATCTCTGTTCTAACAGGGGAGATCCTGCAGATCCTGTCTTTCTGCTAAGCAGGAAGACAGATCTGTGTCTCCCCGATACAGTTAGAACATACAAACCCATTTAACCCCTTGATCGACCCTGATATTAACCCCTTTCCTGCCAGTGTCAATACAATAACAGTGCATATTTTTAGTACTGATGACTGTAATGTCACGGGTTCCTAAAAAAGTGTCAATGTCAGGTTTTTCGATCTGTGCTGCAATGTCGCAGTCCTGCTAAAAATTACTGAAAGCCGCCATTACTAGTTACAAAAAAAAAAAATGCCTTAAATCTATTCCCTGTTTTGTAGACGCTATAACTTTTGCGCAAACCAATCAATATACGCTTATTGCGATTTTTTTTTTTTTTTATTTTATTTATTTATTTTTATTTTTGGTTAAATAAAAAAATATATATGTAGAAGAATGCATATTGGCCTAAACTGATGAGTTATTTACGGTAGTTTTTTTTTTCTTAATGGGATATTAAAGTAAATGTGTATACCGTATATATTTTTTTCAAAATTGTCACCTTTTTTGTTTTTTTTTTTGCGCAAAAAATAAACGCAGAGGTGATCAAATACCACCAAAAGAAAGCTCTATTTGTGGGGAAAAAAAGGACATACATTTTGTTTAGATACGTTGCACGCCTGCGCAATTATCAGTTAAAGTGACGCAGTGCCGTATCGCAAAAAATGGCCTGGTCAGGAACTGGGTAAATCCTTTCGGTACTTAAGTGGTTAATCTGGTTGGCTGTACTGCTGTGTGCTTGTCAAGTCTTAAAATTAACACCAGTACAGGGGTTGTACTGCTTTACCCTACTAGAGTTTACAGTGCATACAATTTCACCCCTGCTACTCTTGTTGTGCCCCTGAGCTTTATTCAGTTGGTGAGTGGTCTTGTTTTATACTATACAGTTTCATTTCCACTAGATGTAAACCCTCTAATTGGAGGTCAGCAAAGCAGAAGTATAATATGGAGTGACAAAGCTAACATGGCTCTGAAAGTGGGAAACATGTTATACTTGCCTGCTCTGTGTAATCGTTCTGCACAGAGCAGCCCTGATCCTCCTTTTCTGGGGTCCCAAGCCGGTGCACCTGGCTCCTCTTCATTGGGTGCCCCCACGGAAAGCCGCCTTCTTTGGGGTCACTTGTGCGGTCTCGTTCTCGAGTCCCACTGCTGTGTCAAATGACAGACAGCGGGACTCGGCTCCCCTCCCGTTTTCACAGCTTTTGATTGACAGCAGCAGATGCCAATGGCTCCTGCTGCTATCGCTCCAATGAGGAGAGTGACAGTGGCTGGAGCCACTGTGCTACTGCACATCGCTGCATCGGATCAGGCTTGGGTAAGAAGGGGGGGGAGCTGCAGCATAGATTTTTCACCTTCATGCATAGAATGCATTAAAGTGGAGTCCCCCCCCCCCCCCCCTGCGCACTGCGATCTGTGAAACAATCTGGGGGTGTCATTAACAATGTATTGACACCCGCAGCGGTTCGCAGAGGGCAGTGTCAGAGGTGCGATGCCGCAACTGGCGCTGGAATCACGC